>VZTH01019045.1:188230-476386 GCA_013397815.1 Aleadryas rufinucha
TGACTAGAAGCAAAACCTTGTGACTTTGTTTTGATTTTCTTCTTAAATATGCCATCAGACAGGCATTACTAGCCTCTCTCATTGGCCCAGTTCTGGCCAGCAGCATGTCCATCTTCAGAGCCATCAGCCATTGGCTCTGCTGGACATGGTGGGAAGCTTCCAGCAGCTTCCTCGCAGGAACCATCTTTGCGGCCCCCCTGCTACCCAAAACCAGGCCGTGCCAAACCAATACAGCTTCCTAAAAATTAAATCCCTTGTACAGAAGTTATTCCCAGTAAAAGAACATTATCATTTGCTTGAATCATAATGGTCTTTCTCACTGGAAAGACAAAAAAACCCAGCTGCTGACAAAATAACATTTGGGGCAAGCCACAGCACTCATTTTTCCCAAGGAGTCAATAAAACTGGGAATGACTGAGACAAGTACCATGAAAAAATATGGCATTCAGAATGTAAAATTTCTCTCTTCTTTCCTTCCCATGATTGAATTGAATTTAAAAAAAAAAAAAAAAAAAGGAAAAGGAAAAAAGGAGTTTTGCCATAACAGAAAAATAAGTAAAGTAACAATGACATGGTACTGACATACAGAAAACATGGGTATTTGCAGAACTCTGCAATATGATTTCATATGAAAACTGAAAACATCTAGGATTCACTTGTTTTGAGGTCTCACTGCAATGAAACTGAGCTGAGATTTATTGAGAATTACATTTGAATTCATAAAACTCCCAAGAAAATGTAGAATTTATTTGGGGTTTGTAGCTGTAATGCAAAATTATAGGAGCAGTTTGGAGTGGGTTGGGTTTTGAATGCCAATCCAGTCACAGTAAAATGATCATGCCGAACTCTCAGTACTAAAGTAATGGTCTCAAATAAATTCTACTTCTATTTTAATTTTATTTTTCACAAAATTTGGTTTTTAAGAGATAATAACCTGCAAATAATACTGGCAGTCTAGTATGTTCCTCCAAATTTGTCTCAATATACTTGGCAGCATAAGCAACCCTGGAAAACAAACCCTGCTGAACGTCAAGATGGCTTGTGTGTATCCAACAAATGTTCCCTCCACTTTCACAAAAAGAATGGTCTCCCAAAGTTTCCTAGACCAATGAGCCCACTGCAGCAGTCAGATTGGAGATGAAACTTCATTTCTTCGACCAAATGGTGCAATTGTGTTTTCTTTTCATAAGCTTAGCTAGAATGACATTAATAAGGTGAATTATCGATGACACATGGACAACAAAATTCAGAGGCTTGCACCACTGATGACCTCTTGCATAACAAAACTGAATTATTTAACTGCACAACTTTTTTAAACATTCATATTAACATTCGTGGAATGTGACTCTTCCCATCTCACCATATTAAATAGCTTTTAAAGATAAAAATTTGCCTGTGAAATCTGAAGAAAGACTAGCAGTATCCTATAGCAGTATGGAATGGAGACATATATCTGAGAAGAAAGTATTTTTTTTTAAAGTGGTTTGCCTGTTTGCAAGTCTATCCTCTGTTCCTATGTGAATTACACTCTCTGTGGGTTAGTTCATCTGAAGGGCCTGTGGATACCATGGTGCCTACTTCAGAGAGCAAATACTCAGTACCTCAGATGCTTCACAGCTAAGGACTCAGTGCCAGAAAGGCCCTTCAGAGTTATAGTACTAATTTATTTCCCAAAATATATGATTTAATGTTTTTGGTTTTATTCACCCACTTTTTCTCCATTAATCTACTTTACAGCCACATCCCATTTAAAAAAAGTATCATTTTTCCTATCTCACTGCTACAGTTCAAGCACAATGTTGATGATCAAAAACACAGTGTAAATCTTTTTCCTGCTTGTGCTTCTTGTAAGACATCTGAGAATTTCTGCAATGTAGTGCAATGTTGTAATTCAAGATACGCAGTCTGTATCACCTCATAATTGCAGTCCAACAGTGCCATCCTCTGCTCCTTGCAAATAACATTTCACTATAACTCCAAGGATAATCTTAAGATTTAAGATATAAGAATTCTTATAATCACTAAGCTGTATTTTCACATTGTAAGTTTACTGATAGTTTAAAAAAAAAAATCTACTCTTCCAGGTGTAAGAGCAAGGCATTAATGTTTTGGTTACAAAAATATATTTTTAAAAACCCAAACACGTTATGCATTGACATTGTCATGGATTAGATTTATGAAACTTCTCATCTGTGTTTAAAAATTTCATTTGTATGCCAATATATGGAATTAACTCTCTAGAATGTTTCTATGCTATTTATTGGACCTTTAATGAACCCAAACATGGACCAGAAACTTATTTTCCATAATGCCTAGAAATTTAAAGAGAAGACCCCTATCACTCCAGAAAAAGCTTCTAATTCAAAATTAAGATTAAACAGAATGTGATAATCATAAATCATGTCACAGAGACTGATAAACCCAGTACTTATCTTCAGTGGTCTAAAAATACACTGGCAGTAGGGGGTTTAAGGAGCAATACAAAAGTGGATTTTTATACATTCCACTATTTTAAATTTGAGTGGGGAGAAACCTTGAGGGCATTTGCAATAAAATACAATGAGTCGATAATAGCTTTGCTGGTAAGATCACAGCATGTGAAAATTAGTGTCAGGAGATGAATAAAGTGCAAAGGTTCCAGATGCAGTAGACAATGAGGAATCAATGTAGAGAGGCACACAAATTTATGGCCTTGGTTTGTTGGGTTTTTTTAAGTCAATCTACTTAAGTTCTCTTTGTACTATTGCTGTGGTAGGTTGAACCTGAGCTGATGGACAGCTCTTTTGACCAATGGCACTTTTTCGAGATTGCCATATTTAAAGCTTGGGGGAGACAGGAAGTTCCCTCTTTCGGTTTTGCAGCTCCTGCTGGAGGCGGGAGAAGATGGGTGCTGAGGTTTCGCTTCTCGGAGCAGCCTCGGGCCTCCCCTCCCACCCTGCTGCTGGGGCACAGCCCCGGGTGCTGGCGGGAGAACCCCTCAGAGCCCCGGGCAGCTGAGGAACAGCCATAATCACTGCAATTAGCTGAGACCACCCGGCCCGGCTTCTGGGGACTGCCCCCCGCCACATGGTCCGCGGAGATCCTGGCAGGGACCAATGGAGCTGAGAGACTAACATCAAAGAAGCCANTTAGTTCTGTTAATAAACTTTTTCATATTCTTTAAGTTTGGAGCCTGCTTTGCACTCCTCCAAATCTCCTATCTCACAAAAGATAAGAAAGGTGAACTGAAACCACTACAGTTGCAAATATTTGTGGGACAGTCACATGATCTCTTCATTGCATTAATTTCATCATCTTATTTGTGCAACCTCTCATTATTTTCCTACAAAGAGCTGTGTGGCATGTACAGACATAAAGGGAAAACTTTTCCTAGGAGAGAAATTAAGCCCTAGAAATTATGCCCACAAGTCATAGAATGGTTTGGGTTGGAAGGGACTTTAAAGATCATCTATTTCCAATGCTCCTGCCATGGGCAGGACACCTTCCACTAGATCAGGCTGCTCAGAGCCCCATCCAACCTGGCCTTGAACACTGCCAACAATGAGACATCTACAGCTTCTCTGGGCAACCCGTGCCAATGCCCCAGCACCCTCATAGTAAAGAATTTCTTCCTAATAACTAGTTTAAACCTGCCCACCTTCCATTTAAACCCATTCCCCCTTGTCCTGTCACTGCATACCCTCATCAAAAGCCCTTCTCCAGCTTTCCTGTAGACCCCCTTTATGTACTGGAAAGCTGATAGAAGGTCTCCCTGGAGCCTGTTTGCAGGATGAAAAACTCCATCTCTCTCATCCTGACTTCATAGAGAGAGGTTCTCCAGCCCTCTGATTATTTTAGTGACCCTCCTCTGGACTCAGTCCAACAGGACTTAGGCCTACCTTAGGCCTGTAGGACCTAGGTCCTACATTGTGGGATCTCTGTATTTGGAGACTAGCTGGAGAAAACCCTGAGCTGACCTGAGTGTTGAGGAGGAGTTTGACTAGGGATCTGCTGAGATCCCTTCCCAACAGAACACTTCTGAATTTCAGGGATTCTAAAATATCCAATCAGCCTTACAAAAGTCACATTTTTTGAACTGCGAGGCTTTAGAGACCACAATGCTAAGTTATTGAAATCACCTTTTGTGAAAAACATAAACTGAAAGAATTATATGTAAAAGACAAAAGTTTGTGAGAGAGTGCTAAAATATCAACTACAGAATCAAAAGCAAGTGATATGAGAAAATCTTATTTTTAAAGGAGATTAAAACTTCTAAAGCCAAAGTGAAATTGAAATTAAAGCAAGAAATGGAAGCTTTAAGAACTGTATAAAATCTTCTGAAACATTGCTCAGTCTTTGTTGGAAGTAAGTTAGCACTTACTTACTTACTTAGGGAATTTAGCACTTCTGTGGACACTATATTTCTTCTAGGAACCTTGAAATTATGGAGTTCCTTCCCATTTATTTCAGTGGGCCTTTCATACAGATACACTGTAACAGGCTATTTCATATCAACTGCTTAATCTACACTGTACTTACAAAAATGTAGCATGGTATCGTTAGGAATTAGTCTTTGCCTGCCTTTTTCCATCATGCTGCCAATACCAGGTTGGCAACTACAATAATATTTTAAATGACACTGACAGACTGTAGCTGTGCTTGCCTTGTACACCAGGAAAGCCATACAAATTGCAGATGAAGATTCACTTTCCTGCTTCTTCTCTCGCAGCTTATTTTGTCATTACTTAGGAATTATGTTGCTGACATTAAATAGCAATAAATGACCCTCATTATGCTCCTCTCTTGGTTAAATGATTGTTGAGAGTATAGGTGATGCTCCCACCTTCTTCTAGAAGTTCTGGATACACTGTGTATTTCTTTTATGTTGGTAGCATAAAAATACTCTGTGATCAAAGAATTCTGTACAAAAGCCAGAAGAACGCACATAGGATCTTAATTCTCAAAACCAAGCAATTCAAGGACTCTGAACTTGGGGCAAAAGCAACCATGAATAAGATCAGGTAAAACAGAATCTGAAGGATGTCTGTTTCCAGGACACAGGAAAATTCACCCTGCATAAAAATACTATGGGTTTCTGTCATAGGAATTTCTGACCTTCAGCACCAGGGGATTCTGAAAGAGAAAGAGAGCAGAAGTAATGCAGAGAAAATAGGTCAATGTGAAAACTACTTGACTTTCCTGCTACTTGGACTATTTGGCACCAGTGCAACAAGGTGACAGGACTATCTCTTTTCCACATCTTTAATATGCTTTTTCTTTCCCAGCCTGCACATCAAGTGCAAGTGGTAAAGGATGGGGTCCTGTACTAGGATTATTCCAGGGTGGATTTTCTTGGAGCAGATCCACCCCACTGCACTTCTTATTTTTGGACTCATTAGTCATGATGCAAAAGAAGAAAAGCTCCTCCTCCAGGACTCCCTGATTTACTCCTGGTCCATTCCCATTGCATCGACCTTCAGAATTACAAATCTGACACTACCCTTGTCCTCTTCAGAGTAATCCAGGTAGCAAAGATCTGCTGTTTAAACTGTTTTGAGTTTATCTGGTGCCTTTTGACTGACAAAGATGCAGAAGCCATTGCCTAAATGACTGAGCTAAAAGGACATCAAGGCAAGGAGTCCCCTAGCACTACCTGCATCTCTTCCACTGTCACACTAATATGCAAAAAGAGGGCATGTGTCCGAAGTTTATTTTGAAGAAATTTTCCTCACAGTACAGAGATACTTGGCAATATTTTCGCTAGTGATATTAAAGCGTTACCATGCTTTAAAAAAAAAAAAAAAAAAGGCATTTTCTAAGATAATCTTGTTTATCTTTAGTTATTATCTCAAAGTTACTCCCCACACATGATGAATAATTACATGCATTGGCTTTTGGTTCATTCTTATTCACTGTGTAGTTTCACAGGTTGAAGGGCTTTTCAGCAAGATAACTGATTATATAAATTCTTTTCCTTTGACAGTCCTCTCAGAAAGTTCTGAAATTATATGATTAGCCTTGAAATTAATCATTCTAAGAAATTTTTTTAATCCCCTGCTGAAAGCTATCCAGTTACTAAGCTGAACACCAACACTGAAATCATCTATATACAAAAACTCTCTCCCTCACATGGTAAATTCACATTAATAGAGATTTTTATTATGCTAGCATGTTATATGTGTCTTTTTCTTGCCATCATGGACAATTTCAAATATGAATTGATAGCACAGTAGTGATTACAGTTGGTAACATTATTTAAAGACATAATTTCAGGGATCAAGCAGTGAAACACCATTAAACAGTAACATCATTAAATGTGAAGATCTGATTATTAACTGCTTTTAAGTATGTCTATACTAAATATCACTAAAATGGCTTGTTAGCATATTTATAAGACACTATTTATTCTCTTTATTACCAATTATATTTCAAAATTATTTTATCTTTTATATTACCCACTATGTAAACTAAATGTCACCCATCATTTCAGTTTTTGAAAATGGCTTTCAGAGACATTTAATGCAGCTGCTCAAACAGCTTGTAATAGCTCATATATGACTAAAATTTTTGGTATTTTTTACTGAAATTTTGTTGCTACATTCAACGACCAAAGCTATATTCATTAAAACTGTGCTTCATTAGTATCTGCATTTAGCTATGCAGCAAAACGTCAGAGTCCAGAACCTGGGCTTTATGCCAGCTTAGTGTCCTATCCTGAGCTGAGATTGTTTAGGTATTTTACTACTTCTTGAAAGGAGTAGTGAGAGGCTTTGAATTAAGGTGATCTGTTACCTTGATTTTTTTCTCCATTTTCCTACTCATATATTTTCTACTCATAGATTCTGAGTGTTTATTGTTTGATTAACCCAGGACTGAGGTATTTATTTATCTTCTGACATTGTGACAAAAAAATGTAGATAACATCTCTCAATTGGCTGCACCATAGCATGTGGGCAAGGATTTCCAAAAGTATTGCATGCTGGTATTGTTTCAAGTTGGTCCATTGATTCTGACAGTGCATGTGTTCTGGGTCTCCTAAATCCTTGTGAAAATCCCACCAGTAATATTTTGTGAACATCAGTCACTGTGACAATAGGTTATTTAGGTATATATAGACACAAACCTTGGTGTTAAGTATGCAGTGCAGTATGTCAAGGCCAAGAATTCTTCATCACATTTCCCAATCCCAAATAATTAGTTTAGTGCTGTATGATGTACTAGAAGACAAAAAAACAGTTCAGAAGAGTGCCTGACAAACTTAGTCTGACCAATACAAACGTGTATATTCCATAGTTTTCTCACCCATACCTATTAAAAAAAAATTCAGTGGCATAGTGAAGAAGAAAGGTTACAACCACAGTGTTCTTCTGGTAACTCCCAGTCATGAGTGCAATCTCCATTGCCATATAGAAGCAGCGGTGATTCTGTCTAGTGTTCAGAAAGAACAGAAAGGAAGGTGCTCGGCTATCTCATAGATCACCTTCTTTACAGCTGTGTGTCAGCTCCTGGCCTGAGCCAGTACTGCTCCTTGTCAGTGAAGTCAAGGGAGATCTTAATCCACATAGCCTGCTCTAAGAATAATAGTCTAAGAAGATTTAAATATTCATTTGAAAGATGAACTGAGTTGTTTAGAAATGACACCTTTGACACTAGCCATGCGCTCATAGCTCTTGAACCATATTTTAATTTGTTAGAGCAACCCAGATCTGCATATCCTTCATTGATTTTATTAAAATTGGTGAGCAAGCAAATACTCATTTAAGAAGGCTAATTACCAAGCTAAAGTATTGCAACTTTATTTAGCTAATTAGGGATGGAACAATGCACTAGTAAAATTAAGGTCATGATTAAAGTAGGCTCAATAAATCTAAGGCTTGAGCCACAAAAGTGAAATGTAGGTAGATATGCTGAACTGTGAAATTGCCACTGAAATGTGTCACTTCCCAAGAAGTGTCTACCTCCATGAGCAGAAGGTCAAGCAAGAGTGGCAGGAGCCCTGCATGGATGAACAAGGAACTCCCAGAAAAGCTCAGACACAGAGGGGAAGTGTGCAAGAGGCAAAGGCTGGGACAGGTGACCCAGAAAAAACAGAGAGGTGCTGTCTGAGGGTTCAGGAACATGGCTAGGAAGGACAAGTCTATGCGGAGTTGAATCTCATGAGAGTCGTGAAAAGCAACAAGAAGGACTCCAAGAGATACATCAGCAGCAGAAGACATGTCAGGGAAATTGTTGGCGTTCTGTTGAATGGGTCAGGAGACCTAGTGGCAAAAGACAGAGCAAAGACCAAAGTACTGTACATCTTCTTTGCCTTTGGCTCTCAGTAGTCCCAGACCCCTGAGACCAAAGGTGAAGATCACTTCTTAGCAGAGCAGGGTCAGCTTAGGAAACATTTAAAGAGAGTAGACAGGCACAAGTCCATGGGACCTAGTGGGATGGACCCACAACTGTGGAGGGAGGTGGCCAATGTCTCTACAAGGCCACTCTTGATTACCTTTGAAATGTCATGTTGACTGGGGGAGTTCTGTGAGGACTGAAAGAAAGAAAATGACATTCCCATTCTAAAAAATATAAAAGAAATACCTGGAGAACCACAGACGGATCAACCACACCTCAGTCCCTAAGAAACTGATGGAGAAAATCTTCCTGTAGAGCCTTTCCAAATATATGAAGGACAACAGTGTGATTTGTAGCTGTCAGCATGGACTTAAGGGAAAATCATGTTTAACCAACTTGATAACCTTCTACAACTGGATGATTGGTGGGTTAAGAGAGAGCAGTGGATGCTGTTTTCCTTTACTTTGACCAGGCTTTTGACAGTCTCCCATGTCATCCCCACAGACAAGCTGATGGAGTAGAGTCTGGCTAAGTGAAAAGTGAGGCAGACTGGAGAGGATACAAAACAGGGAGGAATGGCTGATACACCAAATGGGTTCACAGCTGAATAGAGGGACCTCAGCAGGCTGAAGAAATGAACAACACATGAACATTATGAAGATCAACAAAGGGAAATGTCAATCCTATCCCCAGGAAGAAATAAACTAGGCATCAGTATAACATAGGGGCCAATTAGCTGAAAAGGATTTTGACAGAAAATATCTTGAAGATCCTGGTTTGACCAAGCCAGCAAAGTGCCCTTGTGGCAAAGAAGGACAATAGTACTTTGCATTAAGCAAAGTGTTGCCAGCAGATCAAGTCAGGTGGTCGGTCCTTCCCCTCTGCTCAGCACTGATGAGACACATCTTGAATAGGTTGGTCCCTTTGATCACAAAGGTCTTTTCCAACCTAGTTGATTCTGTGATTGTGTGAATGCTGGGTCCAGCTCTGGACTCCTGAGTATGAGAGAGGGCCATGGACACACTAGAGCACATCCTGTGCAGGCTCATGAAGATGATTAAGGAACTGCTACTGTTATATGAGGAGAGGATGAGAGTGCTGGGGCTGCTCAGTCTGGAGAAGAGAAGGCTCGGGGCAATCTTATCCATGTGTGTAAAACCCTAATGGGAGAAGTAAGGAAGGCAGAAGCCAGACACTTCTCAGTGGTGCCCAGTGACAGGAGAAGAGGCTGAAAGCGCAAACTGAAACACAGGAAATTCCATGTAAGAGTAAGAAAGAGTTCTTAGTATGGATATGAAGAAACACTGTCACGGGTTGTCTAGGGAGGTTGTAGAGTCTACATCCTTGGAAGTATTCAAAATCCAACTGAACATGTCCCCACGCAGTCTTCTGTCACTGAACGTGTTGGACTAGGCAATTTCCAGAGGTGCTCTCTCAGCCATTCTGGGAACCAATAGTTCTGTAAATTACATTCCCTTTTGAGTTCTACCTTGCAAAATCTTAACCAAACCTTCTTCATACCACTCTAAGATCCCAAATATTGTTTTAGCCATTAAATTATATTGATTTCCATGGATGAAGAAGATAACACTGCAAAATGCAAGAGGAAAGCTCTCTATATCTGGAAGAAAATAACTCTTTTATCAAATTAAGAAACACATATTTATAGGTCAGGATTCATCTGACCTTTACTTGGTGTCTACGTCAACTCAGCATAAATCATATCCTTGAATGCTTAGCACTCTCCTGCTGGCTACACAGCACAAGTTGGCTTTGATTTTGTCAGAATAAGTGTAAAGTACTTTACATAATGATATATATTTGCAATTTTTCCAATCTTATCAGTGTTGTATTTACAGTTCACATATGACATTTTCTCTGTCCTTGCCAGTAAAAGAAATCCTACAACCAATTATTTCCTTACTGACCTGTCCTAGTCAGCTAGAAAATCCCATCTATTATTTTCTTTTCCTCACTCTGTCACTCATTCACACTCCCCTGATTGACTGTAGAGCTTTGTTTTTATTTTTTCTAGATTGACTGTAGAGCTTTATTTTTATTCTTTCTACTTGGTGTTATTATGTTATTAAGGTTTTGGGAATAGCAACTTTAAGTAATTGCCCCAAAGTAAATAGACGTACTAAATCTGCTCCCTGTGAGGCTGTGAGCCCATTTACAAAACCTGAAATGCAATGAGTTATCAGACTTATTTGTCTGGTCACTGAGTACAGTCCTTAGACTGCAGATCATAGAGCTGGTGATGGTTGTACAGCTCCCCAAAAAGTGTTCAGAAACTGCGTAGCTGCCTGTAGTAATACGAGATTTAAAATACTCTGTCAAAAAAAATTGTCCATGCTGATGGATGCTAACATTAAAACGTAGTTTATTTTGAATTTTATTTTATCCAGAAACACAGGGATGTTCCTGACTGACAATTTAAAATGTTCAATTTCATTGGGCTGTCAAAGACAATTATTAATTATGCACTGGTGCACTGTTAGTATATAATCTACCTATGCAGGGTTGAATTTTTATGCACTCATTTATTAATCAAAAAATCCCTTTATGTATTACTAGTTAACCCCTTTTTACTCCTGTTCAGAAGGGAGAGATGACATGTTGACATAATAGAAGACAGACTAAATTAAAGAGATGCTAAAAGCATTGACATCTATGCAAGATCATAGGCACATTTGAATCTGATAGTTATCCTTTTTAAAAAAGCTACTAAATTCACATTAAACTGATCAAGAATATGAATGAAAATCTCTTTCGTTTCTTTGTATTAGAGAGAGACTGTAGCCCAAAACTAATTTTGAGAGTAAAATTGCTTGTGTTAATCTTCCAGTCTTTAGACCCCGAAATGTTGTTCCTTCAAGTAATTATATTAAACCAACTCAGAAATGTTTTTCTCCTGCTAATTTCCAGCCAGAGTAGGCAACAAAACCAGAAGAATTAACCATCAACAATTTTATTTACCTGATTATATTGAAGCTTCAGATGGACTGTTTTAAATGGCCAGGCACACATGGATGCATTTTGCTTTTTAATGCAGCCCTGAAGGGCAGAACCAGTTTAGGGTTTTGACCCTAGCATGCTCAATGTTTCCCCTTTTTCTTCTTCTGATTCTTTTTTAAATATTACGTTTTCCTCGTTCGTTGCATTTATTAGAATGTTTATATCACAGTTAAAGGAAGAGACACAGTCAATTTTTACACTTCTCTACTCCAGGATTCTCCAGGAAGGAAACACAGGGCTGCTCCCCTTTGAAACAGTTTAGATTTTCTAAAGAGATTTGTAATGAAAGTGTGCCCATGATGCAGTGGGAGTCACAACAGGCTGACAATGACAAAGTAGAAAAGATAGAAAAAAAATCAGATACTTTCATTATCTTTACAATTACAGGTCCTTGTGTTTTAAAATAAACAATTGAGATGTAAAAGATTGAACAAAGAATTCTTTTATCACTTTAAAGTATCATATTTGTAGTAAACTTTGAATCTGATCTGATTAGTTTTCTTCCTCCAATTAAGTGTGCTTATCCAGGAAATGCGTTTCATACAGTCTAAAATGTGGAGATAAAAGAATCTGTACTACCTAAACGTGTATTCCCATCTCAGTGTTATCTCTTCCTGTTCATTATCCAGCTTACTCTGATTCTATTTCTTTTCCTTCTGGTTATTCTTTCCTCTTCTTCTTCTTCTTTCTTACACTCTTTCACCTTGTGCATCTCCCATTCTTCCAGTGGACACAAAAAAGTGTCAAAGATCGTACTAGATCAAAGCTATTTTTGTAGGAAGAACAAATCAGCAAGAAAAGGATGAGATATATAACTGATTATCAGCTCAACTCTGCTCCCCTGCCTCCAATTAAATAAAAAACTTTACAATTTTGTGAGCCAGTCAGAATATATGATACCTACCTTCAGATCTCACCTTTTTTTTTATACAAATACCTGAACTAGGTCACAACGTGCTTGGACTGAGACCTTTATGTCTTTAACACAGTCTGTAAAAGAGTTTCATCAGCTTCCTTGGCTAGTATTACCTTAAACCCCATTGCTTTAGCTGGGGTTTGCTTTTAATTTTCCCATGAATTCAATCAAACAGTCAGAACAAAACTCAAAGAGCCGGAACCGAAGTTAAAAATAATCAATGATTATTCCACTGATCTAGTCAAAACTGCCACGCAGTCCCCCTTGGAGTATAAGCCTGGTTTGTTATGACAAGAGGAGGTGGTATTAAGAGTAATTTAAAGTTATGGAAGACACATTTTTACGTTTTGAAGCATTACTTTACATTTGAGGGAGGGAGGGCAGGGAAGAAGGCAAATCACTGTCAGCTCAGGAGCCAAGGGTAAAATGCAAATTTTAGTCAGGGTTAGCTTTGCGATATTGTTTCACTTTCTCTTTTGTCCCCAAAGCCAAGGTATTTTTAGACATTTTTAAAAATAAACACATTGTGGATAACCAACAATACAGTACAAGAATGACATGTTCTCTGTAAGCACAGTTATTAGTATGGCTACTCCTTCCCAGATATTTGCTGATTGTGGTTTCAGCCAGAATCAGAAGAAAGTATTAAGAGACTGTTTCAGTCAGAAGAATGTTTAAGAGAAGAATTGGAGGTTGATTTTGGCTGACTGTTCTGTTTGTTCTCAAGTGAGGAAGGTGAAGATTGTGGTGAAAAAGACAAAAACTGGGACTAATGCTTTTAAACAGAGTAAAAAATAACCATTTTTCTTTTTAGCATTACTCATGAGAAAGAGACCTGTCAGATTCAACAGGAATAGCCACAACCTGTCTACTTAAAGAAGGGCTCTGTTTTGCTGACCCATTCCCATGTCCTTGGAGATCCATGCTGACTTCTTTGGAAAGGTTTCACTTCATCTTGTCTGTGAAGGAGAAGGGGACCTTCTGACATCTGCCAGCATCAGGAGCAAAGATGGATGACAATGTTTGGCAAATCCAGGGAGAGGCCTGGGATTTTTACAGGCAAGGTAACTGTAGCAGTTTCCCAACACCTGAAAATACCTTCTATTCTGTATTCACAGCCATGCCTCTCTTTTCTTGTCTAAGCGTTTGGATGAGAGAAGAAAGGTGTATCTTCAAATTAAGGTCAGTGTCTGGCCCAAACAGCTTTCCTGGTGTATGTGTAATATTTAACAGAAAGCTGGTATATATATTGCTTAATCTAAGTAGTCCATTTGAGAGTTTAAAGTAGTTTCTTAAAATAGAAAGAGCTTAAGTTTTGTTCCCTCTGAATATCTGTTGTGTAATGACCATTCCTACATTTCCAAGTCAAACTCATAAACAGAATTATACTACATGTTGCCTTATTTCTCTCCCTCTTACTGAGGATTTGGTCAATTAACACTTCCCAGTATCACACCTTTAAAGAGTCAGGGAAGTGTGAAATTGCCTTATAGTAGTGACAAGGATGAAGAAATCTTCCAAAGTCATTACTACGGCTCTAAATCTGGAGTCAAATTTAAATATAACATACTACAAGCTGAAAGAAAAAGTATTTGAGTTATTTGCTCCAAATTATTTAAAATCCATGTATATAAAATTATTTATGTTCAAATAAAACCTGAGATTTGAGTTGTACTTCACCTTATCTCATAGTTCTAAGAAACAGTTATTATAATTGAATTTTTCCCACCAGCATTTTATTCAGTCATACTTTTTTAACTTCACTGCGTTTGGGAAGGGGCAAGAGAGAAGGCAGGTGTGTGGATCTGGGATAAATGGAAAAATCTGAGTGCTTCTTATGCCCTCCTTACTGAAACTGTTGCTGTATAGCAAGACTGGATTACTAAAATGCCTGCTGCAGGTATATGTTGATGTGTTCCAATACGAAATCTGCTTCAGGAAGCAGCAAATTCAACACAATGTCTTTTGATATGTAATTTTCCACTAGGGACAAAAGTAATGCTGTTATTTAGCCACAATACAGGTACTTCCAAGCCACAGGTCTGCTTTTTCCACTCTGGAAAAAATGAACATATGAAAAGAACCTCTACTTTTCCAAAAGGCACTGAATAGAATAAAAGAATCAATCATAGAATCAAACCAAAATGGTTCAAAGCCACAGGGCAGTCTCGGCCACTAGAATGGAGGTGGTGACACCTTTCAAAGAGTAAATATTCATAGAAACAGAATGAGAACAATAAGGAACCTTCTTCTCTAGCCTGGCAATAGCAATGATGTTGAAGGAGATGATAGATGACCTGTAGACAGCTCCTCATCTCAGCAAGACATACACATCTTATTCAAGACCTCTAAAAATGAAAAAGACATTTCATCTTCTTTTTCTCAAGGTGTATTCCTTCATTTTCCTCAGATTTTCACCAACAAAAGTATGCTGTTTTCTCACAAAACACTGATATTTTGACATTAAACTGTAGGGTTTGAATGGGTGAGATGCAAATTTAATGTAATTTATTTATTTTTCTATCTAATTTTTTATTTCTTTTCAAGGATGCAGTTGGAGAGATGGATATTAATATGGAATTAATGAAAAAATCAGAGAAAATTTTAGATGTCACTCTATTAAAATTGCAGCCACTCATGGAAATTTGACAGGGAAAACATGGGAAAAATCTAAACCAGATAATAGCCAATAGAAAACTACCTTTATGTGAGATTCTTGGTGTAACCTGCTTAATCACCTGGCCAAGGAAATATTTGAGACTAAAGGCAATAAATAGGAGAAAAGGTAAATAAATAACCCAGTACATGAAACTCATTTACCAGCTCTGATGTGAAACTATGCTATCCATACTTGGAAGGTATTTTCTCAAGGTCCAGGATGTGGGTAATTTTCCCTGGTATGTGATATATGATCAGAAAACCTATTTAAATATGTTAAAACACACATCTAAAACACCTATTTTTTTAAGACCTTAGGCATATATTCAACTGAGTGCTGTGAATTTGCAATGCAGATATTAAATGTGGGATTTATCTCACCTGGCCCAAGAGAGTCAAGGTGAGGAAGACTACAACAGCAATAGTCACCTTTGGCTCCGACTTTTTGAAGAGAGCAGCAAAAATGTTTTATAGGTATCAGTTTGTGGGATCTTTGCTAAAGGTCTTTATTTACTCACTTGAATCCCACCAGGAGAGACACAGTATGTTTTCAGAAAGCTTTTTCAGTAATATTATTTGAATATTAATTTTCAGCAATATTAATTAAAACCAAACCAAATCCTTATTTACCTTTTGCGCTGCACAGTACTTTTGTATAGCAACTCTGAAGTTTTGCCTATTTATTTCATTTCTGTTGTGATTTCTTTTTTATTGTAAAGATTAGCCAATTTAGAGTAAATTGTCTAGCTAAAGTAATCAGGGAAAATGGATGTCAGAGGTCAATTCATCCAATTGCATTAAATGAGAGACAAGATTTTCTTTACTCATTTAATTATACCAAATAACATCTGCAAGACATACCTACCCTTCAAAATGAAGAGACGTGGATGGAGTACTGGGATTCATTCCAGGACTAGCATCAAACCCTGAGGAATTTCAATCAAAGTGAGAAAAGTTACAGCGCTGCTGTATAATAGGATTGTGTGCCGATCTTCTGTGATTTCTTCCCTAGTAGATATGGGGAACAGCTCTTTTTCTTTCCAAATGGATTTCTAAAAGCGATTTTTAAAGCCAAAACAATTAAAAGCACAGCATGTTGTCTACTGAGGCTGTTTTGTGTACAGAAAAAAAAAAGAGATTAAGAGATATTGTAAAAAAGAAACTTTTAAAAATTCAGAAAGATCATTTCCCTTTCTCAAGCTCTCCACAAGGTGAGGGGCCTCATTTTCCTCCTTCTCAACCCAAATAACAAATATATATATCCTACAGAAATATTGGTATTCAAAATTCCTGCTGCAAGCCTTAGGCAGTTTCTCTAAGCCTACTTCCCTGGAGTCAAAAATATGTTTTTAATGGTGATTTTATGATGTTATTGGAGCAGGCATAATGAAATAAGAAAACTAACTTATTAGCTAGAGTTTGGGGACAAATTTTATGATCACTTTGTATTACAATTCTGAGTTCTGAGTAGATGCTAGAAACATTAAATATTAGCAGTATATGATGCACTCAGTTATAAACACATCAAAAAAGAACTTTCATGAAAAGCAACCATTTTCTTGTTCCCTATAGCTGATGTTTTTCAACAGTTGACCAATCATTCGAATATATATACATATATATTCTAGTATATAATATGTATATTTATATGTATACTCATTCTAAATAAGCAGTTCCAGGCAGTACCTAGTGGCACCTAGGTACAACATGCAGCCATTTTACCTAGCATACTTTGCTCTTAATTATAGAATATGCTGATTTGGAAGGTACCCATTGGGATCATCAAGTCCAAAGCAACAGAAATGTGAATGTATATAGTGTATGTATAAATATTGGTGTGGGTTATTATAAAGAAATGTGAGTAAAAAAGTTTTAAAACCCACAACCAATACTGCAATGCTTGAAAAATGTTTTTAGTGAGATGACAAAGATGCAGCATTGTATATCCAGTTAAAAGGAGACTTTATGTTCCCCTAAGAACTCAAACCTGTTCAATGAGTTTCATTTTATATGGAAATGCACTGTGCTAAGAACAGTTTATTGCCTTTTCCTAATATAATAAGTTCATCAAAGACATAATGGACCTATGCTTGCTTTTTAAAAAGAACAGTGGATGTCACGAAGCTCCCTTCTAGAAAACCAAAACCCCAACTTACCTCCTCTAGTGTCAGTGACCTCTCTTCTACAATGCTTGCAGCTGTAGACACAATCCCAAATCTAATTTGAAACGGGTTGCAGATGAAAAAAAGTATTACCAAGCTAAAATCAATTATAAATCAGATTGTAAAAAGCTTCTGAGAGTACCAGTTTGATGGAAGACTTTACTTTCTGTAGCAATATTGCAGCAGAACATCTTACATGCTACACTTTTTAACATGCTAGGTTTCACTGATGTGAGTGATTTAATAAACTGCCCAAAACAGTAAGGCAGAGATGCTGCTTGCCACTGCAGGGAGAAAAGTTGTGTGGCCAAAGCTCACCTGAAGCTGAAGTTAGCCACAATTGTGAGGGACAATAAAATGAGGTTTTCAAATATATTAATGGCAAAAGGCACTGTAGAAATAACATCAGCCTGTTACAAGATGAGGATGGTCACCTCAAAAACAAGGACATGGACAAGGTAAGAGGCCAACTGTGTTCTGGGGGGCATCACGCACAGCATCACCAGCTTGGCAAGGGAAGGGATTGTCCTCTGCTCTGCACTGGGGCAGCCTCCTTTGTGTGGGAGTCCCGCCCCTGGAAATAGCAGCTGCCACTTACTCGGACTCCTCCTTTGATGATGAGAGCTCCACCTTAGAGGCGGGCCAGGAGGAGGATACCGTGGTTTGATGGGGCGTGCCCAGGTCCAGGGACCTGCCCACACTTCTAGAATCCCCTCTATCCCCAAGCAGTTCATTGGTTAAGTTAACTTATGTTTAATAATAGACTCATTGCCTAGGCAATAGAGGTCTAGAAGGTTCTGTTAAGTTCGGTTGTTCATTGGTTTGTAATTGATGTACCCTCCCCTCAGTATTTTTGATTGGACCCTCAGATCTGACTCCTCCCCTGTCCGGGCTCCCTATTGGTTGTATCCCCCAACTCCTCCCAGTTTTCCCTTCCCTTATAAGGTCCTGCACACCCTGGGAGCTTCGGAGTTCTTCCTCCGCTGCTCTCCCGCCCGGATCCCCGTTCCTACACCCCTAATAAAGGAGATCTTGGAGGAAGCCCCTCTCGCCTCTCTTTGTTTCTCGCCGTCTGCCTTGCGGATTACTTGCAGGAGCAACTTCACCTAAGCGTGAGTCACCCACATGTGGTGTCCGGGTTGCCTCCCCGAGGAATCCCGGGACGCTCAGAGGATTGTGTCCCTTGCAAGACTTCAGGGGCTTAACAGGCGGTCAAACCGCAACACCTTTGAATATTGTGGGCACTTTTGGGCACCACTAGACAACAAAGACATTCAGCTGTTAGAGAGTGTCCAAAGGAGGGCAGCAAAGATGGTGAAGGGCCTTGAGGGGAAGCCATGTGAGAAGTGGCTGAGGGCACTTGGTCTGCTCAGCCTGGAGGAGACTGAGGAGAGACCTCATTGCAATTACAACTTCCTCATGAGGGGAAGAGGAGGGGCAGGCACTGAGCTCTGCTCTCTGTGATCAGTGACAGGACCCGAGGGAATGGCCTGAAGCTATGTCAGGGTATGTTTAAATTGAATATTAGAAAAATTTCTTCACCCAGAGAGTGGTTGGGCCCTGGAACAGGCTCCCCAGGGAAGTGATCAGAGCACCAAAACTGTCTGATTTCAAGAAGCATTTAGACAAAACTCTTGGGCATATAGTGAGACTCATGGATGGTCCTGTGCAGAGCCAGGAATTGGATTCAATGATCCTGATGGGTCACTTTCAACTCATATTCTGTGATTCTGTGGTTTCGTGTGACTGAGTGGAGCAGTCCAATTGGGTAACAAAGTGCTTGTTATTCCAGTCATTTCACTGAATGTCTACAAATTTCAGTAATTCCACAAAGTGTCTGCCTGGAAAAGTCATTTCACAGGGACAGAAAATTTTAATCATTCAGTGAAGTGACTGGTTTCACAAAATAAAAGCAATGTAAACAAAATGTGAGACTATGACCACATTTAAGTAAAAGTGTATTAGTAACAATTTCAAAGAGGTAAGAATACTGTGCTCTGTATTTGAATATTTATTTTGTTTTAGGCATATATACCTGAGTGTACACATAAATAAAATCCACATTAAAGCTGTAAAAAAAATTAAGAAGGCATTTATTTAGAACATATTAATGTCATACACTATGAAAGATTTCTAGACATTTAAACTCTTAGCCCATAACCGGATAGTTGGCTTTTGGGGGAGGAAAAGTGATAATTTTTGCCTCCTCCACTACATATTTAAATGTGTGCTATGTGACTGAAACAAGATGGGGAGGTCAAGAGACATGCTGTACCTAGCATGATGGGGTAACACCCTCATCTTCCATGTTATTGCACTATTTGTGTTCCACCTTTCTAAACACCAAATCATAAGGATGAAAATCCTAACTCCATAAAATAACTCTTAGATACCTTTGCTAGAAATGACTTATTGCTCTTTTGAAAATAACTGTGGGACATTCTAAACTCAGATTCCAACATAAAAAGCTTTTATGTAAAACAGAACATCCAGCACATACGAAATCAAAGTGTTGAAACTGCACATCAAATATTAAGTTTTCCAACTGGAAGAGAGGGAGGATATTCATTATAAAAAGGCTTTAATTATTTGAACAAGTGGTATTAATCCTTCTGGAACTATGACACATTAAGATCCCATGCCAGCAAAACACTTAAGCACGGTCTTCTCTTTAAGACCAAAAGTAGACCACTGAACTATATATCTGACTCCTTACAAGTTATTAAATTAAGATAATGGCCTCAGTGAAAATTCAGAAATGTTTAGTTTGATACTGCCTATTTAATAATGAACTGGATCATTTCAGCACATAAAGGTAAAAAAGTGCAAAATGTAATGGCACATGGCAACCACTGCAGTATTGCTGCAGAGCCAACGACTTGAATACAATAGCTCTTGTAGTCAAAATTTAATGGATTCTCAAGCTGTTTTATGAAGTAATTTCCCTGCTATGCTGTCAGAACAACATGCAGTGAAAATAAGACAATAAACCTCAAATTCGTCATTCAGCCTTGATCAAATCATCTGGGCAGTGCTACCAGGACTGATGTAGAAGGAGTTCACAGCCCATATTTGGAACTGTACTCTGAATTTAATTTTATAATTATAAAGTCTGTGCAGGCATACAAGGGTTTTAAATGTTCATAAACTCATAGAAGATGTGCTGTACACAGTTTTAATTTTTTTATTCATAATTACAATAAAACTGACTTATATCCTTATTGCTCATATCCTGCCTACTCTGCAAAGAAAGAGGTGGGATTTCTGAACCAGTGCTATTCTGAGGCCATGCAATTGCCATTGCATTGTAACACATGCTTGAAAGATAAAAGGTAGGATTATGAAAAAAGTGATTTTTCTAAGCAAAGAAAGTGTGACAGATACCCACTGTGAGGATTTTCAGTGAAGCATTTCATGATCTCTTGTGGAAAACTCTTGAAAAATCTGTAAATGGTGGAATTTCCTAAAGGAAATGTATTCTGAGTAAGAGACTGACAAAAATGAGGAATCCAACACAAGTGAGAGACAAAATGTCCTGCTCAAAAAGGATGCATTAAGTTTTTCAGAAGCACTAAAAGAATCATTCTTCTTAAAGCTTTATTCATAACCTTTCAGTAAAATATAGGAATATGCCTAGGACATTTTTGGTGGCATGAAACTGAAAGCTAATATCAATACAAGGAAAGATCAGGATATGATACTGACAAAAATTTTTATTTTGGCTTACAAAGAAATGAGTGTATAAAGAGGAGTAACACACACAGCCTGGAAACTACAAGTTTTTCTGCCTCTAGAACAGTGAGGTTCTGCAGCACAGAGCTACTACCTGGAGGGAAATTGTGCACCCTTGTGTGAGAGCTTCTTAGTGTCCCACATATGATCGCATAAACATCTCTTTCCACCCATGTGCAATAATTTTGTATGACCAAAACCTCAAAAGGCAGCAAATGTAAACAGTTTTGTGTGCAAGTTTGGTAAGGTCCTCAGAATGACTGCATGGCAAGGTGCCTCTGATGAACATGATTGGGTTTTGTAACAGGTCTAATTCAGCATTGCATTTTTTTATACTTCCTTACACATTTGATTCTTTTTTGGATCATAAATTTAGCATTCTTGTGCTGTATTTTATTTACATATATATAAATACATTTTAAACAGTATAATATATTTAGATATATTTTATGTTGTTAGCCAGCTTTATAATAGTGCAGATATTTCATTATCCTGATTACACCATCAGGTAAGACTAAATAAAACTTTTTCTCCATTTCCAACTTACAATATAGGATCAAATACAATTAAATCAGAGACAGAAAGGCGTTAAAACTATTAGCTCAGGTTGGATTTATTTCACAAAGCTCAGTTCAGAAGTTTATTTAGTGTTTTGTTGAATAGGTTTAATCAGTATAGTACAACTAGTAAGAAATTAATTGATTTTTAAGTCCTGTAAGCAGTTCAGATCTCATGCATA
Organism: Aleadryas rufinucha; assembly: GCA_013397815.1. Classification (NCBI taxonomy): domain Eukaryota; kingdom Metazoa; phylum Chordata; class Aves; order Passeriformes; genus Aleadryas; species Aleadryas rufinucha. The sequence goes on from VZTH01019045.1 coordinate 209,769, forward strand.
GGTATTATTCTTAATTATAAAAGGTTACAGTTGAATTCTTTCAATATATGTGACTATAACACAAAGTAGGCTTTAAAAAGTAGGTCAACTCTTCATCACACATACAAAGCAATGTTCTCCATATTTCAGTACAGTGTGAAAACCAGAATAATTTGTGGTGCAAAAGTTAAATTCATGTAAACACAGCTTTTCTAACCAATATTATTGTCATTTTTCCAAACATTTTCCATACAACCACAGTATACATTCTTAATGGTTATTTTATAATAGTTATTTATGAAGTCTTTCATCAGCAGTTAAAGCAAGAGTACCTATGCCTGTACTGTTTTCCTCATAGATTCCTCTTGAAGGAACTCTGTTTTAAAAGGTCTAAATTATTAAATACATCCTTACATTAAATCTGACTTGCATTTACCTGCGCTGATTTTCTCAAAAACATTATAGGTGGAATTACATAGTCCATTATAGACTTAGTAACTGGTTTCATAGGTTTTTTGCTTGCTTTGTTTGATAATGTTTTTGAGCACTCTGTGGTTGATCTTGGTAGCAAGAACATTAGTTTAAATTTGTGTTTAAAAGTGTAAAGGTTCCAAAAAGCTGTCAGCAAAACATAAATCAAATTAGAGGAGTGGTTTTTCATATAAAATTCCCTAAAAAAAAATTTCATTTTTTCCATATCTTAAACATACTTCTTCAAGCTGAGTTTACAAACACCTCCTGGAATGCCCACACACATTAAATTCCCCCCTTTCATCAGCTAGGATCTCATTCTTCCATTTTCTGCAGGAGATGGAGATCAGAGTTAATACTGCTTTTATAGTTTTTATCCACCAGAGACATCAGGGATTGTTTTGCATCTTTACCATGAAAGTCTGTTGAGGAAGCAGTGTCTTACACTAGCCCCTCATAAGTTGGGAAGCTCCCTTGCATGGAGCAAAATATCGGGGATCTTGCTGTATTTTAGTTGAGTCACAAAGGGATTTACCTACTATAATCTTCTTTTCCTAATATTTTTTCCTCTTTTTTTCACCTAATTTGTTATTAATAAACCCTATTGTTTATCAGTTCAATAACAGCAAATTTCTGCAATCCTCACTGCACTTCCTCTTTTATGCAACACATTCAGGGAGATTTGCCGAAGATCATACAGACAGAGCAACACAAATGAATTGAACTCAAGAGTTTAGACTCTCTCTTGACCTAAATCTCATCATTTTCTATTCATTGCAGATGCAGGTACTCACCAAAACTCACACTGAAATCAGTAAATGCCAGCAAGCAATAGCATTCCACTAATTTTTAGCTGCAGTGGAAAAGCAATCAAAAGAAATAAAGCTCAGGAAGTAAATGAAGCTGTATACAGTGAGAGGAAGCATAGGGCTCCATCAGCAAAGCCATTAGGACAGCCTTGTATGGCACGTAAGCCACAATAGCATTGTGACATATTGCACATCTTTGTGACTCAGGAGAAGGATGACATTTCCTTGATTTTAACTTTTGGATTGCTCTTGAAAACTAACCATTTAGCTGTACTTAAAAAACAAAACAAAACAAAACAAAACAAAACACTCGCAAACCTGTTTTTTCCGTGTTGGTAGCCAAGACAACTACTAGTGTAATAGAGCTGCTGAATTGAGGATGTACAGGATGAACCAGGAGGGGTGAAAAGCAGAAAAGCTAAAGAAGCAGAATGAGAAAATAAGAGCAAATGAAAAGGTGAGGGCGTCTGTGATGTGCAGTGTGGTCAACTTGCAATACTAGCTGCACCCTCACTAACACAAATAGCAGAATTATGCAACATAAAAGAGCTGAAACTGGGTACCCTGAGTATATAGACAAGTTGTTCATTGTGAACTGATGAAGACTGTGTCGCTAAGCCAGGAACAGGAAGAAGTCAGTTCCTTCATGGAACTTGTTCACTATGTCTTCACTGAATCACAGAATCATAGAATGGGTCAGGTTGGGAGTGACCACAGAGGGTCATCTGGTCCAACCTCCCTGCTCAAGCAGGGCCATCCCAGAGCATAGGGCACAGGATTGTGTCCAGGTGGTTTTCAAACATCTCCGGTGTTCACACCCTCTCTGGGCAATCTGTGCCAGTGCTTGGTCACTGCAAGGGGAAGTTCTTCCTCATGTTCAGGTGGAACTTCCTGTGCATCAGTGTCTGCCTGTTGCCTCTTGTCCTAAGCTTGGCACCACCAAGAGGAGCGTCCAAAAGGCTCCATCCTCTTGGCACCCACCCTTCAAATACTTATAGGCAATGACGAGTTTCCCTCTCAGGCATTCCTTCTCGTGGCTGAACAGGCCCAGCTTCTTCAGCCCTTCCTCATAAGACAGATGTTCCCAGAAGCCTGAGCAGCTGGGTAAAATTGGCTAAAGGGAAGTCAGAGAAAAAAGACAGCTGAGAGACAGCTACTGTTCACCTGTATGCAGCTTATAAGAAGAGTATTTGAGAGGTTTTTGCATTTCATTTGAACCAGATGTTCTTAGATTTCATTTTTAAACAATGCCTTACCTTTTCTGAGATTTTCCTAGAAACAGCATTCTCTTTTGTCCCATCTGAGGACTAATTCAACCTGGTAATAATTTCAGGAAAGAGTTAACATGTTACAAAGGTTTTAAGCATTGCATCTGTGACTATCATGAATTTATAAATAATTTCCCAATCTGAAACTGGGAAATCAGAGGAAAAAATGCTGAAGTGCATGAAATAAATTAAAAAAAAAAAAAAATCACTTTTATTTGGATACTCTTTTCCCACACTTACTAATCTTGATTGTAATGCACAAAAGAAACTAGGTCTGCTCTCTCAAATGTTCAACAAATAATCTTATTAAAATAGAGCTATAGAAAGTGTGCACAGGGAGGCAGGAGATCATATCTGATCATAATCATTGCCTTCCTGCCTGCTTCAGTGCATCCCAACATAGTCACACAAATACCTCTGAAATGTGGCAGGTTTTTTTCACTGCAAACCTTTTCTGGGTTTTTTTTCCCCTAATGAGGATCACAAAAGGCACATATAAACTCAACAGACAAATGAAACTTGAATTGCAGAAAAGGCAAATTTTAAAACTTCAATGCATCGTATTCTCCCACAGGTACTTCTTCATCAAATTTTCCTCAAGACCTGTAAATCAGAGGTTTGTCATCACAGCAGTCTCTACAGACAGCTACAGTACACTTTTTTCACCAGAGAAGAAATTGTTGAAAACAATAAACCAAAGATTTTTAGCTGTATTGTTTGTTTTTTCTCCATATCTAGTTGGAAAGAAAACAAAACAACCTACCATCCTTAGGGAAAATAACATTACAAGAAAATATATTACGTGAGGGAACAAGAAATTTGATCCACTTTCCAAAACTGGACTATTATAAACTAAAGAATTATGTATATCTTGTTGACACAGCCATTTACAGGGATTCGGGTTATCAAACCACTAAATGTTTACACACATGCAATGACACCAAGCTCCTAGTTTGTTTGAAGACCTCCCTGTCAAAAGTGCTCAACATCCAACATGCTAGAACTAAGGAAAAACTGAGCTAACCTGTACTAGTAAGATAATAAAATTTTAAAAATTAAACTAAATTGAAATAAAATAAAATAAAATAAAATAAAATAAAATAAAATAAAATAAAATAAAATAAAATAATATAATATAAAATAAAACAAAACCAATAATAAAATCCCCAGTGCATTATTCTATCCATTATCAGTTTGGTGGGTTTCTCAAAGGAAATGAGCTTCAAGTTTGTGAAGACTTTGCCAGGTATGATATGTCTGATATGTTTATATGAAAGGACAAACTGGGCAGCATTTAGCCTCCAAATTGTCTTCCTAGTCCATGGGTGCCTGTCATCTAACACACCTGAGAGAGTCTTTTCCAGTCCATTATACACTCTACACCAGCAGCATATTTGTTCTGTCTTTGGTCTGAAAATATTGTAAAAAGTCCATTCCTTTAACTGTCTAATTAGTGGAAGCAATCTCCCATTTTCATTCCCCCACTGTCATCACATATATAAAATAACATTTCCCTTCCCTGCCCAGTGTTTGGAACTCTAAGAAAAAAAACCTCAGAGAACAGAGATGAGGTGTTTCAGTACACAGGGAAAATGATCAGACACTATCAGTGAGATGTTCATTCTACATTTCGTCTCTTTAATTCCTATTTATAATTGACAAATTAACCTTGGGAAGATGTTGTAGGAAGGAGAACACAAAATATTAATGACAACAGAAAAAGGAAAAGAAAGCAATTATGTAGTATTGTCACATTTGAAATAAGATTGTATAATAGAGTCAAAACAGATTAATTCATTTTGTGCACCTTACAATGCTTATAGGCACTTCCTCCTCTGTCAAAATCCTGCATCCTCTCAGTTTACTCACCCTCATGCTACAGACACAGAGGTCACAGCATGAGAATGAGGACACAACTGAGCCGGCACAAAACAACCTCTCTCAGCTGCCAGAGGTTCTTCAGCCACAGAGGCCGAGTCGCTGCTGCAGCCAGGCAGCCTTGGTGGGCTGCAGGGTTTGAGGTTCTCCGCTGCCTGGGACACAAAGCCATGTCTTTGCTGAATGCTGCTGATGGGAGGGCACGGCCAATAAGGTGACAAAACTATAGATGTATGATTAAGAAAGTGAAGTAGACAGTAAATGTTTGAAGTATTTGCTTACTTTATAAATATAAGTCTTTGGATGTTCAACTTTAGGGAGCATACATTGGTCTTTCCTGCTGGTGAAATGAGGTTTTACAGTATTCTTTACAAGTTAATGACCTGAGCTTTCAGGCACTTTTTCAATCCGTTTCAATACACCTGTGTGTATACTACACTGTAATGTCAGTGGAGGTAATTATTTTCACTCTTCAATGTCAACATAATGACAAGGTGCCATTTGTTATCTGTATAATTCTATATAACTCTTTGCAGAATTTAATAATATAATGTCCATTTGACTAAATTAATTACAATTCATTAGCAAAATATATAAACAAATTAATTCAGGCACAAAATCACACCTATCTTACAGCTCTCATTTTAATGATGTGTTCTGCCTGTTGTGATTATCACTTGGTAGTTGGAGAATTAACCAGTTCTAGACTATTAGTATGAGTTACAATAACTTCCAGCACTATCTTGATTTACATCTTCTTTATCTTCTAGACACAAAAATACTTTTGAATAGTTCCAAAGAAGATCTTAAAATTTCCAAGAAAAAAGTTAATAGCCTTTTGAGCACTCTTCTGATTTACTTGTTTTTCAAACACGTAGATTTTAAGGACACCTCTTAATAGAGTAAGAAGATTCTTACAAATAAATACTTCAGATTATATTATATAATCTTATGTCATACAATGTATTCTTCCAAACTCTTTCTGAATTAATGAATTCAAATATTATGAAAATTTTTCTTAAAGTAATTGGTTTGGTTTTGGCTTGGTTTTTGGGGTTTTTTTTTGAGACAAACATCAGTCTAAAGATATACAAGCTATGCTATAGGTACTATTAAATTTAGATATCATATATGATAACATATATGCCATAATGCCTTTTACAACAGCATGGATCAGAAGGGCACATACAGAGTCATCAATTCAGAATGAAAGGTAGATTAACAGTACATTAAAAAATTAGACGTAAAAGATTTAGCTTCTCTGCTGCATTTTCAGTAGATGTTGGAAGCTGAGAAGAAAATGTCATACGATCTGAGTTCTCATTGTTAATAATGACTCGGCAGAAATTTGTATGTCTTAAACTTTATACTCTTATCCTGAACAAATAATAAATATGTTATACCACTCAATTAAAAATACATAAAACTTCATAGAACAAATGTCCACAGGAGTAGTAAAGTTAGTGTGACTAAGATAATAAAAGGTAAATACATAGTTCAAAATCCCTGGCAAGAGAAAGAATGAAAATTTTTATTATTTAATGAAAATGTTTCTTATCCTACTCAGGAAGATTATTTTAAAAGAAAAAAAAAAAGGAAAAATGCATGAGAGAACTGAGCTGAAGTATGGGTCAGTGCTGATCTGCATGTACGTCAGAATTTCACTTAATCAGACTCTTCACTGAGCACAGTTTATTTATCTAGCACACTTTTTTCTTGCAATACGTGCAAATTAAGCTATAAACAGTAGTAAAGGCATCATAAATTTCATACTGTTCACAGTAAAGATAAACATCCTCTCCATCTCTTCACATTGTCTTCACAGATCTCTTGGTTTCCAAACTGGAAATGATGGAGTTCCTTCAGGTGGCAATACAGATAGTCAAGTTGTTCCTCCCTACTTTGTTGACCCTCCAGTTTGATCTTTAATGTGGCTTTGCAGACCAGTGCACTTCATTAACACATGAAAAGTAAAGCAGTCACCTGCATTTCCAGAGAACAAAGACACAAAGATTTCTTAAATCTTCTTTTGTGGGAGCATTTGGTGGTTTTGGTTTAAGAATAGAAAAAGGATGTATAGATAGATAGATAGATAGATAGATATGAACCTGATTTTCTTTCTGTTCTATGAAAGGTGGAATTTGGGAAGAGGAATAACATCCATGTTAGACTTTTTCATCTTAGGTCTTTGTCCTGGCTTAGCTTCAGCCAGCAACAAAGTGCCATGCAGCTGCTCGCCCACACTCCAATGGGATGAGAATCAGAACAAAAGGATAAGAACACTTTAATAACTGAAATAAAATAAAATATAATAATAAACATAGAATCATGGAATTATTTAGGTTGGAAAGGGCTTTAAAAATCATCTAGTTGAAACCCCCCTGTCATGGGCAGGGACATCTTCCACTAGATCAGATTGTTCAGAGTCCCATCCCACCTGGCCTTCAACACTTCCAGGGATGAGGCATCCACAGCTTTTTTGGGCAACCTGTTCCAGTGCCTCCTCACTCTCATCCACTCTCAGTGAATAAAAATTTTAAATTAAATGGTGTGCTAAATTTTCAGGGGGGAAGGGTATTTTCTGCCAAATTTCTATACCCTTAACAACAGAAGGAAGAAAACAGAGAGGTAAATAAAACACAAGAAAGACAAGTGATGCACAATGCGATTGTTCACCACCCACTGACTGATGCTCAGCCAGTACCCAAATAATGATCAGGCCCTCCTGCCAAACTCTCCCCAGTTCATACACTGGCCATGACATTCTGTGGTGTGGAATATCCCTTTTGGCAAGTTTGGGTCAGCCATCCTGACTGTAATCCCTCACAGATTCTTGTGCACCTCCTTAATAGCAGAGCATGAGACACCAAAAAAGCCTTGGGTTAGGAGAAACGCTACTTTGCAAAACTGAAATATCTGTGTGTTATCAGCATTATTCTCATACCAAATCAAAAAACACAGCACTGCAATAGCTACTAAGAAAAAATTAACTCTATCCCATACAAAACCAGGACAATTTTAAAGTTCTGTAATCATCCAAATGTTCCAATGATCTAATCTGTTCAGCTTTCCATTGATAGCTACCCAGAATGACTTTGTATAGTCAAAGAAATTGACAGGCAATCTGAGATGCTTCTATCAGTCATCTTGTAGATAGCACTTGCCAACTGTAAGTGAAGAAAGATTTTTCAGTATTTCCTGTTTCTGCTTGTCCAGATTGCATCTGGATTGCTTTATTCCTTCCTACTTATGCATCATGATGATGTGTGTTCACTCTCAGATGTCTGAATTTGGTTCCTTACCCTGGACTTGCAGTTTTGTTGAAATTCGTCTTTGAAGTGTTCTCATTAGCATAATACACTGTCTAAATAAGGAATTTTAGGGCTATATACAGCTATCTGTGTAGAAATATTATCATTTTCAATTAAATCAGTGTAGTTATCTTTATATCTTCAGGGCCAGAGACTTCAGTGTTTCTGTTAGATGGGATGATAACATGTCTTTGGCTCAGACCACTGAGGTGAGGTCAAGTACAACTGGGCTGAGTCAAGCCCTAGAAATACACTGTAAAGGTGAACTAAACTTCTCTTTAAAAGCTCTGATGATCATCACTGAACAACATCCCTCAGGATGTCAGGACAGCATATATTAGCTTGAGGCAGGATCCCATGGGAGGCATCTCTGAAGGACAGTGGCACAGAACGGCTGATGAAGAACAGCCTCCTCAAAGCACACAGATGAACCACTACAATGTGCAGAAATCTGAGGAAGAGTGGTCAGAGGCCACCATGGATGAACAAGAAACTTAAGAATGAGCTCAAAAAAAGAAGTATTCAGGAGCATGGACAAGGACAGAACTCCTAGCAGGAATATAGAGATGTTGTTTTAACTTAAGGAGAGGATTTAGGAAAGTCAAAGCTCAGCTGGAGCTGAAACTAAAAAGGGATGGGAAGGGCAACAACCAGGGCTTCTATACATATGTCACTGACAGAATTAAATTACAGAAAGTATGGGACCACTGTTTAATGGGGCCAGAGACCAAATGGCAAAAGCCACAGAAAGGCTGATTTTCCATCTATGCATGATGTCATTGTTTTCTACAAAGAAATTACTGGCTTTGTGAACAAGAATACCACAGTTGAGGTCATTTACCTTAAATGTAGCAAGGCTTTCAGTACACATTCCCAAAAGATCCTTATACCAAACTGGTAAAATACAACTTTGATGGGTGGACAGTTAGGCTAGCAGAAAATTATTGCCAGATTGCCAAACTGAAAAGGCTATAATCAGGGGTACAATGGCCAAGCAGTGGGCAATTTTCAGTAATACTCAGGAGGAATTATGCTGAGGCCAACACTGGTTTTTGTTTTTATTAATGTCCTGAATGATGAGATTCAATGCATCCTGAGAAGGTTTATGGATAATATCAAACTGGAGGATGATACCAAACCAACAACAGGCTTTCTGTTCAGAAGGACTTCGTAAGTCAGGAGAAATGCATTTACAGGAAATTTATCAGGCTCAACCATAGGAAATGTCAAGTTCTGCACCTCAGAGGACTAACTCAAGAACTGGTGCAGGCTGGTGGGTGACTGGCTGTAAAGTAGCTTTGGAGGAAAAGGCTTTTGTGTCCCAGTGGATAACAAGCTGCATGTGAGTCAGCAGGGTGCCCTGGTAGCAAAGAAAGCAAACCGCATCCTGACCTACAGCTGGTGGATGGAGGGAGGTGACATTCCCATCTTCTCAACCCTGGTGAAACACATCTAGAGTGCTTGGTCCAGTTGTGGCCTCCTCAGTTTAAGAGACACATGAACACATTGGAATGAGTCCAGTGGCAGTCCGCTGGTGAGGGTGTGGAGTGCATGGCAGACCAGGAGAGGTGGGAGAACTGGGTTTGTTCACTCGGGAAGAGTGGAGTAAGGAAGAAGGTAAAGAGAGGGTACAGAGAATGTAAAGCCAGGTGCTTTGAAAGCGCACAGCAAAAGGATGGGAGGCAACTGACACAAATTGACCCATAAACAGAAGTTCTGTAAGAGGAAAAAGAAGAAAGGTATTCATAGCAAGGGTGGCAGAACACTGAAACAGGTACACACAGAGGGGATTTAAATGACATCTTTGGCCATACTCAAAAATCAGGCCCTGTCTTGTGCGGTGAGTTGAATTAGGCTTCCCTCTCAACCTAAATTGCTCCTGATTCTATCACCTATTTTTTATTATTGCACTGACAATATATTAGTCTTTAAATTTCACAATAAATAATACATATTACTTTGATATGGTGGAAAAACATAGACTGAATTATTTATAGTTACAGTTTCATAGAGGAAAACAAGGATGAATTCCATAGGATTTGATCCCAACACTGGAACCACAAATTACTTTTATTTATTTATTTTAAAAGGATAACTATACATTTCATGTCGTAATTCCTAAACGTTGAAAATTAACATCTAGTTATTTTTCATAAAACAGCTACTAGGGTGAATAATTCATGAGGATTTTCATTTTCAGATTTAACAAATAACATTCTAGATCTCTTCTTATAGTCATAAAACCCCAGAGAAAAGTTCCCAGTGTAGCACATCTACACTTCCTTCTTTCTCAACAACAACAACTTGACACTTAGAATATCATCCCATGCAACTGAAACTGTCAAATTATTTCTTCTTCTCTTGCAATTTATGAGTGTGTTTTGGAGTGTTGACTGCAAAATGTCTCCATAAAAAGGCTTCCAGAATTTTTATGCAAACTTACCATGACTACACAATGATATATGAGATTTTTTTAAAGGACATTTTAGAAAACAGGTATGCTAATAACTATAAAATTCAAAAAATATACTGCAGGTTAATTCTGTGAATTGCTTCACATTTATGTGCTGAGGAGTCTCTATGTGGATCTTGAGCTGAAATATGGTACTCAGAAATTAAAGGAACAGTCAGGCAATGTGCTTTTTGCATTGAAGCAAAACAACTTATTTTAAAAATAGTGAGTAACAAATTTGTTTAATGAGTTAATCACAAAGGAGCAGCAACCCCTGTCAACAACACATTTCAACAAATAAATCTGAATAATGAAAATGTATATGCTGAGATTGTGCTCCATTCATACACAGTTCATTAACAAACAAATTACATAGAGTAAACAAATTAAGTTTTGCTGACATATTTCCCAGGCATCAGTTATCACTGACAGAACATTTACATTTGCAAATAGGTTTCTCTAAGAAATACGAGGAATATTGTTAAGTACCAAGGTACACTTCATGTCTGATCAATAATAAAGCCTGCCTCTACAGACACTGCGGAACTTGTAGATTTCAGGACATATTCGTCTTTGTCCTTAAAACAGAATTGCATCTCAGTTCATCAGAAAAACATCATGATTCTGTACTCAAGGCCCATCACATGTAAAATGAAAAGATTTCTCAAACATATCTAAAAATCATCTAAACATTTACTCCCCAGGCTGCTGACAGTAAATGATGAAAGAATAACAAGAAAATAGACCAAATAATTTTGCAAACATAAATAGAGACCCAAGAACTTTTGCTTTCATTAGCATAATTAAGGATAACCATGAAAAGATGATTGGTGTAGAACTACATCATCAACTATATCATTAGGATACCTAATAACATATTACACATCATGAGTTTCAAGATGAATGTGTATTTGAAACAAGGTTAGACACACTGTGCTGACCTTTCAGAAGTAATCAGCCTCATAAACTGACTTCCCCCAAAGGAAATATCCTTTATACATTTCCCAGAAGTCCAGGGTGAATTTTCTTAAAGCTCTGAGTCTGCAGTTAAGATGGTACTGCTCACACCACGAAAACTTGCTTACAAATTTGGAACCATTCATTTTGCCTCCTTCAAGAAGACAGATTCCACAGAGCCACACTTCATAAAGGTCACCAAGCTTCTCTAGTCTTTACAGGTCTACAGCTTTGTCTTTTCTCATCCAACACTTCTCCCAGTCTCAACACTATTTTGCTCCAAAATTTCGAGAAAGAGAAAAACTGTACTGCCTTAGCTGTGAAACTCCTATGGGATTCTATCCCTTTGAAACACAATCATACATCCTTGATATCCTGTGTTGAATGTGCAAGCGCTTCTCCGTATCCTGTGAAATGACCGATTTTCAAAACAAATGCTACACATTGCATAGGAACATAGCAGGCTCCATATAATATTAGACTTCCATTTATAACTGAAGGACTCTTAAGATACAGGGAGCTGAAATTACTCCAGAATTATTAACGTGATTATTTATTAGAATATTAATTCTAAGCAAAAGTGATGGATATGCACTTTCTTCCTCTTGCTGGTATAGACGTCATAATATGTCACTTAGCAGTGAACACAAAAAAATTAATCATATTTCTATACAGGAGCAGAAGCATAGAAAATGTGTTGAGAAACAAAGAATGCATCTCTACTCATAGTAATCTAAAATATAATTTGTTTATGACAACAACCAATTCTAATGTTTCTGTTTCTTGCCCACATCTCAAAGGCACAGTAGATCTTGCTTTAATATATTTGTCCTCCTCCATTAACAAAGTTCACCTGTGCCTTTTTTCTTCTGAGGCAGAGAAATCATTCAAGGGGCATGTATTTCTGAGCTTAATCACAGTCCTTGCTAAATCCTCTATACAGAAAGTCAACAGACTGTGTTAATTGGACCAAACCTTTGTACCACACACATCTCTCTGAACTGATTAGCTGTGAGCAAAGTATATTTATAGTTCCCAGTTGTGGTGTACATAACCACTCACCCAGGATCAGATCTCTCCTCTGTGGGCTAAAGGACTCTGCAATGAACTGCTTTGGTCTCCAAAATCTAAGTCTAATAAAGCCTTTCCAACCATTTCCATGTTATTCAGGTTCTCATCACTGTTGATCTGGTTTCCAAATTTAGCCCCTTGGAAATCACATAACAGGTAGAACAAGCGTTCAAGGAGAATTTCTTAAACACAGCTTTTTCTGCTGAATCTCCAAAAAAGTACTGCAGAGCTACAAAAAAAATTAATTGCTGCCAATACCCCTCAGAGTTTCCACCTGTCTTTTTTTTGACTTAAGGTCTCCGTGGAAATTGCCTTCAATACTTGTATCTTCAGGTGTTACTCCTGGTGTAGCTGGGCTGATTCCCTTGCTGTGGAAGTGCTGTTCGTGGTGGGGAGAATTGCAAATAAAAAAGTAAAACTCGTGGGTTGAAATAAAACCAGTGTAGTAATAATAATATACATATACATATACATATACATATACATATACATATATAATAATAACGGCAACAATGCTAAGTATAAATTTTATAATAACAATAAATATAGTAAAAAGGAAAAAGAAGAATAAAATCCAAGAGAAACAAATCATGCATAATACAATTGCTCAGCAGTAGCTGACCGATGTCCAGTCAGCTCATCCCTGAGCAGTGATTGGAGGCTGCTGATGTTTTCCCCCAGTTTGTGTACTGGGCATGATGTTCTATGGTATGGAATAATATTTGGGTCTTGGCCATGCCCACATGGCTCTAGGCCCCATCCCCTCACGGCCACTGTGAAAAATTAACCCGGTCCTTTGCCAAAACGAGGACATGCACACATGGTATAAAATCCAGAGTCCAGTCAGTAGCAGCCCCATCCTTTAAAATCCCTTGCCCCTCCATCTGCAAAGCAGACACTGTGTTTTCCCAATGAAAGTTAAAACTGTAAAGCTGTGTCACAAGCATGAGAGGAATCCATAAAGTGACACTGCACAGTTCTTAAAATAGCATGTGCCTCCTGGAAAAAGTGAGTTACTGGGGGGAATTACACAAGGAGAACTATGGTTTGTTAGAGAAGGATGCGTGGTGTGTAGCCAGAAATAGGATTAGAAGGACTAGGAAGTCAGAGAAAGACAATAGAAATACTACAACTGTCAATCAGCTGTTCAAAGAGAAGACACCATGAAAAATCAGATTGCTCATAAATATTTGAAGTAGAGATTAAAGAAAGAAAAAATATAAAGCTTGCTTCTGCAAGACTTGTGAGACAGATACAAATAGCTCTGTGACAGGCAGGAATGTCAGCCTTTGGACAATAGTGTTGCAGAGAGTTAGGAGTAAAGCAATGCTGGCCACAGAAAAGCCAGACATGAGAAGCTGCACTCCATGAGGTAGAAGACCAGAAGAAGAGTTTGTGCTTTAGTTTTCAGGACTGCAGAAGGATGTCAGGCTGTCAGTGTTGTAGCTGAAAAAGCAGAGTTATGTGACAGCTCCAGTTCTCTAAACTCACCGAACCATGAGGGAGCATTCAGGAGGTAATCTGGGTTGTAGAGCCCAACAGGACATTCAAAAGGCTTTCAGCCCCAGGCAGTGAAATCAGGTTGTATCTTGGTCTTGCTAACACCTCTGATTGTCAGAAAAGTCTTCAGGACCTAGGATACTGCAGCTTGTCTCTCAAAGAGCTCTCAAGGTGCATTTGAAGTTGGCTCTCCCACAAAGCTCAGTACCAGCTCAGCTAGGGCGGAGAGACACCCAGAGCCACAGCCTCTCCTGACCCTCTCCTGACAGTCTAGCAGCAAACACTTGCAAGGACACCAATCACATTCACCCGGTGACACTCCTCTAAGCATCCTAAATCTTCAGCAATGCAGTGCAATTAATTGTGAGGACACACAACACTGTAAAGACTGCTGACCTAGGAGAGATAAATGAAAGGCAGGGGTGTTTAAGAGGTATTTTTTGATGCCTTAGCTAAAACCAGATAGAAGTCAGAGGATATGCTTGACTAGACATACTTCAAGATAAAATGCCTGGTTCCTTGAACAATATATTGTAAAGGTCTTTTATTATTCTGTGACAATTCAGAAACTCTTAGTCAAGAAGTGATATGTGATATCAATAAATAAGAAGAAAAATGAATATGTGGGTACAGCATATTTTGATAACACCAACAGTTCAGACAAGGAACACCCTGGGAGTGGTGGGAGCCGAAGGAGATTACAAATCTGGTTTGATTATTCACACACAGGTGTGGGACAGAAAAGGCAATCTACATAATAATTTTTAATCCTGTTTTCTCATGAAAAGAAATCATATTATGCATGGAAGTGAAATAACTGCATGTGTCAGTTTGGAAGGAAAAAAAAAACTTCATATAAGATTCACCAAGAGACAGAAATGAAAGCAAAATCTGTTTGCTCAGAAAAGTGGACATGATATTTCTGGAAAAGAATGTGTAGAAATTAATTTTGCTTCAGCAAGGCACAGTTATATAAGAGTATATAAGGATATAGACAGTGGTGCTATCTGAAGGAAGCATGCCCTTCATCACAGCCCAGATGGATATTATTGCTCCTTTTACAAAAATAATTGCAGTCCTCATGTCCAACAGCATGGATACGTAAATGGCAGTAAGGAACAAGCCTATTGCTATAGGTCATTGCATGTACCAGGATCTTGGAAATCATGGATTTCTGGTGCTGTTGCTGGAAGGAGAAATGGTGACATATGGGGCAGCCACACCACAGTCAGGAGCAAGATCTACCCAAGATTCCCTTCCCTGCAATCCCCAGGTGATATTTTAGCTCTCCATCTCCTTATTGCAAATAAGCAAGTTTTGTAAAGACTGTGTTAACATACTTTCATAGCCATGGTCAGTAGAACAGCTAATGAATTCCTAATTCATAGGTGAGCACATACCACAGCCACATAGGATTTTCTTTTTCTCAACACTGTTCGCCTCCTTGCTTTTCAGGAAAGATTATTTTCTACAACATGCTTATATTTGGGACAATCCTGAGGGAACTTACTACAGCAATTTTTTTTGTAAAAAAAGGAGGGATTGTTTTCTGTAGCACAGAAGAAGAAAATTTTAAATGTTGAACTGAAGACCTCAGTAAAAAACATTCAGTTATTTGCTAGCCAGGAAACATCACTGGGATGTTGATGACTAACAACTAGTGTGTGTTGATTAACAGGGGCACATTTGGAATCCCAGTAGCTGTTCTCATTGGTTATCAGAAGTGAGGGTCAAGTAGAAGCACGGTGCTGTCATGGGACTCATGACTTTGTATAACATCTCTATAGCACACGTAGCCCTGAGCCCTTTTTACATGGAACAGCTTGAGAATTGTGGCCCGTAGTTACTTGTGAGATGAAAAAAACAAACCACGAAATCATCCGTGGAGACAGCATTCAGGTGAGTGGGAGTGTCACTACTGTGAAGAGGCAGCTGTGCCCAAGTCTGCTCTTGGACTCTACCGGTGGCTTCCACTGTCCCTCAGCTTTCTTTTCATGCACAAGCCTCTCCAAAACTACCAGTGGCACGTCCCTCTGTCCATAGGCCATGCATATAATTTTCCTTCAAAAAGACAGGTTTTAACTGACAATTACTCCAGGATGCTTATGCCCATCCAAAAAAGAATGGTGTAGAATATGTTTGACACATCCAGCCTTCACTGAGCTCCATCAAATTCAATTTTTCAGACTATAGTTATCTATTAGTTATTACAAAGTCTTTTTTAGTTTACTGAAAATGTTGTTTGAAATATATCATTTTTTGTCCTCTGCAAGATCATTCTTGAGTTTTAATTATTTCCCTCTGACACCACTTGATGTAACCAAGACTTTCCAAGTGCTTGGTTTCAATTACTTATTTGTAGAGCAGAGGCAAGAGAGTTTTCCAGCCTTGTAGTTATGTATTATAAAGAGTAATAAATTAGAAACTGCAGGATGCTTGAGAATGAGGAGTGAGTTAAGTGATTCTGAAAAAATTTCATTTTAAATTGCCATTTACTTTTGGCTCTTCAGGTTTACTCCTNGACTAACAACTAGTGTGTGTTGATTAACAGGGGCACATTTGGAATCCCAGTAGCTGTTCTCATTGGTTATCAGAAGTGAGGGTCAAGTAGAAGCACGGTGCTGTCATGGACTCATGACTTTGTATAACATCTCTATAGCACACGTAGCCCTGAGCCCTTTTGACATGGAACAGCTTGAGAAGTCTGGCCCATAGTTACTTGTGAGATGAAAAAAACAAACCACGAAATCATCCGTGGAGACAGCATTCAGGTGAGTGGGAGTGTCACTACTGTGAAGAGGCAGCTGTGCCCAAGTCTGCTCTTGGACTCTACCGGTGGCTTCCACTGTCCCTCAGCTTTCTTTTCATGCACAAGCCTCTCCAAAACTACCAGTGGCACGTCCCTCTGTCCATAGGCCATGCATATAATTTTCCTTCAAAAAGACAGGTTTTAACTGACAATTACTCCAGGATGCTTATGCCCATCCAAAAAAGAATGGTGTAGAATATGTTTGACACATCCAGCCTTCACTGAGCTCCATCAAATTCAATTTTTCAGACTATAGTTATCTATTAGTTATTTATTACAAAGTCTTTTTTAGTATACTGAAAATGTTGTTTGAAATATATCATTTTTTGTCCTCTGCAAGATCATTCTTGAGTTTTAATTATTTCCCTCTGACACCACTTGATGTAACCAAGACTTTCCAAGTGCTTGGTTTCAATTACTTATTTGTAGAGCAGAGGCAAGAGAGTTTTCCAGCCTTGTAGTTATGTATTATAAAGAGTAATAAATTAGAAACTGCAGGATGCTTGAGAATGAGGAGTGAGTTAAGTGATTCTGAAAAAATTTCATTTTAAATTGCCATTTACTTTTGGCTCTTCAGGTTTACTCCTAAAGACCTGTGGTTTGAAAAATGTTTTTTTCTGGCCAGAGACACCTTTAGAACGAACAAACAATCATTTCTTTTTATTCTTACTGACTTTTTTTTCTGAGAAATACTTCTGAAAATATTAATATTAGCTTGTTTTCATACTGGATCTGACTTCTTCATTGTCTTTATCTGACTTTAAGCATCTATACAATCTCTTCCACATCTTCAATATTAAATTGATAAGAAATGAGTTCTTGATTCACAGCAGAAAACTGGAAATATACAGAAAAATATTTAAAAAAAAAAATCCAGAAGAGAAAAAAAAAGCACATCTTTCTTGCCAAGGGGAACTCATATGAAGCTTACTCTTCTTCTGCCTTCTTTCCTCACACAAATAAGAGCACAAATTAATTTTTTATAACAAATCATTCCATTCCCTTCATTGAGATTGTTTTGTTGAAATTCATACATGAGAGTGTTCAAAATGACAGAAAAAAAATCAGTTCCACTAAAGGCCGTCATCTTCATCATCCTCAATTTAATAAGATTTTGATGTGATTTCATCCACTTCAGTTACTTTTTAGTACTCCGTGGGTTTTCTTATTTAAAAAAAATAAATAAATAAAAACAAAAAGACAAACAAAGAGTGCAAGAAATCTCTCAGCTGAGACTTAGCTTGCTGAAGCTTGCAGCATGCTATATGTGGCAGAGACGTGGTACAAAATACTTAATTGGAGTGCTGACATAAGTTACATGCCTATAACTAGAATTCTGCTGCCATCAAGAGCACTTTTCTTTTATAGCAGATCACAGACATCAGTAATTGGATTATTGTCATAGTGAATTTTCACTGAAACAATAACTTCAGCTCCCTCTATATTGAAAAGTCTCTAAATGATAAATTACACTTTACTTACTCTTTTTGTAGTGAAATAGGTCAGTGTGTTTTATTCTAATATTGATTTTGCTGGCCACTTTTTGCAGAAAAAGTTCAGTGGATTGACTGCAGAGAGGCTCATTACCACAATAAGTGGTGAAATTGCCTGTGCTCTTCTTTTAGAGATGGTTTTGCAGCCTCATTTTTGCTTTTACAAAAAGAAATTTCACATACAAAGGCAATATTACTGGAGAAATTAACCAAATCAAATCAGAACAAAGTTGTTTTCTTCTGTTCTGAGTGTCTGTGACTCAAGGGAATTATTTACAGCTTTGTTATATTTGTGTAGAGAAAACCGATAGGATGCAGAACAAACTCTTCCAAAGCATCGAAACAAACACCAGATCTTGAGGAAACAGGCAGCTCACCTCACCCCAGCTGTGTAAACTTCATCTGGACTACTCACAGTACTTTTTGTACACTGCAAACTCAACTAATTACCTAAAAAACGTGTGACATGGCTCTCACTGAATGCTCTAGCCGTCTAAAATCAGAGAAATTTATTTGAGGATTTTATTAATAGACGCTGTGGATGTCTTCCCTTAGGTAGGGAACTCCTGGCAACACTTAAACAGCACCTTTAGTCAAGAGACTACTCCTAAGGTTATTCATATATCAGGGAGAAGACTAGACAGCAACAATAGAAGATGGTACATGTTTTATTCATACAGATTGAAAAATTGAGACATAGAGGAGGAAAGGGGTTCACTGAACCACTCAGCTTCTGGTGGAGCTGGAACGAAGCCTGGTATTCTGGCTTTCCACACAATGTCTTACCTACCAAGCTGCTCAGAGTTACATCCATCCTCTAATGAATTAATTGTTCTTTAAAACTTCAGTAAGCATAAGGATATAGAAGAAAGCTATCAATTTAAAACTCAAATAAATTGGAAAAGTTGATGAAGCTACCTAAATTCTGTCCCTTACTCATCTCTTGGCTAAAGGTGTTCATCCACATATCAACGAAGTCCTTTGCTCAACACCAGAAAAATTAAGAAAAGCAGCCACTCCTCCTGATACTTTTCAAATGTTAAACACATCTAACTTGAGGGATGATTGTCTTTCTAATAGTGGATGATCTTCCAGCCCAATCAACAGAATAACACCATTGCCACTCCTGGGAGGGAATTGTCCAGCTCTGCTCTGCACTGGGGCAGCCTCACCTTGAATATTGTGGGCAGTTTTGGGCGCCACAATTTAACAAACATATTAAGCTACTAGAGAACATTCAGAGGAGAGCAACAAAGATGGTGAAGGGCCTTGAGGGGAAGATGTGTGAAGAACAGCTGAGGTCACTTGGTCTGTTCAGCCTGAAGAAGAGAAGACTGAGGGGAGACCTCATTGCAGTCTGCAACTGCCTCATCAGGGGAAGAGGAGGATCTCTTCTCTGTGGTGACCAGTGACAGGACCCAGGGGAATGGCCTAAATTTGTGTCAGGGGAGGTTTAGGTTGGATATCAGGAAAAGGTGATACCACTCCAGAGGGTAGTTGGGCACTGAACAGGCTCCCCAGGGAAGTGGTCACAGCCCCAAGTCTGACAGAGCTCCAGAAGCGTTTGGACAGTGCTCTCAGGCACAGGTGTGATGCTTGGAGTGTCCTGTGTAGGGCCAGGAGTTGGACTCAATCATTCCAACTCAGCATATTCTATGATTCTATTGCCCATCACCTTATCTTGTATTAGTATTAATGGAAGTGTTCCCATAACATTCAGCTGTTTGTAGTCTGATGTCCTTCAACTATGTCTTTCTGGAATCTGACTGCTTCACAATTTCAAAGGTTCAGAAGTTCAGACATTTCTATCATAGTGCCAGAGCCAGGCTTGTATCCAGAGCTTCTGAAACAATGGATTTTGTGTCAAGTTAATGAGAGGAATGTGAGTGGGAGGGAAACTGTGTAGCTGTAAATACATTGTTATCTGGTAATATTGAGATATTCCTAGCTTCATTTCAAAGGTGGTCTTTCTGAATATAGGTCACAGTACTGATCTCTGTAATACAATAACAGCGAGCTGGAATAAAAAGAATATAACCAAATAAATTGTACAGTTCCAACAAAGGCCTTTGAGTGATAGCTACAAAAAATAGATCAGGCTGAAAGATCACATCACCGAAGTTTGCAGAAGCTTAGGCCAGACTAAGCAATAATATGTTTAAGGTAGTTTGCATCAGTAATATGCTGAAAGTTTTGCAGAATGCTAACTAAAAAATAGGAACCAAAAGCATAACACATGTGGAACACAGTAGAGGAGAATGCAGCACAGAGGTCAGACATAAAATTTCAAAATGACCCAGGGAAATAATGAAAGCAAATGGTTGTACAGTCTGCGACAAACATCAAATGATATCTGTGGAAGGAAAGGAAAATAAGGAATTTGGAGAATAAACTATGAGCTGGGATTCAGAACAGAACAAATATGTAGACAAACTGGACCAGATGGCTCTTTTCTGTTTCTGTCATAACTTATGTTCTTGGAACCTGCGAGCCTAAAACTGGTTTTGGAGACAAAAATTCTCCCATCTCAACTGATAGTTATTGATGCTTGTGGCTTTATGTGTTCCATTTCCTATCCCAGTACTTACAGACCATAAAGACACATCTCAGCTTATGGCCTGTGTGGGAGGAATCAACTTCCAGGGATAATCATTTCAAATGTATAATGACAATAAAGAAAGGACTAGCCTGGATCTGCAGACTCAGGCCAGGACAAGAAGTCTTGCATAAATAAACACACATTGGCATTACCCCTGGATGACATGCTTGTCCCTAGCATGGATGGCATTTTCTGACTGGTCACAGTAGCTACTGCTGTAATTATTCATCAACACCCAGTGATCACTCTGACTGAGTTCTCATGGCTCACTGAATAGCTCTGAAATTTGAGTCAGTGACCTGAAATATATATATCCTTACCTGGGGAGAAGCTGTGGACATGTCAGTACCATGGCGTACAGATATCCTAATTATCAGGCATATTCAGCTAAAAATTTTCCTATTGTGGTTCAGAAAAGTAGCACAGGTCATCACCAAAGCTCTGAGATTGCCTCCTACAGGTTAAGAAGGACCCTTTTAGACATATGCCTGTTGAAATGTTTGTGTTTCGCTCAGTGCAAAAACATTTCCTGCAATTATGAATTAGAAGCTTCATATGGACATTAGCAAAATTCTTTGGAAGTACAGGACAAGCATATAGCTACCAACTATGCTGTGCCTTAAAGTATTGACAATTTCTAAAAAAACCATCAAGTGATTTGGTGATTTTTGCCCAGATGCCAAATATCTAGTTCAGCAGACAAAAAATTTCCCCCGTGAGAAAATCATTAATATAACAATTGCCATGTG
This sequence comes from Aleadryas rufinucha, assembly GCA_013397815.1. Taxonomy (NCBI): domain Eukaryota; kingdom Metazoa; phylum Chordata; class Aves; order Passeriformes; genus Aleadryas; species Aleadryas rufinucha. The sequence continues at coordinate 231,115 of VZTH01019045.1, forward strand.
TGCTTCCCTGGGCTGATGTGAGCTCCTTCACCTGTTTCCTCTATGTGAAGGAGAAGAACCTTCTCCTGCTAGGATGGAGAAAGGTGGGCAGGAAGGAGCTCTCCTATGCAATACCATGGTCTTTCTGCACTATGAAAGTGATGTTATGAAAGTAAGGTACGTGCCTGTGTGCCATCCAAACTCATCAAGCTTGACGCCCAAATGCACAGCCAACTGGCTCCTGTGCATGCTAAGAATGTCACGCCAGAACCCAGGGTATTTGGCATCTAGATGTTGTAGTGACATCCCTGTGGATATGGGTTACTGACATGTGTAATAGGTACTACCATTTAGGACAGTGCTTTATCTCATTGTTACACTGAGACAACTAAGAGTGGATTACAGCATGTAATAACTAAATCCCATTGTACTTCAGACTTCTCTGTGAGATCTGTTAAATGAAAAAGCAGATGAGTTTATCCTCTGTTAAGCAGGTACATCTATAATTCTGTCTGAGGAAGATCACAAATAACAATTAGAAGAAGAAAAATGAGGATGAGGAAAAGCTGTTGGAATACATATTCTCCTACCTTAACTGAATATATTCCTGGTAATGGCTGTTTGAGTAAAACCTTTCCCATGAGTGCAGAATGTGGTGAATGGGTTGAAAGCATGTAGTCTGAAGACTTTGCATGAGGAACAAGCTCAATTTGCTTGTGACTATTTAAAACTAGAATTTGCATAATGAAATAGCAGGGGTTGGGAGAAAGGGAAATAAATTAAGTGTGTAATCAAATGTATATATATACACGTGTATGTGTCCTTAATGGTTGGTATTACTCTATTAAATTATGACTTGTAAAATTATTTCTGTATTCAAAGACATCTTTGAGAAATAAAACTATAAAGTATAATAAATTCATTCATGAAATGAGTGAAAATAGATGAGAATTTTGTAAATTTCCTGTTGTGCTAATTTTGCTTTTTGTGTCTCCAAAATACTATTAGTAACTGTAATGAAAAGGGCTGAGGAACATGGGCTCATTTTATCATTATTTTCTGCTAGGATATTCCCCTTGTAAAGGAAAATGACACTTTTCACATTCTACACTCTAGCTGCAAAGCAATCTTTAATTGGCACTTATGCACTATCAAAACTGATATGACACCTCATGAGCAGCAGGCATTATGCCATCTAGACAGATGGGTATGAGCATAGGTTCAAGGCATGCCAGAGAACAATGTGTGCATCAGGGTCGTGTGGAACAGCCAGACTCCTCCCCAGAGATACTGAAAGGGCAGTCTGTGCAGATTATCAGCACTTTTGTGAGGTTGGGGTATGCTATCACCATTCCAGTGAGGCCTGCATTAACAATAAAAATGCAAAAATTTCTTTTGAAGTCATTTTAAGTGAGTTTTTTGCTATCTGAACTAATGTTGAGGGGAGAAAAAAGATATTTTCCCCTTTTGGCACTTTGCTGGGACCTCTCAGTCTTATCCAAAATGTTTCAGCAGTGTTGTTGAGTTTCCTGCCAAAAGCCAATGTGTGACCTTCTATTAGCCTGAATACCCTTTTAGTGTCATGGGTCTTATTTACATTTTGCACAATGGTAGACTCTATTTAAGCTGTTACTCAAAGTAAATGGGGATGAAAAATTACCTTCTTTGTTTGTCACTAAATAGTTTGCAATTAACACTGAACTGCAAATGAGGAAATAATGTGTCTCTTTGAGGAAACCATATGCTTTGTGCTTTAAAGTAGTTGTGGTAATATCAGTAGAATAGTTAATGTACAATGAATGCCATCTGCTGACTAATACAGCGTATTTACAAAGGCAAATAGCCCAGATAACTGCTCTTCTTAAATGACTATACAACCTAACATGATATTGTTTGGACAATTATCTGAATCTAGACCAACTTTTTCATTTGTTCTTCCCCTCCTGTAGCTGTCTATGCAGAATGCTTATGCAGAACACCACTGATGGCTTGTAAGAAACCATCCGGTCCCTCCGTGGAAAAGAAAAAATAATGGAAAACATCACACGGTAATTCTGGCATGTTCAAAATGGGCCTGCAATCTTAAATGTGGTGGGCAGAAAAGCTGTATTGGGAAACTGATGAAAAAGAAGATATTGAGCTCTGCTTACTCACTGCAGTCTGCATGGAAAGCAGGCACCAGCAGCACGGCAAGGATGTAGCGTAAGTTAGCAATGTTGTCTAGGCAGCAGGGTATGCTTCCCGAAAAGAATAGAATTCGTTGGCTTGCACTGTCTGGAATTTCACTGAGAGAAGATATTGCTGCCTGATGTTTGCTTTCCACTTTGTTCAAAGTAGCAGGATCTTGTGTACACTGAGGACTGCATAAAAATTTTTAAATCCACTGCTTTCTCACTCTGGCAGGCACAACTTGCTTTCCTTTGGTATTTGATCTTATCAGAAAAAAACAGGCTAATGTCTGTGGGATTATAAATGCTCTTAAATTATTCCTACTGACGGGAAAAATCATGCAACACTATATGAGAAATAATTGAAGGTGAACCAGACCTGCTTGTCATCTCCTTTGCTATGGCCTGTAAAGCATTTGGTTGAAATGCACATTGTATCCCAGGCTCAGTGAAGCAAGATGCCTTTCTGCTGGTTTGTCTCTCTCCAAATCATGCTGAATTCTGTTATCTTCTATTATGTCAGCAATAAAGGATGACAGGTGAATACAAACACTTAGGGTAGATAGCTTGTGCTATCAATGCCTCAGTGTGTTTTGCCTGCAAACAAGCCATAACCTTGAAGACATTTAAAGCCACATATTTTTACACAGGGAAAAATTGCTTATTTGCTGCTTCAGGAAGATCCTTAGGATAGTGTATAAGCAGAAGCTCTCTGCTCGAAAGTCTGAGTTGCTACTCCAGAGACAGACTCCTGCTACAGAGCAAACGGCCCCCAGTATCTTTCCCTCAAAGTCAAGAGCACAGAGCTTATTGATCTTTTCTAAAGACTTATGTTTGGAATACATAAATAAGCTTGAATCAGCAGATTTTGAGAGGTTCCAAGCTGGGAACTTTCACAAAGAACACCTTGCAGTGTCATCTTTGGAACTGACAGTACATGAAACTAAAAGGCAATATCCCAGATAAAAGCCCTGTCCATTCCTGACAATATTTTCCCATACAGTTATATAAACAATATCAAAACAGTGATAAAAAATTAGATACACATCCAGCCATAAGAATTTATAGCTATCTTCCAAGTTCTCCATAGCACTGCTTTCTCTGAATCTTTTGATCACAAGGGAATTCAGGGGTGACATCTCTGTAGAGACAGAATCATGTCACTCAGTGATACATCATTCAAAATTTTTTCTTCAAGTGGGGTGGATAGAACATTGACAGCGATTTCAATTCTGAAGTTTCTGTTTTATGCACACTTACAAAGAAGAACTCACACCAATCTTTACCTCTGCCCCTCCAGTCCAGTTTAGACCATTGTGGTGGGTTGATCTCAGCCAGGAACGGAGCACTCACAGCTACTCACTCTACCTCCTCTATAGGGCATGGAGGAACAGGAACAAATGAATGAGCTGGCTTTTTGATTTCACAAGAAGTAAATCAAGTTGGGCTTTGAAATCAAAATCAATCTGCCTCAAATTCATTTCTGTGTAGGCTGCTATTTTGTGACAAAAGCATCAAAATAAATAAATTCTAAGATTCAGCCCTACAGGTATAAAGTAGAAATTAGTAGGATTTTTGCAAAGGTCTAAAGAATAATGTATCTTAGGTTCATCAGTTAATAGCCTCTATTTCCCAATGCTACCTCTATGGAGAGAAACAGATGTCTCCAGAGAGCATCTGAAAAATGTAGGGAAGACCTTGACACACCTGGAGTCCAGAGTCATCCTAAAGACCCCCTTTTTCTCTGCACTGACCATGACTTAAGCAAGGCTTCTAAGTTACTTAGTTAAGTATAGATAGATTCAAATGAAAATTGTACTCCCTTTCCTCTCCCTTTCATTTTAACCTGATCAAACCCTTTGGCAGCTTTGTATTCCCATCTGTGATGTTTTATGTCAGAACTCATTTGAAAAACTGTCTCTGGAGCCCAAGAGAGGTCATGAGTCTCTTATGAAATTGATTAGCCAAAGCTAAAAGTATTCCACAGAGGCACACTGGTATATTGCTCAATATCTGTGACACAATGTTTACATTGATACTGAGTATTTTGACAATTCCATGTTAGTCCAATAGATTTACAGTCTTGAATTACTCAGCAGCATCCACTTTTAGGAAAAAAACAACATCAACAAACAAAATGATATTTTCAAATATATTAATACTTTTTATTCAATTTAATTAACTCAGAATGAACATCATGCATTACAGTTCTTTCAAGCACCAACAATCCTGATCATTTCATGTGCAATGATATTGTCACTAAAATTTTGCTCCAGCCATGAGATGTGCTTTTGTCTCTACTGGTGACTGAACGGAGACCTAGTCTCAGTACAGAAAAACTGCCTGCCATTTGAATTGACTTTGAAGTTATCCACAACCTGCTTCAGAATAGGTTTATATACAATATGATCTTAGTTACAGTGGAGTAATTACAGAGATTTTTCTACTGCTTGTGTCCATATCTACCCCTCTATACACACTAATAAAACTAAGATCAGAATCTGGACCCTAAAATCTATTTTTGCAGAATCACATTTCTCTCTTTTGAAAATAGTTTTCAGTCCTTCAAAGACTTCAGAGGGAGGAGACTCCAGTGGCTTCTCCCCAGTGTTTCTTTGAAGTTCTATATATGTGATACTGTTCCCAGGGAATTTGTCTTTTCAAGGTCCTTTGCCATATCTTGCATAGTTCATTGGGGTTTTTATGTAACAATACCAATTATTTAAAAACCATATAGGTTTTCTAGAGGGGACAAAATAGAGGGGCAGCAAGGGACAGGGAGAAGTTTACTCTAGATAATGGTGGGCCAGTAAACTCCAGTTAAGGAATGTCTTTTCTGCCCTCACTCCACACAACCTGTACTCAGTTTGCACAGCACTCAGTGAGAATTTTAAAAGTGATTTTTAGGGGTTTTTTTTCCCAGTTCGTGATGGGGAATTTTTTTCAGTGACTGTAGTAACCCTGGGGCTGAGCTCCACCCTAATGGTAATGGCTTCTTTGACCTAAACAGCGTCAGGCACTCCAAGAGTAGCAGAGGATTTCAAGATTTGGCTGGATATTGGTACCAGTTAATATTTAGAGTGATCCCTAAAGTTTGAGATGCATCATGTGTAACAAGCTGAACTTTAAAGAGCAATACAGAGCTGGGGAGGAACATATGAATGTATATGTCCTTGATAGAAAATCTTCCTGTTGAAGCATTGAAAAACTCTAACTGGTTTCCACAGGGCCTAGTATTCACTCTAAGGTTTCTCCTTTAAAGAAAAATTAATGACAAAAATATAAGTTCAGGGACAGTTGAAGCAGTACTGTAGCTTTGATATCAAAGCTCAGTCGGCTTCATTTTCCCTGTCCCCCAAGCTGGGTTTGTTCACTCACATTTTCCTTCTCGCCTTCAGGGAACATTGACAGCTTTCTTGCCTGTCTTCCATTGGGAACAGGAAGGATAAATTATTTCTTCATTCTTGCTTTATTCTTCCTTATACCTTCCTCTATTGTTCTCTGATGAGTTTTAAGCCATTTAATTTCTGTATGCCCAGGTGCACCAAGCAAATGATGTACCTTCCAACTGTGTTTCATCCATCTACATCACTCCTATTAAACATCATCCTTCTGATTAGCTATATTCATTAAGTTTGGCTCTCACCCATATGGAAAGGTTTGTTATCTGTGTTCTGTATTTTATATAGGCTAGCACTTTCCCAGAACATATTTCTGAAGTCCATTTCTCGTTTTCCTTTGTACTCTACAAAGTTAATTGAATTTCATCAGCAGTTTTCTTCTATCATAAAACTGTTTAACACATCCCAATCCATCTCAGGCATATGATTATTTTAGCAGCATAAGCTCACATAAGGTTGCTTTACATTGCATTTCAGGTATGTCAGAGGGAAGTCAAAAGGGATTACATGTGCTGTTCTGTCATGAGACAAAATTCCTTTCAGGTGAGGGTGGCACACTGCATTGAAAAGTGAATTTTGTTGCAAAGCTGTGTCAGAAGCCCCACCAAAAATTTATTAAAACAAAAAAATGGACAGCCCTAAATGTACAATTTCTATAGAAGGAGAGCATCTGTGTTAGACAAATAGTATTTTGATTTTGATATGTAATTCTTACTTTTTCCTAATTAGTTCTTTCTCTGAACCCCTAGAATATTTTAGCGATATATGCATGTGCTATTTTGTCAGCTCTTTCCACAATATTAGATTAACTCCAGTTTTCTTTCCATCTCCTTTTCCTATGTACCCATATAGTATATTGCCTCTGAAAATCTAACTCTTACAGTGCCATGTTTTAGTCTTGCTTTAAACTATCACAAATTGTGGCTATTCCTGTCAGCTTCCAAATTTGTCTTAATTAACATCCTAGGTAATTTCAACAGCAGACAAGGTCTTAAAAGAGAATCATTCCAGCTACAGTCATCAAAGAAAACAAATGAGGACAGAAGTTGAGGAAAGCTTAAATGATCTTTTTGCATAGATGAAAAAAGCATCTTCCAACACAAATCTGAAAAAAAGACCCTAAGATATAACTCTGGGAAAAAGATTAATGACATGATGCCATGCACACAACTAAAATGCAATCTGAAAAACGCATGCAGTTTAGGGTATTTTCTCAGACCAACTGATGTAAATATGTTCTCTGAACAGAATTTGGGGTAAACTGTCCTCAGTTAGAGACAAACTCCAAACATACCTCTTCCCATTCTAAAGAAAGATGGGATACAAGCTTGCATCTAATCTCACAAGGTGTTTAATTAACCTTGCTGATGAAAACATGAAACATGATTAACAACTTCAAAACACACCACTAAACACTGTCCTGTAGGAGCTTGCCCAATGAAATCTCCAAGTTGTTCAGCTGTTTTGAACTCAGAGCAAATGAGGCAAAGTCTGTATCAGTAAAAGGACTCTGCCTTCATTAATCACACTGTCCAATACCTATTTTTCAGTGGCAACGTCTGTGTACCAGCCAACAAAGAATCCAGCTGTACCATATTAATAAGAAGAAAACTACAAAACCATGCAAGAGTAGGTAGGGCACATGTGGATACTGACCTCATTTCACTATTGTTGACAAATGCACTGCTAAATAAAAAAATGTCTAAAGATGTGGACTTGGGTTCCAGCTCTTTCTGCTAAAGAATGACTCCAGAATTGGAATTCCTTTTTCTCACATGATATGATATAATATCTCAACAATATTAGCAACAGACACCTGCAGGCAGTGTCTCAAAAGTGACCTAGGAATCTGTCTCTTTCAAAAGTATCCCTCATTTCTACTTAATAGATACATGGAAATGCCTGAGACCAACATTTGGCTTTTCTTACTAATGCTTGGATTCAGTCACCAACTGGACACATACATTTAGGTATCTAAATCTAGGTACATACATGTGCACTGGGTAATCTGCTTTAATGGCCAACAGAGATCTGGGACTGGACACGGCTGCCTGTGCAGAAGCAGCTGCTGCCACCCTGCCTCCCCAGCACACCCAACAGAGAGCAGGAGGCCCAGGAGGCCCTGTGCCATACCTGCCAGTCTCATAAGGATGTCTGTGACATTCCTCATGTCATCAGTTACTCAACTGTGGGCAATTAAATCCCTCATCATTACAGGCAAAGGACTTAGAAAAGCCTTTCAGGTTCCCAGCTGTAGCTGTTAACTGCACAGTTCAGGCTCCATGACCCCCATAGGATGAGGGGCTTGACTCAGGGGTGCCTTGCTCAGGCACATGTTCCCAGAGCCTTTCAGGTGTCCTGGAGTGTCTGACACCCCTGCATGACACTGACAGAGGTGATACAAGACCTATATAAAATCTTTGCCCTCTGCAGCACTGGTTAAGCACCAGGCTAGACTCCTCTGGGGACTTTTTGTGGAGAACTGAGTCAAGTCTCCCGTGTCTTTATTTTATTCTGCTGATTTTGTTGAGGCAAATTCTCATAGCATGAAAAACATGAGAAGATGGTGAAAGCAAATGATATACTGACTGGATTAATCAGACACCGAGACCCATTTAGTGTCAGTATTTTCTCATTCCCATTGAAATTGGGGTTTTCCTTGACCAGTGATACAACTGATACGAGAGAAGAATACCAGATTCACAATGCTGTGAGCAAGAGAAAAGTCAGCAGCCCTTGTAACATCTATAATGCAAGGAACCCAGTTAAATTATTTTGATAGCTCAAGCAAGAATGTTGGATTTACCAAGCCAAATTAAATTCAGTGTTTACTTGGTTGAACAGAGAAGTTATAAATCATTGCTTTGGCAACCATCCCAGATAGCAATAGGTTATGAGAATTAAAAGAGGATTAGATTATAAACTCTTTTTAAAAAACTAAATATTTTTCTTATGTCTCGAAAATTCCAGTTAGTAGTGTCCAAAATATTTGGAATTTCCAACCAACATTACAGTAAGATAACAACCTTTATACCATATGTAACCTTCCTTACAAAGGACCGATTTTGTAGGTATTTATCCAAGTGGATATTCATCTTGGAGTATAAATTGAAACAGATGTCAGTGAACAAATACAACTTTATTTTCTAGCATGTTCACAGCAGCAAGCTTGAGAAAAGGCAACAATTCCAAAATCAGAAACATGGTGTTTGCTGGTACATTCACCAGGTGCTCTGAGAGTCTATTCATACTGTCCTGATTGAGCTAAAATCACTTAATCTTCCCCTAGCAGGCACAACTATGAGTAATGCCTCTGAGACCGACAAGGGGAAGAGTTAATATAAAGGTCAGATAACAAAGAGCAAGGCACCACCTTGAATACAGAGTAAAAAGTCAAGTTGCATCGTTCTTGACTTCAAAATGAATCCATCAAGGAAAGTAATGATATAGTTCCCAAGAGCAACATGCAAATCAGGGGATTAATCTCTAGCAAAATGTTTTATGTTATAGAAACCCACAAATAGATTTGATTCAGTGACAGTAAATCAAACATGTTGGATAGTTCTGTTTGACTGATGAGTATACATGCCACTGGCAGCAGGGTGATGACATACATGGGATCACAATAAAATACGCTCACTGGCAGTTCAGCAGCCATTGCTCAGTCACACTAAAGGGAAAAAAAAGAAAAAGAAAGCTTCAGGCAAAAATGCAATCCAGATGATAAGAATATATTTTTCTTTTCTGCTTTTTCTATGCCATTCTTTTCTGCTGATCAGAGAATTAACTTATAAAGATGGGTGAAGAAAAGAATATTAAAATCTGTCTACAAGGCTTTTCTGCTGTTATTGTTTTGTGCTATTAGTGACTTTCTGCAGCTAATGCATACCTCCATCATAACTTTGGCATATTATCTGCGAGTCTTTTCTCATCCTTACTTAGCTCTCAAGCTCTACTGCATCTGAATCCAACCTTCCCACTCCCTATTAAAGCAGTGGTTACGGTAGAAAGGGGCTGTCATTAGTGATAGTTACTGTCAATGGAGAAGGAGAGGCAATTGCCAGGGACAGTCAGAAGAAGATGAGGCTGCTCTGCATCACACTCTGGTGTAGTTTGTGTCTTTCCATATGGGGAGTCTAGGGAGGCTGAGGCCAGGTTATTCCACACTACATCAGCCTAACTGCTTGGCTCACCAGCGCCGAGCTCTCCCAGCTACCAGGCTCCTTCAGCACATGCCAGAGTTCACAGCTAAACAACAGAAACATCTGTGCCACTAAAGCCACAACAACAGCTACAGCACAGCCTACTGGCACCTGCATGGATTGAGGAGTGCCTTGGATATGCCCTGGAAAGTATAACTTCAGACCTTTATACCTGAGGTAATTTTAGACCTCACAGCTGAATGAACTCTGCCCAATCTTGCCACTGGCTGAGACAAAGAGGGATCACTACCAGGAAGGGACGGCAGGAAGGAGGCAAAAAGGAACACCTGGGCTACAGAGGAATAGGTGTTACCAGAGCCTTAGAACACTTCAGGACAAGAGATCTTTTATCATAAGGAGAAAGAGATCTATGGCAAAATAAGAGACACTTTATTTTTTAATAATTTCATTTGAAAAAAAGAAAAAAAAAAGAGAGAAAACAGAAAGTATAAGTGATAAACTGTCTGAGCTTTTAATGAGAGTGAAAGGTCTGGAGAAGGTGGACAAGTCCAAACCCCACCATTTCCTGAATAAACACAGGGTCCAGAGCAGTGAAAAAGAGCTCCAGACCTGATTGTCTGGTCATTAGCCATTATGAGTCATATCAAGTTTGTGCTGGCTCCCACTCAGCCTTCTCAGCATCTGTTACAGGCACAGATGGAAGCCTGTGAGCTTCCAGAGACATAGAGGCTGTTTCCTATGGCAGGGATCAGGTTACTTGGCTTCCCAAGACACACTCTTGTGCTGATGATGCTGCCAAGTAATAGTCCAGCAAAACTTCCAGTACAGCCACCAGTTAGGATGTTTATTCACTGGTGTTTCAAAGGTTCTGCTCTTCATCTCCAGACTAAGGTTGTTGTTAATGAGCAGATTAACTGATGTTCCTGGGGACTCTGTTTCTCCTTACTCTCATGACTCCTAACCAGCTCACTTTGTCATTCCCAAGGGTTCAGAACAGAGACATATTGGGATTACCTGGCAAGATTTTGGCAGATGGAGGACTGCAGGTGTTGCCTCTGTGAGACAAAACCAGAGACTAGCTTGTGCTGGACACGCAGTTGCAGCCAGCTGCAATGGACCCACCGCAGGACACAGCTGAGCTCATGTCTCGGTTTGAGACAAATTAGGAGAAAAAGTCCTGAGATNCTCATCAGAAAGGAAAGGGAGGAGGTGCTCCTGGCCCCAGACCAGGGGTTCCCCTGCAGCCTGTGGAGGACTAGGGTGGAGCAGGTACCACACTGCAGCCACTGGAGACCCCATTCTGCAGCAGGTGAATGTGTCCTGAAGGAAGCTGCAGCCGCTGGAGAGCCCACACCTGGCAGAAACTGTGGCCTCTGGAAAGGAGTCCACACACGAGCAGGATTTGTGGACCTGTGGCTTGTGGGGGTCCCACACTAGAGCAATCAATTCCTGAAGGACTGCACCCCTTGAAAAGGACCCACACAGGAGCAATTCTTCAAGAACTGCAGCCTGTGGGAAGGAGCCACATTGGAGCAGTTCATAAGGAACGTGTGTCATGGCAGGGACCCCACTCTGGAACAAGGGAAAAGTGTGAGGAGGTATTAACAATAAAGACACAGTGGTGTGGATTGACTGCAATTCCCATTCCCCATCCCAATGCTCACGAGGGGAGAAGGAAGAAGAGTCAGGAATGAAGGAGTTGAGTCTGGGAAGAATGGGGTTCACGGAGGGAATATGTTTTAGTTTTTCTCTCTACTTCTCATCATTCTACTCTATTTTTAATTGGCAATAAATTAAATTAATCTTTCTCGATTCAAGTCTGGTTTGCCCATTATAGTACTCAGTAAGCAACCTCCTCATGAACTTTTTCATCTTATTTTCTTACCCTGTCCTGCTGTAGAGGAGGGGTGAGAGAGCATTGATGGGCATATGGCAGTCAGCCAAATTTAACTGACCACAATGTGGTCAGCTCATTCAGCTAGCAAGACCAGATAATGCGAGAAGCACCAGCTTTAACTCAGAAAAGTCCTAGGGAAAGAAAATAGTGGGCTGTGTTCTTTCCCCAAATAGGGTCAGTGGTCAGGTTGGTTGCAGCTCCCAGACCCTACAGAGGAGATAAGTAATTGGGGATGTTATGCAGAAGCTGTCTTGAATGTTCAGAAACTTTTCTGGTTATGCTTATTTTAAAGTTTGGTGAGCAATAAGAAGCTCAGTGCCCAAGAAATACTGCTGTTTCAGAAGTATATTTTGACAACAGAAGTTACTGTAGGACTGTAGACATACAAGGCAGCCTATAGGTTTCTTAACAGGGTAACTTGTACTTCATTAATTTGTTCAATTAATACAAGGCTGGATGAGGCAAGAATGAGATTTTACCACCTCATGTTCTCATGCAATAATGGTGAAGTCAGGGTGTGCTGATGACCAATTTTTTAAGATATTTACAAGATCTAACTTTGATAATGATAAAGTAAACAAGTATAATGGCATACTAATGTAGAAACAATGTTAATAGAAATGCAAGTAAAAGGAGGAGGAGTCTGAGATATATGAAAGTATTCATGTTTTACAAGGTATGTGAAAGCAGATCAAAACCTTTAATAAGTCCTCCAAGCCTCCTAAGAAAGACTTCTTCTGGTAGAAAATGGAGAAAGCACAAAATAACACCTTAACCCAGGTTACCTTCCAACTCAGAACAATTCATCTAATTCCCCATCTTTAACTGGGTAATCTTTGAATAATCTTGTCCAGTTAAGTAGTGCCACAAAGGATTCATTTATGATTTTTATTTTTCATTTCTCAAGTTTACCCCAACTGTGATTTTAGTGTCTCTGCCGGGAATCTCAGATATACAAGGGTTTGCTGGTAAAAGCTGTAAGAACTTGCTATCCATAACATTTTGTTGAGCTTTTCAGTGTGTAAGGACTGCTTTAAACATGCCAGGCAAATCTTTCTTCACTTGGGCACAGCTGTGGGTCCTAAGGTGAGCTGGAGGTAAGCAGGACAAACATATCCTTGCCATATTGTTTAAAGACCAGTTCAGTGAGCAGGTGCTTGAACTACAGCTGCAGTGTGAGCCAGCTGAAGGACAGTGCCCTGTCCCTCCCACACTGCTGGAGTATAGCAGAAAGAGGAGAGATAATCTGTGTGTGAGGGCTGGTTAGAGCCATATGTCCTGACTGCCTTGTAAACAAAAACAATCCATTGTAGGACAGCAGATACAGATACAGATCCAGAGTGAGAAGAGAAAATTAAAACCTCCTCTTTTTTTCCACACATTAGCAAGATTGCTTCTTTTCTATAAGTGCCAAGGCAAGAGATCGTTGCTGGGTGAGCCATGTATATTCTCTAGCTGTATCCAGCTACTCATAGCCTGCTCTCCACTCCAGCTCCTCAGGAGACTGTTATTACAATCATGTAGCTGCCATAATTGTGAGCCCTTATCTTTCCTCTCTCATGAAGGCAGTCCCAAGGGCAACCAGCAGCACTGCCCACTCCACCTCCCACCTGCAGCTGTCCACACGAGGGCTTCAGTGCCTGGGGCAGCTGGTGGACAGCCTTGTGCATCTGTCCCTAGCAGCTCACTAACCTACCAGGGTGTTGCAGGAACACACATCCTGGGCTACATTTCAGCCTGCACCCTTGCCCACAGCCATGACAGAGCATGCACAGTACTTGGTCTTGGGGCTGTCTTTATTACAGCTGCAACAGGAACTGAACAGAGACAATCCATCTTGCAGTTGTGGATGTGTTTTGCTTGTGGGGAAAAATATGTGCTGTTATTATGGCTACTGTTCTTTGCCCTGCTGTGTTTTTACGGGAACATAAGGACAGATGTACTGGGCTGAGTTAGCTCTATAAACCAAACAACTTGTGTCTAACTGTGACCAGTCACACCATCCTGTCATCTGCTCTTCTAATGTTGCTTGTTCTGTTTTGTTTTTATACTTTTTTTTTCCTCACCTTGTCCCTCTTTCAAGTATCCTTGATGGTGAAGGAACAACAGAAAAAAACCCAAAGTGATGATTTTCACAAAATCTGGCAAAGTTGTTGGAAAAAGGTATGGAAATTTCAAAACTTAGTGTCACAAAGTTTTCCTCTGTTGCTAGATAATTGTAGTTCATACCAGCATAAAGACTAAGATTGTGTCACTTTGTGCTGGTTCTCTCTGAATGGAGAATAATGGATTTTATGGATCGTTGTAAACGTCCAACAGGCAACTCATAGAAGGGCTGTGTAATGTGTAGTGAATAACTGTAGAGACACATATTCGGGACTGACTGCAGGCCCGAGGAATAGAAAACATGAAGTCCTTGAATCTTGCAGAATCAGGCTGATAAGGAGGAACTGAGGAATTAAAAACTGCTTACACCGTTAAGCTCAAGGTCAGATTCCCACACCGCAAATGTAAAGTTCTCACCGGCACCAACAACGAATGAGGAGCTAACATTTGGCAATATGCATGAGCTTGTTAACTAGTGTATAAATGTGAGAGGGAGAACGAATAAAGGGAGCTTGTGATTACCCAGCAGGGAGTCCGAGTCTTCTCTCGGTCGCCTCTCGGCTACGCTTGCTTCGGGATCCTCCCCTCCCCCTAACTACAACAAATAACCAAGGATCAGGTTTAACAGCTGAGAAAATACAAGGATTCTTTTTTTAAATAAATGCACAAAGGTTCTGTTCAGCCTGAGTCTGCTGAGGCTTCTGGAAAGATTTAGTTCATATTGGACCCATTCAAATCATCAGCAAAGGATTTCCCTGACCTAATCTTATTTGAGAAGTGATGTTAACACTGTTTCTTTAGCGTGCATCATCATGTAAAGGCTGAAATCACATGAAATGCAAGTGGTTAGTAGACTTTGCAACATTTAAAAAGTATTATTTAATGGTAGTGATACTTTACTCCTACCTGCATTCATTTTTCTGCCTTTTGAGGGTTCTTGTCCTAAGAAACATATAGAAAGGAATGACCTGGGTTTTAAAACACCATTTTATAGCTGAATGACAGTTTATATAGGCATGTGACCAGTGCTAAATTACATCTAGGGAGCTTCATATTTTATGTGTGCGTGCATGGGTTCATTTAAAAAGTTCTTCAACTTTAGCTGCAAATTCATGCTAACTCTCTAGTCATGCCTGATTTGGACTGCCAGAAAAAATTACTTTATACTAGTAATGCTATAGCAGGTTTTCCATGTGTAAAAATCCACCATAGCTCCTTTTTGACCCTCCTGCTTCGTCTTCACTTGTTTAGGCTGAAAGAGTCTAGTGTTTGGCCAATTAAGAATGTTTAGTTACACACCTCATTGTTCTTCATAATGTCATGCTTGGTAAACATCCATACAAGTACTTTCTACCAAACCAAGAAGATCACATTTTCTTCTGAGCAAGCAATAATACATCTTTTTGTTGCCAGGATTAAGACAACACAGTAAGACCATTAAAAGGGAAATAAATAAATTTCTTTATAATTTAAAGACTGGAAACATATCTCCTCTCATGTTGCTTAACTTTTGTATCTCTTGGTACAACAGATCATTCGTAGGCAGCATTTGGAATGAAAAATTAACAACTCCAGACACTTTTACTTTCCCGAGACTGCCTATTTACCATTAGCTGTCTCACTACCACTGCTTGACGAAGGCAATAAAACCAGTTAAGTTTATGTTTCCTAGCATTGTCAGGGGTTTGGGAAGTGAGTAAATTACCAGACAGAAATATTGGAGTCTTCAGTCAGGCAGCACATTTCTCAGATTACTGGGACTCTGTACAGGGAGCCACATTTATGCTCCATCAGTATGTCATGTTTATGAATGCTTATGTCTGCATTTAATATGCAGCTTTAAAAAGACAAATACTATTCACAGCTCTTGTTGCTCTTTGAAGAAGGGTAGTTTTTACTACCAAGAATAATGCTGGCTAAACATCTTGCTGGAGTTTAACTTGTTTTCCTTTGCTTTTAGCAAAATTTTGAAGACTGTGTTACTCAGTAGTTTTACAACCTCATTTCATTTTTGACTGAATGCCTGAACACTAATGCAACTTTTAAATTTTATTTTCTTTTACTTCATCTTTAACTCTATTTTATTTTGGTTTGAGTATTTGATTTTATTTTATTGCTACAGGTACTGGATTCCTGTGCTTCTTAACATTCCCTTCGTGAAAGTGATTTGGACCTCATTTCTAGGATTTAGTTACCGGAAGTGGAAGTTGAAAAGCACTGTTTTATCCTAGTGAGACAGCAGGGAGCCCATCAATATTTTCTGTGCTGAATGATTTTCAGAGCTGATGCAGTTCTCTCTCACATGGGTGTAGATCAAGAGTAGCTTTACTGATAGGAATAGACTTATATTCCAGGAAGGAGATTTGAATCATGTGGCATTTTGCACTTAGCTTTTTTTCTCCTGATGGCTGTTAAGAAGTGCAAAGGCAAGAATGAAATATCTTGTCACACACAGAAGCCAACACTGGTTCATAAGGCAGCTCTTGATCTGTCCAGGTGCCCCACGAGCCTGGCTCCACGGCAAAGGTGCCCAAGGGCTCAAACCTTGCTGCTAGTCTTGTGGCACATACTTGCAGCTCAGATCCTTCTTCCATTACACTATGAAGAGAAAACTCCTGCTGACTTCAAAAACAGCGTGACTAGACCTTGAGGTAAAGCCAAGCTCAACAAGCAATATATATTCCTAGAGTGACTCAACTGGATACATCTTACTGGAGATTTTTCAGTCATAAAGTTTTCAATATCAGGGTGAGGTTGTATTTTAAATCTCTATGCTCTCTATAAGGCCCAGGAGCCCACATCTCAAGGACAGTGTATCCATCTATGCAAAAAGCTACACCAGTGGCTTGCATCCCCACCAGGACCTGAGGACCCCTCTCCACCTCTCACTGAGACTTCCAGGGCAGGTAGCTTGCCTGGGGCAGTAGATCAGAGCTTCTAGATCCAGATTAGACACTTGAGTAAATATGGGCATACCCAGCAAGAGCAGCCAGTGAGCATGGAGAGTAGGACATTTGCAGTTTTGCAGTGAATAATGGGATATGAAGTTCTCCTGTCACACTTGCAGAGCTTCCCTTTTCCTTTTTCTGCTTAAACAGTGATTACATTCACTCTTACAATCTATTGTGAAAAGTTCAAAGCCAGACTTAATCTCTGGCTATCGCCTTATCACCTCAGAAAGTGGGGAAAAAAAGTGGTGAGAAAGAGACAAAGAAAATGAGCAATCCCATCTGTGTAAACTGCAAAAGTAAAAAATACTTGATAAAAGCTAGACAAGTAGGAAGTGAAAAATAATATGAAAATAAATTGAAGACACAGTGTTAAATCATAAAAAATTATAAAATTCAGGGTGTCAGACCTTCAAAGAGATTTTTACAGACTAACAACATTTCTGGTAAGGACTGATTTTTACTAGAGCAGGGAAATTCATCAGATCTCATCTGTGTGTGTTTCAATAAAGCATGGGGACATACAGGAATTAGTTCAACTGGAGAAGATGAAGAGAAATACAGGATTTATAACAAACTTATTGAACTGCCAGATGAGGAGGCAATAATGTTATGCTGAAAGCAAATTACTGGTGTTGGACAAAGGTTCACAATCTTGAAGAATCTGCCCTTAAAATTTCTTATAGTTTTGTTAGATACCTCAGTAAAACAAAGTAGGAGTGTGCTAAGAATGTTGGACATGAACATAAGAGATCTTGTCTGTGCAGGAGAGGATAAGGGCATCATATTGCAAGATGTGAATGGACTTTGATTTGGATGGTGTGTGATACTAAAAGTATGCTGGAATTCTTTAAGGAGTCATAACAATAATATCTGCTGTAAGCAGAAAACTCAGAAATTATAATGGAGAAGAAATTATTGCATGCACAATTTTCACCCCTCACGGTCCTAATCAATGAATCCTAATTGGAAAAAAAGTATGAAGAAAGCCACTCTGTTCCCATGACCACACCAGTCTTTATCACACAAAAGAATAAAGTAGACTGAGTTGCTGACAAAGCAGAGAGAATGAAACTGTTCTCTAAGAGCATTTGGAGTAGCTACCTGCAAAAGCACACCTCTGAAAAACTGATATGTCTTTGAGTAGCTAAATCCTTGAATGGATCTCAAATATCTTCTGCCTTCTGTACTCCAGTATTTCTTTTTCACAGACCATGCCTGGCTTCAAAAGTCACAAACCTTGCTCTCTGCTTAACAGAGCAGCATTTCTTAACAGTCCAAAAGCAGAGCTATGCAGTTAATTCTATGAGTCCCACAGCACTGTGAACTTAGGTACACCTTTGTTCAACAAATTTTAACGCTTGAACACTAACATCTTTATTTTGGCCTCTCATCAGGTTAAGCAGTATGTCTGAGCTAACATTAGGCTGTCAGTTTATACCTAATAGACTCCATCTGTTCTTTCAGAGGCTGTGATTAGTAGCTATCTTTGGTGACTGAGAAATTATGCTCCTAGAGTGATGCCTTTGGCTTTAGCCCGTCCAATACACCTGTCAAACCACGTTTTGAAAAAGAAAGCATTGTCAAAAACTGAGGTGCTGTCTGACTCTTCCAGGTGTAGCAAGTGTTATTTTCAGCAAGATGCAGAGTCAAAATAGGCACAACATTTTTAAAGACAGTTTTTCTAGGAAATGTAGAGGCAGTAGTGGACAAACAGTAGGAACAAAAGTAATTCAACAACTGAATAGTATTGAAAAAAACCTAGTTTTGATTTTAGGATTGTTGTTTATCATTCTCTCTTTCACTTTGGTCAGGAATCATCCTTGAAAGGTCATCAGTGTAAAGAACTAATATTTGAGAGAAAGAAGCCTTATTTTCTTTCTCCAGATATGTGTCATGATACTTCTTAGTTTCCAGATTTGCCTTTGTATTACAGGTCTGATTTAGGACAAGAAAACAGTGGTGTGTAGAAAGGAACAGAGATGAATATCTAACTGAGGATTAATGCTTCCTCTTTAAACATTTGATATACTGAACTTCTTATAATTTGAGTTCAAGTTTCTTAGCAAAAAGTTCTTACTTTGCCTCCAGTGAATTTGAATATCCAAATGTAAACTCTTTGACATTTTTCATGAGTTTACTGTCCAGCTATATATTGCCTGTCATTTTTAATTCATTAGAGTAACTTGAAACTTTTAGTGCCTCAGGATTTAATTTTTAGTTTATGTTAATTTACTTGAGAAAATGCACTGCCTCAGGATTCTTAAGTTTACTTGCAGTTTCCTTTTTTAAGTGTTCATTTTACTGATTTTAATGTACATGTATCACACTGCATATGAACTGGTCATTTTCCCCAAAAATAAATACAAAAGCTAAATATTCCTAAAAATAAATATTCATATAAGTAATTTTCTCTAAAGCACAAGTGTTTGAAAATTTAAACCTTTCATTGTGCCCTTCAATAAATTTCTAGTTCTAGCAAATGTTTATCTAAAGGTTGAATCAAGCACAGTCAAGGGCTTTACAATTACAAAAATCTGCAGCAACCACCTGGTGTTGAAATTGAGATTATTTTCATTATATTGTAATTTCATCAGTGGCAGTCTTTTTGCTATTTAACACCAATACAGATTTCCACTGTCTGAAACAAACATCTTGAATTTTTTCCAGAAAACAATATCAAGTTAATTCATCTGGGAAAGAACTGAGATAATATTTTACATCTAATATGATTAAGTAAATAAGCAGCTGTGATTTCTATGAGTTGTAACATTTTCTTAGGCTTCAGGGTTAGCCCAGTGCAGAGCAGATGGCTGTACTCTGATCTGTTAAGGGGGCTTAGATAATTGCAATGGTAAAATAATATTTTGAGAGGGCTGTTAATAAGTACCTAGCCTGACGCAAATGTAAGATGGCACGCTTGGATGATTTGTGCCAGCTGAGATCTTCAAGTTATGAAAGGATTCAAAAACTCAAGCTGCAGGGCTTTGAAACGAGAAAAGGAAGAAAAGTCCTGCTACTGGGCAGGAAAAACCTCTTGACAGAACCTGAGTCTCTCTGCTTCTCTCAGCTGAAGATCTACCTTGTATTACAGATCCCTTGCACCCATTCACATCCTGAAATCTAAGGAACAGTGTGATATGGGTAGGACAATGATTTTTTTTGTCACCTCTGCACTGCTTTCCTGAAGTCACACACTCCTCTAGCTATTTCAGGGAAAAACTGTACTTGCTTATAAACACCTAGAAAGCCACCAGTAAAAAATAATGCCAAATTTAAGTGAGCTGAAATTTGTTCAGCAGAAACTAAAATTAATAACCTAATACAAATTTCATTTCTCTCAAGGAAGGTATAAATGAATCCCTTTTTAAATATAGTTTAAAGAAGGGAGTCTCACTGTCAGAGAGGGGCAGAGTTTGGTTTTGGATTTGGGTTTTTTTCTTCAGCTCTCCCATTTCTGATTAGTGAGAAAGGATAGAAGTGTTTTAAGCGGACTGGAATCCCTTTGGAGTATTTACTATATGTTAGCAAAAAGACTGTCACAGACAGTACCAGGCCAAAAGACACTCCTAACACTGCCAATGCTTAGGCTTCTTTGCTTCAATCTTGTCATTTGATGCAAATTAAAGCAGCATAAACAATTTATTAGTGTGGCAGGATGGTTTCTCAGAACTATTTCTTCATACCTTACAGAGTGTCTCTTCTTTCATTTTAAAAATTGGCAATAATATGAGAAATGTACATACTGTGTGGTAAATAGGTTCTGGTTTTGCTTGGTAACCGTACGAGATGTGATTTGATGTATCTGGATAATAGAATTGATAATAGAGTGATGCCTTAGGTGGCAATGCTTTCAGCTGGTGAGGTAAACTGGAACAGCTATGCACCCTCACAGTAAGGTTTACCTTTCCAACCTCTTCTGAAAACAAAGTGATGAAGGGAACAAATACATTTCCCTGACTGACAGGAACAATTGGTCAATGGCAGTGGTGTTGATGTGCAACAGATTCAGCAAAACTAATAGTGACTATTTCTCTTTTTGTGTATTGCTAAGAACTCTCAGCTACATCTGCATGTTGTGATGGCCAGACACCTTTAAGCGTGAAGTCTTCAGCACTCTGGCAATGCCATTTAGCAGAAAATCTACCAGGATGTTTTCCTGTTAGAAATTAAACATGATGCTCTCTAGACAGCGTATGAAAACTTTGAGAAAGAGTATAGATTATAAAAGAGCAAAAAATGAACCAGGATGAGCTATTAGGCTGTGGTTTAGGAACGGTACTCCCCAGTTTAGTGCTCCCACTGAGACTCTCCAAACCCCTTGCTCACCCTCCCCCTCCCCTGTGGCAGGCTGGAGGCACAAAAGGTGACGATCACAGGCTGAAAAAAAGAAAAAATTGCTGGAAATAGCAATAAGAAAACAAATAGTAATAGCAACAATATTAATAACAAAAGTGTACAAAGGAGAGAGAGAATGATTCACATGCAGAGTGCTCACCACAGAGCCTGACCCCATCCAACCACAGCCACACTACCCCAGCTGCTGCCCCTGCTCAGAACCAGTGCCACCCAACCACTCCCTCAGCCACAGCCACTGACCAGAAGGAACCCCTTCTCCGGTGAAAAGACTCCCCTCTCCCCACCCTGCAATGACATGAGGTGCTGTAGAATAACCTCCGTGTCCCAGCCATGCCCCTCCTGGCTTCTGCAAGAATTAACCCTGCCCTGGC
This sequence comes from Aleadryas rufinucha, assembly GCA_013397815.1. NCBI lineage: Eukaryota > Metazoa > Chordata > Aves > Passeriformes > Aleadryas > Aleadryas rufinucha. Next base: position 252,507 of record VZTH01019045.1, read on the forward strand.
CAGAACCAGGACACATGCTCAGTTGTGGCTTAAGCCATTTCTAAAGTATTGTTGACTCTTGGGTAAAAATGCTGCTGCTGACTGAAATTCTCATTTTAACTTTAATAGCTATGGCACTTCATGTAGCTCAAAATACCTGAATGGTTCAGCTGTATGCACCAATTCAATCACATTTTGTCTCTTTCTTATATATGCAACTAAGATACTTTCTAAATCTAAGTGAAAATGTGACCTTTTCTTGATTATTCCTGGTGGCATGTTTTAATTTCTCTTGGCTTTATGTCTTACTCTTCATAATACTTCTTTTAATTATGTGTATACATCACATAAAACCAAGAAACTTTTTTTGCTATTCCACACAGATATTTTTTCCTGAGATAATCTTCACTGCCTTTCCCATTTTCACACTTTTAATTCTATTGAATCTCCTCACTGCTACCTTTCACGTTTTGCCTTTGCCATTTCTATTTATAAAGCTAATAAAATACCAAGGAATCATTCTGACCTTTCCAGGTAATCAATATTAAGGACAGTCAGCTATCAGCAAATATTGTTTCAGACAATAATTATACCGAAGAGTGGCAGTTTCTCATTCATCAGCTTAAGCAGACGTCTGGGGGAGGAAATAGGAATACTTTAAGTACCTGAGATTTTGCTTCAGAAACATCATTTTTGACACATACCCATTAGCTGGGCTTGGTTGTGGGTAGTTTCTGCTTTAGAGTGTTGGCACTATTAACAGAAAGTGGTCCATTCTGTCAACTCTTTCTGAGCATAGTTGCTCCATGGATGACACACGACTGTTCAAACTACTAGCACAATGGTTTATTGTCTTCTTGCAATGGAGGCACTTCACGGAAATTAAAAACGAAAAAATATTGTTAGATTTCCAGCTTAATATCAAAAGAGCAAAGAGAATTTGGGGTGAGAAGAAATGCCTGATGTTCGATCTGGAGATGGAAGTATTTGGGATGCACACTGGCATAGTGGGAACTGTATTATAGTCATGCAAATTTCAGAGCAGGAGGCATGGGATTTAAAACAGAAGGGTCATACTATCCCAAGGGGCACTCTTTAAGGTTAAAAGAAACCGTTAGCTCTTCCCAAAGGCTTTTTTTATTTGTCTATAAATACTGATGATGGAGGGAGAATAATGTACAGCCAGCTGGTGTCCTCAGATGCTCCCTAGAGTAGAACAGAAAGATAAGCAATTATTGCCAAATAAATGGCAAACTACAATTACTACTAAGGGAATGTAATACTTCACAACCATAAATGCTCCATACTTAGGGTGGGAGGGGGAAGACCTTAAGTTATGTGAAATGAAAAAATAGAAGGCCATTAAAAAAATTGGTATTATCAGATTTCAATAGTGCCTGGTACCTTTAAGTCTTAAATTATTTTAACAACTGTTTGTTTCTACTTTTCTTAACCTTTTTATAAAGTGTCTTTAATTTTTACCAGGTTGTCCTGACTTCAAAACTGATTCCTCATAGCTGACTATATTTTCTGTCTTAATATTTTCTAAACTTAGAAATTAGACATCTTTCTTTGTCGTTGTTTTGAGGAAATATTTGGGCTCAGTTACTTCAGAAATCCAGGCTTCTGGTCATTGTAATGGACAACAACAAAAACATTTCTGTTGTAAATGCAAGTCATGTCTGTAAGCTGCATCTTATTCACACAGCAGTGAAGAACCTTTCTCAGGTACTTCTGTGCCAGGGACGTGAACCCCTCTGCTACTACAGAAGATACTGAAGGAACAAGACAGGAACACTAAATATCTTCAAAGAGTACCTGTACAACTGAGTTTATCACACAGCAGAGCTTGCTTGATAGCTAGTGCAAAGAATCAGGTACTTGTAGGCATTAGACATCTGATCTCTTTTAGAATTTTTCTTGTATGTCTGTGACAGGAGCCTGGTCTACAGCAGCAAGTCTGTAAACAGATGTCTACAACACCTACATCTAGAATTGGTCAAAATGGACTTTGCCATGTGCCACTGAAAGGAAATAAAATGTCATATAATGTATTGTACCTTGTATACAGTTTAAATCAAATTTAACATGGAAATTGGGTAAGCATCCTCATCCTTTTTAATGAGATCATTAAAAAGAGATGAATCACAAATGTGCTTCCCTTAATGTATGTCAATGTGATTGCAAAACAAAGAGGTTTGCTTTTTGTTAGACTGTTGCAATAAATAGGTGCCAAAATACATACAGAGACTGGATGGAAGAGTTCTATTTCTGCAGCAGCACCCAAGCTATAAAATATAAATTACGGTTGGGATTTGCATAGTTCTTCTCAATGGGCAAAGTAAACCTGACTTGTTCTGAATTCAGGACATTTAACCCACAACAAAGAACTTCTAGGCAGAATAAATGCAGTAAATCAAATGTATCTGCCATTTATTACCTCTTATGCATTTTCTCTGCAAATGTTCTCTGGTCCAACAAGTAGCCTTTCCTTCACATGCAGGTTACCTGTACCACGTATATGCATTTGATGAGTCAGACTTCCTACATTTAGATTCAGGTTGTACGCCCACAGGCTGGTCAGAGCAGATTCAAAATCCAAATAAGCTGTCAAAACCATGCTTTTACACACAAGGCTAAATTCCTATGCCATTAAGGGAGCACACATAAGTAACAGATTAATCTGAACAAAAAAAAAATGAAATCTTTAAAAAAATGTTGTAAAAATGACAAGGTAATTCACATTTGAATCAAACATATGCTTACATTAATAAAAGACACAAAATAAACTACTCCAAAGTCATGATCGTTGTTTCTACAGCACAATTATTTCTGATGTAGGCAGGCTTTTTTCCTCACTTTCCAAAAATTCAACAGAATTTGCAATCACCTAAAATACAAAATGCAAGGAAATACATATTAATGTAAAAGTATCAAGAGGAGAGAATGAAAAGAGATTTTCTGTTGAATATTTTTTTAGTTCATTTTTTGTTGATGACACTTTTTTAAACTGTTTTGTTCACAGTAAGTTTATGTAGTTAAATAATTGCACTCATGCATATCTGAAGGACAGACTGAAACATAGCTGTGATTGGAAGAATTTTGGATTTTTAAAGAAGCGGGAAACTTGTGCTAAATAACATCTCTGAGTGGTGTTGAGATAGGAATCCACAATCATTGTTATCTTATGTTGCTGTCCATAGTCTGAACTTTCAGTTCTTACCAGAAACATCTCACTGTAGAACAGAATACTGTAGTAGTCTCTGGTTTCATATTATTTATTTTTTTCTGTCCATCTTACAAGTTTTATCTCCTTGTCCATCCTACAGGTGTGAATACCAGTCACATGAAATTGGCAGTAAAAGCAAAGTCTGTCAGTACCCTGACACTTCTTCTATGGTGGCAGATTTTCACTTGAAAGCTGTTTCTTCTCAGTTTCACAATGAGGTGTCCAATTTGACATAATAAAGTAGTCAGTGTTTTTAGCAGAGCAAAGCAAATTGTTGATCCACCTCTGCTGGACACTATCCGTGTCTTTTGTGTGAATCTAGTTAGCAATCAGAAATCTTGGGCTGCTTTCTCTCTGCAGCATGAATGTCTTGAGGTGAGGATAGAAGCTGGTGTAGCACTGTATTTCATAGTGTGCTTGATTTGTCCAGTGTCACACCTGGACCCAGAGGCATGTTCCTGCTGCAGTATCTGTATTTTATTTGTTAACTGTGTCACAGGTTTCTTTCCAAGGAAGATGATTTTTGAACCTGAGAAGGCTCCACCCTATTCCAGCCCCTACCTGGTTTTAGAGCCAAAGCATCACACCAGAGTGCCTAAATGTTCCAGTCTGAGCTCCAGTTAAGTGGTCTCACATCCTCCCAAATCCATGATTCAGAATATTTTCGCTCCTGTGATGAAACTTGAGGAAGATGAAATGACCTGTCTGAGAGCCAGGCTGCCAGGCAATCAAGCCAGCAGCAAGCCTATTCCTGGATAAATACAGATTTTCCAGCGTGTTTCCCACAATGCAGAGAAACATGCACATTTCTCTCAAAGCAGAGGCTGTTTAGTTATCTCTGTGGAGAGGTAAAACTTCTGCTTCTCAGCAAGGTGGAAAGCTGCACTGATCTGGCAATGCAGACAATGGGGCCCAGGGTAGCAGCTCTGCGCTGTGCTGAGAGCACACACCAGTTGCTCAGAGCCAACCCGGGCATCTGTAACACAGCACTGCAGTATGAGATGTGAATGATAGAGTCTGTCTGGGCTCAATAGGGATCCCTTGTTCACTGCTCTGCTTACCACTTACCACAAAACAAACTGCCATAAATTCTCACTCCTCTGCACAACCCTATCCCGCGGATTATGAGATCCTTTTCATTTTGTATCATATTTCAAACTCTGGAGGAGTATTTACTTTTGAAAAAAAAAGTCTAGGACTAGTATTTTTTCTGTTTTGTTCACAGTTGCTTTTCAGTTTATATATTTTTCATTTATTTTTCAAAATGGTACACTCCAATGAATTAAAATAATGCAGTTTTCATGGAGTATTATGGATGCTTAAGCCTCACTAAATGATATTTTAACCATACTTTTCCTGCATTCTTTATCTAAAAATCCACTATCTAAGGTATAATTTTAAACTGTAGTACAATATTTAATTGAGAAGAATAGATAGGCAAAAAAAGGTTAGAAGTAACCAGGATCCAGGATCCTGGGTAAGGGGTAAGTCACTCACACTCTAGCATGCTACCTGGGATGATACATGGCTTGTAGCAGAATCAGAAAGCATATAAAATCAGGGCTATATTTATCAGGTTGATGGGTTTCCACATCGTAGATGACAGCCTGAATGACCCTGAACAAGAGATAGTCAATACTGCAGGACTCCTACAGGCTATTTTTCCACTCCAAGAAAATTCACTCAGAGCCCCATTCCACATAAACTCCATAAAAGCATGTAAAATGTATGCAACAAAAAATGAGGTACTTACAGAAACCTAGAGACAAGTGTCTAATCACACATTGGATGGCTGAAAATGGAAGTTCAAAGTTTTTAGAAGTCATTAAAAAAGCATATAAGCAGCAAAAAGTTATGGCTTGTGGAGTGACTTCTGTGCACTGTGTTTACAATGGTATTTTGATTATTTGATGCTTCACAAAAAGAGTTTGCTGTGTTAAATTCTTTCCTCCTGACTGGAATCTTTCCATTTTATACAGCCTAAAATTAACAAAGTGGGTGGTAATTTGGGGGGTTTTTTTAGGTAGAGAAGCTTGCATGTGGTAAATGGTACAGAAAGATACAACCAATAACTTACCATCTCTCCTGTTACAACAGGAAAATTGATATGTTGAATTCTCAGTTACAAGAGAGAAACAGAGCATCAGGGAGAGCACAGCTGCTAAAATGGGCTGAAAATATCAGTACATCAAATGAAACGCACTGGATTTAAGGCCTGGGAAGCAATATTCCACCAGTCTTGTGAGATGCCTTGTTATTTTCATTTTTGCAAGCAGTCATATCCTCTTCAAGTCTTTTAAGTTATTGATCTAGTCTCTACCAGTCTCCCTTGCTAGTCAGAGGCAAAAGAAAAGCACCATTTAGATACCTGTTTTGGAAAGCTGGAGTATAAACAGATGACTACTGTCTAGATAGCTTAAGTAAATCTCTGATCAGTCTTCAAAAGTCAAATTGTGTGACTTTCCAAATGCTGCCACTGGCAACAGCTTGGATTAAACCAGGCCTGTGAAACTGAACCCTTCTTGTAACTCAAGTGCACCAAGGATGTTTCTCAAAGAAGTATTTTATAATTCCAGATAAAAGCGTAAAATTTTGGAAAGTTGGATGAAACTTTCAAGGCCTTCAAACTTCATACACAATCCCAAAAAGAACAGTGACTTATTTATGTTCATAGAGACTGATCTTCAAACCTAGGAAGCCAAACAAAATGTTTCCACCAACCTCACTATTCTTAAAGTGAGAAGCTACTCCACCCTGTGGTAAATGTAATTCTGCCACAGAAATTGCCAGGTGACATCCAGCAATTTTTTTAATCCCTTTGTTCAGGGCCATTATGCTTTTTCTCCAGAATGGGAGAGGTCACTTGGTGAAAGGGCACTGAACATGGTATGCTCCAGTCTGCTGGCAGATATTGGAAAAAGCTTTAAGGCTTTTTACAGTGCTCTGAGAGTAAGGTTACATGAAGTACCTCATGAGTTTAGGTGCCCCCTGAGTCTTGGTGGCATTCCCCCTTTAGACAGCAATGGTCTGGTAGGAAGCTAACAAAGGGTGTGATGGATTGGAGACAAATTTTCCTCCACAAATGCTGGAGACTTTATGGTGAAAGTAACAGGAAAATGGGGTGTTGTGGTTTAAACCCAGCAGGCAAGTAAGTACCACACAGCCACTTGCTTGCTCCTTCCCCTTGCCACAGTAGGATGGGGAGGAAAACTGGAAACTAAAAAATATTAAACTCATGGGTTAAGATAAGAACAGCTTAATAACTGAAATAAAGTAAAATATAATTATAATTGCAATAACCATAGCAATAATAATTGCAATGAAAAGGAGAAAGAGAGAGGAATAAAACCCGAGACAAACAAGTGAGGCACAACACAATTGCTCACCACACACTGACGTATGCTCAGCCCATCCCTGGGCAGTAATTAGCCCCTCCCAGCCAATTCCCCCCAGCTGAAATACTGGGAATGACCTGCCACGGTATGGAGCATCCTTTTGGCTTGTTTGGGTCACCTGTCCTGGCCATGTCCCTCCTGGTTTCCTGTGCACCTGCTCAGTGGCAGAGCATGAGACACTGAAAAGTCCTTAATTAAGAGTAAACACTGCTCAGCAACAACTAAGACTTCAATGTGTTATCACATTATTCTTATACAGAATTCAAAACACAGCACTGCACCAGCTACTTAGAGAAAATGAACTCTATACCAGGTGAAATCAGGACATGGGGCACTGGACCACTGCTGTACTGTACTGGGTGGTTTTATTATGAAACTATTGGGTAAAATGAGAGTGTTAGCATATATTACAGTAATCTGTACTTTGCTTTGTGTAAATGCTTCCTCCTCTCCCTCTCTTCTCTTTCTCCAGTGTCCTAAGCCTGACTGTCTGGTGCAGTGTAGCTCTTATGTACTGTTATGTACATTTATCTGCTCTAAGGGACTTAGCCCTGGTGTGCAGGTTTTTGTCGGCTCAGCTGGGGACTCGTACACTAAACCTTCTTTTCTAATGGCACAGATGAGAAAAGGAAAAATTTATTTCTGGCTATGTTTCCTGAATACTGGAGGCTTTTTTTCCTATCACTCTCCTCAAGACATGAAAAATCAGTAAATCATATGCTGAATATCAAACTTTCTGCAAAATAGTTTTATGCTTTTCCCTAAGCTTCTCAAGGAAGTGAAAATACCATGTGCCTGCCCTTTTCTCTGTAAGCCTCTCAGTATCTTTCCCCTTTAGCTGCTGAAGTCATTAGCCAATTCCAACAAATCTGCCGGAGGAGCACAGTCTCAAAGGAAATACTGTCATGAGCACAGACAGTTGAATAGAGAGAGCAGCACAAATTGGTGCCTCACCTAACATAAATTTTGCCATCCAGATTCAATAATTATCTATTTTCTTTGCCCTAGTGGCAGCTCAGCAAATCCACACCTAGCCACCAAATATACACAGCTGAGCAGCACAGTTGCAGCCTGGAACCACCCTGGAAGCACCAACATCCTTGGGGCCTGTCCCAAATGGTGCCTAGAGAGCAGAGGAGACAGCAGAGGCAAGGGACAACACGGGGGAGCTGGCTGAATTGCAAGGCAGAGGCATTCACATTTGAGGGTAGGGACAAGGGATCTACAGTATGCAGAGAGAGGACAAAGGACATACATCCATAGGAGATGATGTGTGTTAATGCCATTGTTCATGACAATAATGTTCTGGAGCAGCTCCATAAATTCTGCCCTCTGATAATCTTAATTCAGCCTTTCTTTTTTGATAGAATTTTAGTACTGACTGCTACCTCCAACTGTGTGTAACCTCTGTCTGTCTTTTATTTCAACTTATCTGGCCTAAAGTCCACATTAATTTTGCTTATCCAAAATCTATCTCACTCTGACTCATTTTTATTTCTTCTTTGCACACCAGTTCTTGATGCCTGTCTGGAAATCAGAATATTCAAAAAGTTTCTGAATTTATAAAACACAATACTTCATTGTTGTCTTTTCTAGAAACAATTTTATTTAAACCACAGCTGCTTTCTTCATTATTTTAATTTATTGTAAGGTTATAAAAATTGTTACCCTCTCTAAATGAGAACAGAACATAAAGTTATCTGGAAAATATCCTGATAATTATATTTTATCTTCCCAGTAAGTAAAAGGGATGGGGTTTATAATTTGTTAAAAAACAAATGTTAACTCTTTCAGTGTCATTTTGGCAATGTGGAAAACCTTGGAAAATGCTATCATTAAGAGTATCATTAAGTAACAACTCTTCTTAATTACAAATATTTTACTGGAGGGAAAAGAAAAATATATCATTTTTTATATAGATTCATCCTTATACTCTTTTTGAACAAGGAAAATATCTCTAAGAGTGGCTACTGTGTTTGAGACTGTAGTCTAAATAAGCTAGAAAAATAAATTCATCCCATCAAGATAGCAGCAAGCCCTGCTTTGCTCCATCATATATTGCTAATATCTTCTACACAAGGACAAGAGATATTGGTGAATCCCATCTGGCTAGTAGAAATAATCGTAACTAAGCTTTATCTAAATGAAGGCAGTTTTATACCTCATTTAAAGGTAAATCATCTAAAGAGCAGTCCTGAAACTGTCACAGAGGTAATAACAAATTTTAATTCATGTTAGATTTCTTTCTGCCAGTGAAGGTTAGATTTTGTCTCCTTTCTAGGAATTTACTGTCAAAACAGTCTGGCATAGAAGAGGATGAACAATTAGTTGCTTGGATTACAGCAGAGTTTCAGTATCTTATTAACTGCATTAAGAGGCAGGGTGGAAGATTGACATCACTTTTGGAAACACCATCTCATCAGGGATGCTGAAGTCCCTGCTCTGATTGCCACATTACAGAAATAACAGAGGTCAGGTGCTTGCTCCATTTGAAGCTTTCTTGGCATTTGCATGCAAGAAGATGTGGAGTTTAAGACTATGTGATTTGTAAAGGTCTGGTATGTCTGATGTTTTAATTAGGAGAAATGCATCCTATTCTTTGCTAAAACACCTACTGATTTGATTTTCTTTTGGCCATACACTTAGGAGTTACAGCTTTTCCTTTAGGTATATTTACAATTTTCTATTAAAAAAATGTCACTTTTCAGTGCAAGGAACAAATTCATCTAGCATTATTTATAGCTTTAAAAATGTTGTGATACAGAATACAGTCTAAAATTCTTAAATATTTGAGCTTCTGCTTCATTTTTCACTCACAGTCAGAATTAACAAATTCAGATTACTGGTTCAGAAGGTGTTATTTTCCTTGACATTTAGGAACTGTCCATGTTTAACAGAAATCAAATATTATATAATAATATTGAAATATAATAATTTTGAACATTTTACATAATTAAATAAGGAATTAAAATAAATAAGATATCATCTTCTGTAACTATTATATTAAAAATTAAAGCAATTCTTAATTTGCCAGTAGGGGCAAAAAAATCATACACTAAAAATAGAACCTTGCAGAATTATGATTCTCATGAATATTTTTTCTGAGGTGCTGGCATTTGTCTTCCTTTTTCCAACAATATCCATTATTTTGCTAATAAATAGAGAAGGATTCCTCAGTTATTAACCATAAACTCATAATAAAGACATCAGCCATGTCTTCTCTCAGTATTATCTAGAAACAAATTAGCACAATTAAAAGGGCAAGTGTATTTCTTAATTGGAAGGTCATTTGTTTACTTTGCACCATTTTTATCAGAATATGTTAACCACACCTAAGAAGTTGAGCTGTGTTAAAACTTTCCCTCGTTCTGCTTCATTTATTTTAGTGGTATTTTGACCAGCTGAGAATAGCACCTTGCTTGAAAGGAAGTGGTGCAAAAGTATTGCTATGAATAGTAATTAACATTTGCCTAAAATTCTACAGCCAAGGTGTTGGAGAATGGGTGAGTGGGACCATATATGACTTGCATGTGGTCTCAACATCTGGTAGTGGTACACCTGGAGCTCCACAGCAGCATCACAGACCTCCTGCTTGTCCTTTGAAATTCACCTGTCTTAAGGAGCTGAATACTTTAACAGGGAATGTAAATGTTTATTTATGACAGTATTAGAAGTCCACAATTCCTGTGTATATATTAGAACCCTGAAGTACAGCAGAGACAGTCTCTGGACTTAGCTTTTTAGAAATATTAGTCAACTATTGCAAAAACACAGAACTAAACCTGGATTGTGAGTTTCTCGAAGAACTTTTAACAAATTCATATTGCATGTTGAATTATCCATTAAAGGAGACAGGATTGGTGACAGCCTGGGCTGCCCCAGCTGATTTTGTGATCTCAAGGACCAAATGCCTTGTGAGGCTAAAGGGAATTTCATAGTATATATTTCAGTCCTAAAAATTAGTTCATGTATGATTTTGAAAGTGAAAACTGAAGGAATAGCAGCAAATAGAGTCAACCATACAATGCAGTTTTATGCCTGAAAGCTGAATAAGCTTCATCTTGTTTTATAATTCAGCAGAATACACCTTAAAAAGCAGCTGCAGACTCACCACTCCTTGCTTGGAAAAAGAATGCTTGTCACTCTTCTTGCTTTCTTAGTTTTTCCTGGATCCCTTGATGGCTTTTCATATGGAGAAATCTGAGCAATTTTATCAGCATTGTCAGAAAAATATCTTTACAAATCTAGCATTTCATTACTCAACTTCACTCTGTACAAACTAGAAAAACAAACAAAACAAAACAAACAAATGAGCAAAGCCCCTCACTTGGATTAATCTATCTGTTGATGCTGCATTGCCAGTGCCATCAGACAGATTGACTCTTCTTTGCATATGGAAGGAAAGAGTCTTTAGCTTGGCTTTAGCTGCACATTTATTCTTGTTGATCATGAAGGTGGTGTAATAAGCTTAGAAATATTGTCATTTTCTTTCAAACCTCTGGTTCAGTATTCGTTCTGCTATTCAGGAAGCCCATCTTCCTCCTTCTGCACCGCTGGCTACCAAGCTGCCTTATGTTAATTCCTGAGTGAATAAATATGGAAGTAAGAGAGAGAAAGAATTTATTCCATAGCTCCAATTGTTTAAAACATATATTTTTCAAGTCACAGCAAGCTCAATATTGCCATACCTTTCAAGAGCAAATTGTCCCCTGACTCACAAAGGAAAGTTATTTAGATACCCACATTCATGTATAGATAGCAGATATCTAGAGAAGCAAGTTCTAAAACAAATTACAATAGCCTTCAAACCAGCAGATTCTTTTTTTCTCTCTTGGTGAAGCCACAGTGTGTTTGCAGTTATGTCAGGCTACAGGTTATGGTCAGCCAGATGTGAATCAAAGCACAGAAAATCTGCCAGCCACAGAAGTTTTGCAGGCACTTTGTCCTCAACAGGAACCTCTGACTGTGTTCAACTGCTTAAACTATTATGCATGTAGAGGTAAACTGGCTTAGAGCTCAGCCAATTTAGCACTTCAGCACTTCAAATTTTATATGCATAAAAATGCTTAAAGGCTATAGGAGAGCTGTAAGTCACTTTGCCTCTGCAACCATGAAACCCTAAGAAGCTCAGGAGGGCAAAGCACTATCATTCTTTGCTAGTTTAAGCCTCCTAGCACAGAGGACCCAGGATAAAGTTTCTCTGGGCTTGAGGCAGCCAGGATTCCCCTGATACCACTGAATTCTTCAAATACAGAAGCAGAGGTGGTTGAAACAGTCACCCCATTAAATGCTGGTGTACCTTTAACCACTTCATTGTTATTGCAAGTGCCAAGTGCTGTGCTGCAAAATCCATGAAAATGCCTCTGCCCCACACATTTCCTAAAGGGCAAGAAAATGCAATGCCTCTGGAAGCTGGCTGGCCAATGCAGATTTCCATTTTCATCTTCTCATGTTTTCTATGAAAATTAATACAAAATTCACTTTTCCTCTGGCTGTCATACATGAGTTTTCTAAATCACATTCTCAGAGATTGTTAGTGACAGAAATGCATTTTGATGCATTTCATATGCCTTCTATGCATAAAAATCTCATTTTTATGTCCAGTATTACATCTACCATCTTTACAAATTTCATTCCATCAAAAGTTTTTGATGTCAGCATGGCCTAACATGGTTATACAACAGTGTAAGTGGAAGAGGATTACAAGCAAGCCACCACACACGCACACCATATCCACTCTTCCGCCCAGACATTTGGATAAAGTTGTTATCCAAAAAATGCAAGCTTTTACCAGGGACAAACAAGAACTGGCACTCAGGCCAGCTCATCTAAGCATCCTCTGGCACAGTCCCTCCACTGCCTCCAGCTCTGTCTGCAAACCTTTCCCAAAGAGGGAATATAATCCTCTGATGTAAATTATCCTAATCATATATAAAAGCGCTTTTGAAGGCTGAGGCCACTTTATTGTAGCATTACCTTGATGTGTTTTGTCTCATAGGCAAAACTATAGCCATAACTACAAGGCCTTATTCTGCATAAAATTATTCACTTATTCATAAGACTAATCCAGTGCTCAGTGTAGTGTTTGCAGTTTCTTTGTCTAGCAAGCCCTGAGACAACATAAACAGTCACTAATAAATGAGCTACACCATGGGTGAGAAGGATTTTTGTTGCTGAAATTTGAACAGAACTTTGAAATGCATATGTCAAAATGAATGCAGAACTGAATGTTATCCAATAAAACTGCAGCAAAATTGTGGCTGGATAGGGACTACATGAAGAAAAAATGAGGCCTGCAGATGTATCCCAGGTTGTTGGTTCCCCAAGAACTGAACTACAAACAAGGGCAGAGAGGGTGAATAGAACCAGGGCACGAAATAGCTTCTTTCTACCTGAAGGTAACATTTCACAACAGCCTTAGAAATGCCACCACTGTATTTAGAAACATCCAGCATTCCCACTGCTAGGTAAATTTTTCAGGACTTTATTCAACTTGAAGACTTAAGACTAGGGGGTTTTTACCATTTTAATGCATGCATCTCTGCTCTGTGTCAGCAAGAGCTTATTCTTCTCAAACATTTCATCTTCTGTTTCATTATTGCAAAATATCTCTGTGGAATCATAAGATTCAGCATGAAGTTTTACAGAAGTTTTGCAGGCAGGTAAGCACACACAGTCTTAACTGAGAGTTATTTTTACCAGCTGGCAGCTGCTCGTAGTAGATCTTGAGCTCTATGGATTTGCACATCTGAAAGTGAACAGTAAGTAGGATTCATCTTGACTTTTTTATATATTCATAGCTTTTAACATCAGAGAGGACAAATACCTAGTGAGTAACAGTATATATTTTAGAATAGTTATTGCCATATGGACCACTACTCAGAGTCCATGTTAAACATTTAAAAACCAGGTATGTAAAAAAACTCCTCTTTTTTTCTTTTAAATCACACCAACACAATGCAGCATTCCTATCTTGAATAATGAAAGGCAACCAGTAAAAAGGTGCCACTTGCATTCTATCAATGTTTAAGAAATTTATTCCAGAGCAAATTCCTCACTGTGAACTGTTTTATAAAAAAACTAACACAAAGTAATGTCTAGACATCCTATAATCTCTAGGATAAATAAAAAGAAAACCCATACAATTATGCTAGTAAGCAATAAATCAGAGGATAAGGCAACAGTTATTTATTCTGGTCTTATTCTTGTCTTAATGACTGCCACCAGAGCATGGTTGCAGTTCCTAATGGTTGTAAGTGATACAGCTGTGCTACCTCAATGACAAGGGAACCCTCATACCAGCAGTGTTTGTAAAGCCTCCTTTCCCTCCTCACACAAACAACATTAAAAACATTCAGAATTATTTAACGTGAGGTTATTTGCTGTTAAGCAGCTATGTAGTAGCAAATTACATTGTTTAGAAATCCCATGAATAGCATGAGAAAGGGATGCCCTCTGGAGGAAGCAGCCAGCAGAGTGCCTTGAAAGTTAGGCAGCAGCATCACCTCCAGGACTGAGCATGGGCTCAACTGAGGAGCTCACAGAGGGTGAACAGAGCCACACAAGCGTTTCAGGCTGAGGATAATATATATTCATCCCTCTCAGAGTTCTGCCTAGAAGGCTCTCTTCTCAAGAACATTGTAAGGGATGAAGAAAAATACATTGCTGCAGCCTGTCTTGAAGATTTATTCTCTGTACACAGAGTTGTGCACATCTGGCACATTGTGCGTGGGCTTTTCTTTTCCTCCTGGCATGCTGCAGCATGAGACAGGCTGCTGGAAAAATCTAAGTATTACCTATATTAGCCTTTGTTCCTTGAGCAAACTGAAATTATTACAGCGCTAGAACACATTCATTGTCTCCAAAAATTTCATCACCTTCTGTATTATTCCAGAGGTATTTATATTTAAGTGCACATACCATCCAAAGTCTGAACTGCTAAACTGAAGATAAGAATAACATGTCTCCAAAGACCTTTTTAATGAGGTAAAAGACTCTTCCAGATTTTTATCAACCTTGCCAGCTCAAAGCAGCTCAACCTTCTGTTTTTCTGTACTAAAACAAATAGTGTACAATTAAAGTGAAAGATCTGGCAAAGAACCATGTTTTAGAGCAAAACACTGGTATACAAACTGCTGTACAGCCAAATAATGTAGAGTATGGCCCAAACCTATAAAGAAGTAGTCCACCATAGAAAGAAAGCGAGGAAATGGCTTCCTGCAGACGTTGCATGGGAAAGGCATGCCAGGTGTCTGATACCTGCTTGAAGCCTCCAGAGAAATTGTGCATGTCATCTTGTGATATCAGCACACGCTACCCTGGTATCAAGCCCTTTGCTTGCTATAGCTGCTATCTCAGAGCAGATTGCCAGTGACAATGATCATTTTGGCTTATTTTAGCAGAGTAACTGCAATTACTGGCACCAGCAGGTATCAGACTATTTCCAGCAAAGGTGTTTGGCTTCTGAGCTCTAATTTAGTTCCTGTCACTGAGACTAGAAAATAAATTTTTGTTTCCCACAGCTTCTGGTGTGTATCAGACTCTAGCTTCAGCCAGGTATTTTAGGAATTCTAGGCGTTGTGTAGAATTGCACATTTAATCACAGCCTCGTGCCATGACTTTGGTGAATGATTTGTCCAAACATTAAAAAGAGGATTATAGCTTATTGAATCAGAAGAGGACCCTCAGCAAAAGAAGCTGGCCAGCTACTTACACACTGAAAGGCTCCAAACAGCAGTACTGGCCAAGTACCATCTGGTTTAGGGTTTTGAATGAAACATTAATTTTCAACTGACTCTCCAAACATCAGGCCTTTGAGGGCTCATTTATAAACCACATGTGAAACAAGCTGTCAGTAGACAATGAGCTGTCCTGGGTGAGTGTGTGCAGCAGCAAACTTCCACTGTCACCAGAGTCTGCTCCCTCTTCTAGGACAATTGACTGCAGTGCTGACACAGAGACATTTAAAGACCATCAGGGTTAGAAAAGGCACAGAGCTTGGCCAAATCTTATTTTAGTCAACCTGTTACAGATCATCTTGTATTACCATCTACTGCTCCTTTTCTTCCCTCTAGTTATTGCTTAGCTGTTTTATTACCAATACTAATGTCTGAGTTATTAATCTTGTCACATTTACAGACAGTATTCCTAGTGTGAACGTAAGACAAGAAGGAATGTTCTACTCTCCTGAGGAGGCTCCAGCCTTTACTGTTCAGAGGGTCAAGACCCACCATCTGAAAAAAAAATTTAAAAATCCAGAGTCTACACCATATCCAGCTCAAGAGAGTTTTGCTACCTCCCAAACAAATGTGTGCTGGTTTAAATCAATGGCCTCAGATGCTCCAACATCCTGCATAGGTTTAACTTCGTGAACTTTGAACTATCCCATTGTAGTGTATGATGTTAACCACTTATTTAACATTTTTCAGACCCCTTTCACATATAAATACACCATTATAGGCTTCATTAATTAGCTCTGCTGAGGATTCTAATCCAAGAAATTCTGCAAACACTAGAAGTGAAGAAACAAGAATTTTGTTGCAACTAAGCATATTTTCAGATAATAGAGATAGAGATTCATTGTCGCTGCTCCTCTCCTGGAAGGGGTTAAGCCTAGCTGGGCTGCAATCCCACGCGAGGCAGCAGTGACCTTCCCGCAGACACGTAGAGTGAGGTGTCTCGGCAGCCGCGTCTTCAGGCAGCACCGGCTCAGCAATAGAGGGTGCGCCCTAGCGTAGGTAACCCAGATGTCTGGGTCTCCCAGGTCCCGGAGATAAAAGAGGAAAGGGAGAGAGCCACTTTCAAGCACTTCCAGAATTTATTGACTCAGAAAGGCGCAGGGAGGAAAATGGCCGGAGGGTCCAGGGAATCACGGTCTTTTAAGGGTAGGTGGGGGTAAGTAACGACCCAATGAGATCACAGAAGATGGGAGGATCCAGGACACACAAAACCAATAGGAGATACGCAAAGGAGGGGCCAATAGTAAACATCCAATAGAACGCAGGACTTAACTGAACCTTCCAGAACACAATTGACTAGGCAATAGGGTACTTATTAAACATTAACTTAAAGAACCAACCACAAACCGGGGGAGAGAGAAGACTCTGGAATCAGAGGAGGGACCATCCTTTGGAACACGCCTAAAAGGCGGGGAGAGGTGCTAACCTCAAACCTGGGCCTCGCCCACTGAGGTCCCTTCGCTCTCTGATTCGTCCTCCCAGGTGACGGGCAGGGCGTTAGGGATTGGGGGTGTGCCTGAGGTTGCCCAAAGCGCCCCAACAATTCATCATGGGAAAAGTGCAGCAGCTCAGTGCCTAAGAAGCACAGATGATGGATCAGATGTATATAGGAACTAGAAAAGAGGTGAAACAGGAGGTCACAGACAAAATCTAAGCATGGAATACAGGGAGAAGGGGAGAGGATTGGAGGGGAAGGAGGTATCAAACATCACATGCATGTAGTGGATGTAGTATTGAAATTTAAGCATATATATCTCATTCTTCCCCAATAGATACTGGAGATTTTTGGTTTAAAAAATTAAGCCAAAGGCTGTTATTTTTATATGTATTTTATGGATGAGGAAACTGAGGCACAGCAAGGTGCTCAGGAACATTTGAAGTGGCAGCCAGAGAAAGTGCACTATCCCTACACATTGTCTGAAATTGATCTGCTCTTACTTAAAATCAAACTATGCAATATTTTGAGTTACTAATCCAAGGAAGAGATCTAGGAGGCTAAGCACTAGTATCCTCCAGTAGGAGCAAATCATGGGGAGGGAAAAGAAACAGCCTTAGGAACAAATAAAAGAAATCCAGTAGACTGCAACAAAGGAAGAGCTAGGTCTAGCATTCTGGGAAGAGGAGTTTTACAAACCTGTCTGACATTTCCCATTAAAAGAGGTAATAAACATGACACCTTCTGTGAGGATTAGCATTTCAGGCAAAGCAGTGCATAATGCAGACATATTATGTAATAGCTACCTCTTATGCATAATGCTTATGAGTCACTCATTTCTAAAGAAAATCCCCAGCCCTAATTCCTGCCCAACCTGGGGGAAGTCCTCAGTCTGCTTTCTTCCTTCTGTGCCTGCATTTACTTTCCGTGACCTTTTGAGCCTTGTAAAATGCCTTTTGTTAAAATTTCATAATCAGTTTTTCCAATTTTAAAAGCTGATGGTCAGGAATGAGTTTCATGATTACAGTGATTGTGAAACACCATAGCCTCCAGAGGGATGCCTCTTTCACACCTAGTCTGTCACATATTACCGTTTTCATCATGGGACTGGGTAGGAAAGAGCATCTAGGGGTCATCATCAAGGTCATCCAGGAAACGAAAGAGAGAAGTATGTCCAGGATCAATTATGTAAAACATTGTTTAAATAATCTTACATAATGTAAAATACCACAAAAATTATTTGTTCTCCTTCAGAAACTCAGATAAGGTTTGAGACAGTCAACAGTGCTTCCATACTCATATACTTGGACACTCAGCCCAGATATTGTGTGACAGCCTTTAGCTGGGACTCACATAGTGCAGGAGCTGGGGCAGCTCTGCTCCAGCCTTTGGTTAAATCTTTTATGATCCAAGTTATGCATGATAAGCTACACATAGTTTACTGAGTTTATTTTTTCAGTTATTTCTTCATAACTCTTCTTTGTTACTCAGCAGGAAACCATTTTGCATGGGCTAAACCTTATGTTATATTATAATGAATCCTAAATAGCTGGGGGGAGGGGTTAAATAATAGCATGATGTATACTCAATCATAGCAAAGACCTGCAATGTTTATGTGTACTCATACATATAAACATGTAACTTTAGTGGTGGCTTCTGTTTATATGCTTCCAGGAGGAAAAAATGACTGACTATGTTTTTGCCACACATAGAGGAACATTAGTCACTCCTAATTGGAAAATATGAGTTGATGCTTAAGGGTTCCACACTGTGGAAACCTGGGGCTTGTGCAGTACAGCCTTTGTAGTGTATTTGACCCCACTGCAGGAACACCTTTTATTCTAATCACCTTCAGCACTCCAAGGCAAAAAACAGAGATCCTTCTCAAATGAGTATATAAATTTTCCACTGAATCTCATTTATAATTAGTTTTTAACAGGAGTAATTTTTTTCAGCTACATTTTTTCTAATTTGCACTATAAATGGAAGCATTTTTCCATGTAAACTAACTTAACCTCCCCAGAAATACCCTTCGACTGACACTGTGCCATAGACTTTCCTTCTTAAATTGTTTAGAAAATTTCAAATCAAAAAAATTTTAAACAGGTAAAGAACAAATCAACAGAGAAGTAAGCAAATAAAGAGCAGCTAAAACATGATACTAACTCCCCAGCCACCTTTTTTGCTCAAATTTTCATGACTCATCCTCTGGTTTTCATCCTTTGTAGGCTCATTCCACAAGCCTAATTGTTTAGTTCTTGCTTTCACACCCAAAAGAGGAGAAATAGGAGTAAATGTGCCTTGGAAAGTACACAGCACTGTCTAAAACAGTGCACACTGATCGTTCCTAACAAGCAAAATATGGACCAGCATTAAACTATTCTGGGTCAGAGAGGGTAACATTTACTTATTAAATATTCCTGAATTGGGTTATTTCTTGAAGCAATTCTCAAACAAGCAGAAATTTCAAGCTGGCTTCCTTCTGCATCCTGTTTATTGTCACATAAATTCCTCTCACAGGAGAGAGATGATCTGCATGTCTATTTTGCTCTCCTCTCATAACCTAAATACCATAATAAAGATTTTAAATGTTCAGATACTTCAGATACTCATACATCCCAATTCTTCAAGGACACAAAAACTGCAAGTCAGTACAGAATTCTTAGTAGCTCTAGACGTGTGCATTTATAACCTCTTCAAAAAAAACAAAACATTTCATAATTAATTAGTAGTACAGTAAGTACCAAGACTATGTTTCTGTGCAGCGCAATCTGCATGTGACAGCCTGGCAAACTACTGTCCAAGACCATTACATGGAAATATCAAAATTATTCCTTTATGCCCATCAATAACTATTTATGTGTTTCCCTCGTATTTTAATAAAATACGGGGGATCTGCATGGTACTCACTTTACAAGAAACTAAATGAAAATGGTGTTGTCTACCAAAATTACACCTCTTCGGAGGCCTACAGGTTTGGTCAGTGCATGGAAGGGGCCTCTGTGAAGGTCACACACTGTCTTCCCTATTATATAAAACAGCAAATCAGTAAAAAAAGCCCAGTAAATCCTTAGACATTTCACATTCTTATTGTGTACATAGAGTGGAGCAGTTACTGTGGCCTTTTAGGGCTAATAAAAATCCTCTAGCATGAAACTCATTTATGATTAATTAGCCTCTCTACTATTGTTTTTTTGCTTGGTTTCCAGAACACAGCATTTGGTAGGAAATGGACGACTAGTTGCAAATATTGTAAATGTGTGCTGGGGGAATATTTGAACATTTGTTCAAATTTGGTTTAAGATTTTATGCTGCTACCCATCTCCATACTGTCTGAGCACAAAATTCTCAAAAGAGAATTTTCATTTTACTGTGTTCCCAATTCTTCCCAAGTTTGTTTCCCATACAGATGAGGCACTTTAATTTCATTAATGCAAAAACTTGCAAAAAGGCAGTATTTAGCTTAAGCTAGCTAAAAACCATGTCAACTGCAAACTTTTAATTTTATATTTGTTACTAATTCTGCAGTCAGCACACAGCTGAGTATTTGTCTGGTTCATGCAGTAGTGTCATGTTTCCCAGAAGGCCAGCACAGTAGAACCTGAATATTATTCTAAATCATGTTTATTGTTTATGCTTTTAAAAATTATGTATTTGTAAGATAGGTTATTAGGAACTAATCAATAGAACCATTTACATAGCTGAAAAATCAGGAATTATATAACAAACCACCAGTGACACCTTGTGTAGTTTTTGAGTCCTGGCTGTATAATTGTTACCTTAACCAACACCCCAAAATTGCATGTGACTTCTGGGTTACAGTGAATTTAATAATGTTTAATGTCAAATTATTAAGCAGGGAAAATATTAATATAAGAGGTCAGTTACAAGGCACAAGTAACTGTTTCCAGACATAAAGCAATAAACTAAATGCTCATATTGAACCACTCAGGAAAAATCAATAGCTTTTGCAAATATGTAAAAGTAACTTCAAATTCGAATTTTAAAGGCAGCTCAAATTGGTTTCAGCTGCCTCAGCACAAACAGCCAGTGCCATTCCAGATTTCCCCAGGTATCTGAGGCACCCATGAATGTTGGCAGGTATAAGCTGGGACCCACGGGGAAGTTGCATCGTTTTGGTGGAGGCAGGCGGGAACACCCCTTGAAGGTCTAAATTAGTAAAGATGGTCTGTGTTAAGGCAACTGAACCCCATCTCATCATCCTAAATGACATGCAGTGGCAAAAAAAAATGCCAGTTTCTCAAATCATTAGTGAGAAAAAAATCAATCTTTACCATAATTAAAATTCTCTTGGCAAATTCTAAATTCATAAATAAATTTTAATATGTAAAAACTAGGCCAGCACTTCTTGCTGTAGTAAAAAATGCATCACTATGAGGAGAGTGTTACTTCTGTTCTCTTCCCCTCTATTAACTTTTTTCTTCTAGCTATTTCATTGCTACCTGAAATAGAATCATACCTGAATTACTCAGACTACAAGTTGAGAGGATATAATGTGTTGAGTAGTCTCATTTTTAGAAACCAGTCTTGAAAATGTGTATGCACATTAAATGACTGAAGTACATCTTTTTTAGCGCTTCAATGTATGCAAGCATCTGAAATTATTCTTCACAAGATCCTTTGAGGCTGGTACATTAGATCATGTCTTTTCTTCATGCAAAATTAGTTATCACATCTGAAGTACACTTTCAAATCATTTGGAAGTTGACGGAGTATTAAGCTGTACCGAGCACAGAGGAGCAACTCCAGGACAGGATACCACAGGAAACCACTGACCCAAGCAAGTGCTGTATGATGCAAAGATCAGCATGCTAAATATGTCCTTCCATTGATGTGTAAAGGAAAGTGAAAAGAAACAGAGATGTTTTCCCGGGAGATCTCCCAGAAATCTGGGAACTGTTTAAAGCATAAGTGTTCAGGAGGAGAATTGCTACAGGAGGCCACTGTCTACAAAATGTATCTATCAAATGTTATTGAGTAGTGTATATCACAAACAGCATAAATGTGAGGCATACCTAGGTGTGTGTAGGGGAATCTTTTCCAATCAATGCAAAACCAAAGTCAATTACTAATTTATTTAGATTTGTTGGTTTAATATGTCTACTAAACCAAGACAGTACTCAGAACTGGATTGGAACTCACCACCACAAAAACTCCATGCATGGAGAGCTTTAGGTTGCTCAAGTTCATTCATCCCTAAATGAAGATAAATACTTCAATGTTAATTTATAAAGGAAAAAGAGCTCCTCCTCATTTACCCAAGGGCTCTATTGCATTGACTAACTGTCACAGTAATTAAATTGCTACAGTACACAAAAACAGCCCCCCTGAAGATGGTAAGTTATATTCCCACTCCCTGGTTATTTCTCAGTAGTAAAGGACCTTTGCCAACATCCTTTTGTTACAGCCTGAGTTAATATAACTGCAGAAGGGATCCCATGAGGAAGGGTGTGGAGGGGAAGTAGATCTTACAGAGGTCCTAAGCATGAGTGCTCCAAGTCAGGGATGGATGCTGCTCCATTTTGCCTCCTTCTGCTGCCCTGTCCTTTGCCCATCGGGCACAGAGGGATTTCCTGCCTCTGAAGTGACATGCAGTGCATCCTCTTCTACAGCTTTCCTTAGACCTGCCCTCCTGACAAATGATAGGTCTCTTTTTTCAGCCAACTCCTGCTATTGGCTCTGCAGCATCCTGTGGGAAAAGGTGAAGTATTTTTAACAAACTTGCACAACAGCTACAAAGGACAGTCGGGAAACAGAAAATTGTAATTTGCTCTTGTAAGGAATTGGAAGCACTTTGATGATCTTGCTGCCCTGATTTAAACTCATTGCTACAAAGACACAATCCTGCCAGCTATAAAGTGCTTTGATTTTATTTTTTCATGCACTTATCATGACCTCATTTTGTAAAGTGCCAAGTGAATTTGTTCATTCATAACCCATCTTGATGCAGTGGATGGCAGCAGGAGGTGGTTTTGGGGTGGAGGGGTTAGTTTTAGTACATTTGATTAGTATAATAGGACATAATGTTCCATTCTATCCTTTTCTACTTTCAATATTTTAATTCATTCTATGAGAAAAAATTCAATGGCAATCTGTCAAGGACTGCAATTATGTTTTAAATCAGGATGAAAAAAAGCATGTGTGTATTTGTGAGCAAGGGGAATCATTTACATAATAACTGATGGTAATAACAACCCTCAGATAAAGACTTTATACCCCATACTCTATCCCTTGGTTTTAATTTTAAGATGTCTACTTTTTTGGTGTAGTACACCTAAAAATATAGAAATTTTAGTCCTGCATTTTTTGGGCAACTATCAGACAGCAAATGCTGATACCACTTTGTCCTTAAAAATTTTCACTGCTATCATCTGCCATCTGGCAAGGGCTCCCAAACAGAGGGTGGTTGTAAACCTCCAGAGAAAACCCATGCTTATGACTAATGGTGATTTTCTAGGCTTATGTTGTCTTCATCAGTTGGAACCATTGGTCTGTGGTGGATTCTGCTAATGAACACAAAAATTAGAGGGTTTGTTGTTTTTCTAACTATTAATAATCTTATCCAAATATTAAATTTTTAGAGAGGCATAAATGAAAAACATATTTTAATGTTAAAAATGTAAATGCTTCAAAATCAAATGTTTTACTTTAGTAAGACAAAAAATATTTTATTTGTAAACCAAAATGTGTTTTAAACTAGATTTTCTCTTTTTAAATTTGGCAACTGTATCAGGTGTCAAATGAAAAATGAAAAATAAAAAATGAAATTTAAAATAATTTTTGAAATTTAGAGAAATTTCGGAAACAATAACGTATCAAGATCTACAAGTTCTTGAAGCAATTAAAAATGAAAGGTTTTTTTAATAGTTTTCCACTTTTGCCAAAAGTTCCCCCCTAAAAATATTTTTTGGGTCTACCTCAAAAACAATTTGTCTCACAAAGTTGAAAATGCTTTTTTTTCTCCTGTTTAGTGTATAACATCTAGTTTGGCAGGAGAAGAATAAGAAATTAGATGTCATTCATTCCTTTGCCTTTCCAAAAACTGAAGATAGGATGGTCCTTGGTAGCCCTTTCAATGGTGGGAATACATCCATTTAAAAAAGAAGGAAAATACAAAGTTAGTGATTTCTGCAAATGTTTTCCTTAAAATGAGGGTGGCTTATATCTCATAAGGATCATCATAATGGCTTTTTCGTGTGCCTCAAAATTTAATCCCATTTTCTAAGGTCCTATTCAGAGTCCACCACATCCCTCAGCTTTCACTTTCATACATGGTCAGACTCCATGAACTTACAGGTCTTTTCCAACAGAAATGATTCTATGATTCTGTGATCCAAAGGACCATGTCTGACTCATTCTGAACATGGGGGAAGAAAAACTTTTCCCCGATGCAGTGTCATGGCCTCAGAGGATGCCAAATATAGTGCTTATAAAGCCCATTTGATCTGGAATAGCTGTTGTCTTTAAAAAAAATACAACTAAAAGTTATGATGTTAGTGGCATGGTAGAAATTTTTCTTTTTCAGCTGGGCAGACTATTTGCCGCTCTAAGATAAATTGGACTCTAGACTTCAGCCTGGATTTTGACAGGTAGTGTTATTTTACGGACTTTCCACAGTTCCACTGAAAAGGCTGCTCAATATTCTGAGTAACCAACCCTGCCTTCTGACAGCTCAAAAATTCACCACTTCAGTTTATGTTAAAATAATTTTTGCAATGGTAATCATGAGCACTGAGGAAAATTAGTTTTATCATTAAATAATCACACCCTTGAGAGGCTGTGGGCACACAGCTGGTGCTCAGCTGGCTTCAAATAGCTGAAATGTAACTATTGCAGAGAAACCATACCTCTTGTCTTTGAGTGTAAATTAAAACTAAAATAGTAACAATTTTTTTCAGATTTATTTTTCGTATATGTGCAGAACTGCATACCCATACCAACTAAACATGGAAGAAAGTAGTTCATATCCCTATATGAATACATCATGCTGATGCTCAAGAGCAGATTAACCTATGTTAGTAAAATGTTTCAGGTTTTCCTTTTCTCAGTTTGGTGAGATGAGAGAAAAACTGATGCCTGCAATATTCTTACAAACAAACAAACAAACAGTGTGTCTTTTGTATCAGGATTAAATGCCCAGCAGAGCATAACATGTCACACTCTCTTTGCACTGCCAGATGTACCTGCTAGCATCTGTACCTGAGACAACTCAGCAGTCCCAGTGCTCAGTCACAAAGGGGACTTCCCAGAGCAGCTCCCTGAAGCCAGGATGGGGAGTGAGAAATGTCTGTGCCATAGAAGCTGTGCTGCCTCTCTGAAGCTACATCATAATCCTGGGGGAAGCAGGTACCTTTCTCTAAATACTCCTAGGTCTTGCAAGAAACCTCCTCCTGTCTCTGGTCCCTGCAATATTTCTCCATTCACCAGGATCTTCCCAGCTACAAGGTCAGGTGTCCAGCAAGAGCAGAGGGCTCTGGAGGTGTGCTGTTTGTCAGGCTAGAAAAGCCTGTTCTGTCTCCTCAGATGTAGGCTAATGGGGCAGCCTCTTTTCCCTGGAATCTGTACCCTACACAGCTGCACACTTCACTTCATGTGATGCCATGGTGATTTTTTTGCCTTTTTATATACCCCTTTTTATATACTCTTTTATATAGCCTTTATGTATTCTTAAGTGCTTTTTGGCCCACATATTTTAAGTCCTTAGGTTTGATAACCAGCATAGACCCAATATTCCATTAAGCCAGGAGACCAAACATGTTAGAAGCCTCAGACATCAAGGTCTTCTCTGGAACACATTTTGTAAACTAAGATACAGGGGGAAAGTTCCTCGGGGAGGAGAGTTCACTCAGCCTCTCATTGGGGAATCTCTGATAGATATGTTAATTGATAAGGCCTGTAATGTTATGCCCATGCATTCTTCAGTGTGCATTCCAGCGTGTTCCACGCTGTGCACCAAGGATCCTTAAAATAAATACTGAGGTAAAACCCCTTTTTCCCTTCTAACCATGTTTGGTTCTTGATTTTAAGACCAAGGATAGACATCACATGGACCTCCTGGTTGTCTACCAATTTACTACTGCTTTTGAAGAGAGACCAGTGTGGGCCACCAGGGGTGGGTGCCGACGAGGAGAAGGTGACTATTCTTAGCCTCACAGCCATTTTAGTTTCCTAAATTTAACTAAATTTTCAGGAAGGTTTACCCACTAAAATGAAACACTGGTAATTCACATTCCAGAGGCAAATAGGCAATGGGAAAGTCCTGGTTAACAGTCCAAATGGTAACACTGATCCATGGGATTTATGCAGCTCTGCATAAATCAGTCCTGTTCAGCTTCCTGAAGTCTATGTTTTCCAATATGGAACAACACAGTGTTGTTAATAATATGCCTGTTCTGAAATTGCAGTAAGGCTGCTGAGGGGAATTTGATTTGTCAAGAGATAATCATCTCCTGGAGGGGAATAAAGACACCTGTCTGCCTTCTGCTGTCAAAATTTAATATAACCATTAACAACAATACCCTCCCCTCACCTGACATGATGCTTACTTAGTAATTTAATTATCCAGATAATCTTCACACAGATTTTATGTTTTTACCTCTAACTGCATGCCTAATACAGCTCACACTACTGTTTTTCATAAACACCCCAAAGCATCACTCTCTTTGCACTGTAAAGTTCCAGCAGAGGCACAGTGCCATGCTTTGCTTGACTGTGGAAACATCTATCTCACACCAAAATGGCTTTGATCAAGAAGCACTGCCTAGCTACTCATTTAGGTTGTGTTCAGCAAGATATTTAGACTCATGCCCAATGTTCAAGCCTTTTAAAAGTCCTACAGATCCTCCCCTAGTGGGTTAATAAAGATTAATTTAGTGCTTCAAAGATACACTCAGAGCTCTCAGCTGCTGAATTAGGACTTTGTTTTCTTAAGGTTCTGCCTTTTGGATAAGTAACATTGCATGTTGGTTTTGGGTGAGGGTGCTTCTGTGGTTATGCATCGGTGAAATGAGAACTTGCAGATGTTCCTTATCCATGGATATACATCTTAACGTTCTGCCATTGAAAAAAAAATCTTAATTGCAGCATTTAGATCCTGATCTTCTTATACTGTCATTTCTGCCACTGTGTCAAAATCGGACCCATCAAGAGGAACAAGTGCCTTAACAGAAAACAGTGTTGGACTGATGAACAAAGCAATTGTATTCCAAAATTTCCCCAATCAGCATAAAGTTTGCTTACAAACTGATCATTTTTCCAGTCACATTTCTGCAACAGCAACTTTTTAGAGTGTAAATTGCTTATTTGCTTCCTCTGCTACATTAGAACATAAGCTTCTCTTTTTTTGCAGCATCGTGGCCATTACCTTCAAACAAAAGACTGCTTTTGCACAATATCAATTTGTATGCTAATAATATTGCTTGCAATTGTACCTATGCTAGCACACAAGACCAGGTTATAGCCAATTCCCATTTCTTCTCTTTTAAGATACTTGAAGAGTGATAGTTCTAAAGATTATGGACTCTCTTCTCATTTCCTCTTCTCAGCAATGCCAAAGTCTATTACCTAGCTGCTTCATCTCATATTAAAAACTGTTCAAAAACCTTGGAGACTCCTTGCACATACTCATAACTTTTGCATGAGCAAAAATTGTGTTTGCTTTAGGAAAACATATGCTTCCTGTTTATTAGTGCAAGCTTTTAGCACGTTTGCTTCATCCTGAATAAAATTCTGACATACTTTTTTTACAGTTCAACCCATCAGCAACCCCAGTGGTGGGGCTTCTGTCTTTGGCTGTGGCAGGATAGCCCAGAAAATACCTTGGATGCTTTCATGGATAAACCATGGGAAGCTGTCCAAACTTTACTCTGGCTACAGGTATCCCAGCACTGTCCCAGAAATTGCAACAATGCCTGTTCTCCTGCAGGAAGAAACTATATCAGGAGGTGAAGAGCTACTAAAAGGACTTTTTTAAATAAGAACTTGAATTATAATTCATTTGAACATGAGATGTAAATCTGGAAAGTGTTGTGAAGCTAGAATTAACCCTTGGAGTAAGGTTTCTAACAGTGTAATACTAGAGAAAATTCACCTGTAGAAGGTTAGAAAACATTCATATAGAATAAAATTTTCTCAGGAAGGTGAAATAGTGCTTGTACAATGTGTTGACTTTGTACAAGATTTGGACAGCATTCACCATCACAGCCTGTAAATTAATAAGAACTCAAATTATCCTTTTTCTGGATTATATTCCTCGGTTTCTACAGCATCAGTCTTTCAGGTGGGACTGCTCTAACTCCCTCTCATTCAGCTGGCTTCACTTCTGTGGCAAAATCATGCCCATTAGCCAAATTACTGATTTAAAATATAAGCCTACTTTCATAATAAGAAGTATTTTTATTTATATTTTTATATATGCATATAATTGAGGATTTCTCTCTTTCTGATTTCCACCAAGCTGTTGAACAGTGAGTATTGACTTTGGCTGAATCTCGAGAAACAACCACAGTAAGAGACACAATGCTGAGGATCCAACATTCAGACCGCACTTGTTCTGGCACTTCTGCTTCAGAATATCTGTAACCAATGCCCACAGACTGGATGTGTGTTAGTGGAAGCACAAAGTGCACCATCTGGCCTGTTTTGTCTGAAAATAACCCATTTCCCTGAACCTGCTCTTAAATGTGTGAATAAAAACACACTAAATGGACTTGATCAGATTTGTTTCAAAAGGACACTCTAGATCCAAGTTAAAATAATAATGTATACACAGACTTCGCAGTCAAGATGTGGTTGGGTTTGGGGAGCTGGGCAGAATTTAAGTGCTGTCTCTCTTGTTTTCTAGCCAGCAGTCATACATACTCCATGTCTGCTCCACTTATTTCATTTATCAGCCCTCCATGCAGCACAGTCTGCAACTGAAATTAATGAAATCTTATTTAATTGCTGAAGGACTTCACCATTTGACTTGGAAACAAAAGCATATTGGCACCAATCTAGTACTTTATCGGGAGTGATGTGATGCATAGAAACTAGTAAAGGAAAGCACAGTTAGGAACATACAGAGAAAATGAAAATGTGTAATATTTACATAGATTCAATTGCTGAACAAGAAATCATAAACAATTCTCCTCTTGATAAAACTGACTAAAAATTTTGGATTAATTTATTCCAAGTAAAAAAGTCTGACTGAAAATACGTTTCATCAGGAAACTTTGCGTTCTTATCTAACACACTCCTGAAAACATCAAAATAAAAATTTTAGTGATCAAAGCCAAACACAAATTCTTATCTTTAAAGTTCCCCCAAATCTATTTGTAGCAAGAAGAAAAAAAATGAAAACAAAAACCAAAAAACAAACAAACAAAAAAAACTAAAAAACTCCACTAAAAATAAAAGAGCCTCTGGGGGTTTTGCAGCTGTAATCACATAAAAAACTGTGATGAAGAAATTACATGTTTGAGGCTGAAAATGCAAATCGTTCATATTTGTCTAAATCATAACTTCAAATGACATTGCAGTGTTCTTGCTATTTTGTGCAGTACTTATGTTACTGAGTCAGTTTTTCCTGTCTTTTTCTTTCTCTAATTTTTAACAGCCTTTTATTTCCTGCTCTTGCCTTGTAAGGTAAAATTTTCATTGTTTTCTTCTGAAAGGAGACTGCAAGATGTTCTTAGTAATCAAGTGTAATGGGCCATGTTCTTTGAACATTTAAAGATGGAACTAGCACAAAAAGAAATAAAAAACAGTGGCAGAAAAGGCTGATCAGCCTCAGTCAAACAGAGGATGAGTCAGCTGGGACCTGTGAAATACTCTCCAAAGCCACTATCAGCTATGTCCAAAGCCTGGCACACCAAGAACCAAAGTAAAGGGAATTCCTGCTTCCTCTGGTCGTCAAATATGTTCAGATGACTCCTTTCATTTCCAGGAAATTTTAAGTAAAAAGCAGTGTGAAACAACACAGTCAGAATTTTAACTTTTTTTCCTCTGTTTTTATTTGTACAACAGTAGCATAAATACATTCCTCAATTTATCCAGCCACCATGCTTGAAATCGAACCTGTAAGGTTTTGGGCCATTTTTTAAGTGCTTGATTCTTGGCTCAGTAGGCCTCAGGATTCTCAGTGTCTCTTTTGTTTGAGGAAACTGATCCCTGGTCCTAAAAGTGAAGGTTTGTTTAGGAAACACTGTGCAAACATCTGGCAAACAGAGTGGGGGAAAAAAAAGCAGTAGCTGCTAAATGCAGTCCTGCTCTCTGCTTAACAGCAGAGCTCTTCCCTGACTCTTTCTGTGCTCGCCACTCCTTCCACATGCTGGCCAGATGAGAGCCATGGAGATCTGGTCCTTGAGGTCCCCTACCATTTTGTTAGCCCCTTGTTTCTGTCCTGGAACAGAAATCTAACTACTACTCTTGGTCCTCACTTAAGTTTTGGATACAAACTCACATTTCTGTGAGGAGTTTCTGGTGTAAGATATCTTTTAGGCTCTCAATTTATTTCTATCAAATGTTACAAAGCAATCTCAGTGTTTTGTCAACTGTACATGGCACAAAACAAGCTCAGTAAAACACTGCTTTACTCAGGCATGGTGACAGACTCTAGTTCTCCTCTTTTCCATTTACTGTCACAGACATCACATAAATGAGCAGTTAAAGGACATTCTGAGCAAACCTGTCTTGGGACTTCAGATATGATAAAAGATACTCAGACTTCTTTAAGCATGGCCTTTTTTGCCTAATAACTTTTTTTTTTAATTTATAGATAATATATATGCCAAGTTTTACAAAAACAAATCTGATATGAATTTTTATAGTAATATATATTTATTTATACATACCCTTTTTACTCTGCAAGCATAACATTAAATTGGTGGGGCTAAGTTTACATTCTGTATCTACTTTAAATGCTGTCAGGGAAGTTCTGTGCATGTGAGCACATTGACAGCCAAAAGTTTTTGGTTTTTTCTTTTTAATTCTTATCCACCCACAGCATTGATGTCTTTATTTTATTAGTTAGAGACGTAAGTAGGAATTAAGCCATGCTTCCTTGTTTTCATGTCAAGTATGAAACCATAATCCATCTCAGGGCCTGGCAAGATCATGGTGCAGATTCTACTGGAAGCTATGCTGAGGCACAGGGAAAATAAGGAGGTGATGGATGACAGCAAACACAGCTTCACTAAGGGCAAATCTTGCCTGAAAAAGTTGGTGGCCCTGTATGACAGGGTTACAGAAGTGGTGGGTGAGGGAAGAGCAACTGACATCATCTACCTGGACTTGTGCAAAGCATATGACACTGCCCTACACATCATCCTTGTCTCTAAACTGGAGAGACACGCATCTGATGGAGCACTGGGTGGAGCACTCAGTGGATGAAGAACAGATGAATGGCCACACTCAAAGAGTTGTGACAGTGGTTAGATGTCCAAGTAGAGACCAAGGACAAGTGGTGTTCCCCAGAGATCAGTATTAACATTTAAGCTTATCAACATTAACGATTTTTAACATTTTTGTCAGTTACATGGAGAATGGGAGCAAGGGCACTCTCAGCAAGTTTGCCAATGACACCAAGCTCTGTGGTTTGGTTGACATGCTGGAGGGCAGGGATGCCAGCCAGAGGGACCTTGACAGCCTGGAGAGGTGGCCCTGTGCAAACCTACTGAGGTTCAACAAGGCCAAATGGAAGGTCCTGCGGGAATGCAGGTCAGGGATCAGGCAGTGCAGCGCAGCACTGCCGCTTGCCTGTCAGGGCAAAAGATGCTCTTTGCAGGGTATTGTGCTGGAAGCAGAGCTCCTTTCTTGGAGCTCATCTCCCTGTGAACACAGTGAGGCTTTTTGGGATCAGCACTGGCTTATGTCCTGTCACCTGGTGTGGGTGACTCCCACACCTCCCCAGCTCTCCCAGTCACAGCTGAATTCCTACAGTTCTTGCCAGCACAGGTACCGCTACGCACACCATCCCACTGGTAACCAGAATTAGTGAGCACATACTACCTATGTGGATGGAAAGGTGCACATGATCAGAAGTGCTGAGCACCACTGTGCCCCATGTCTCCAGCACAGAGAGTGCAGTGAGTGAGAGTTTTTAAGAGGCTGGGGCTGAAATATATCAATTTCTAGAATATCAAGTTTAAAACTAGTTTATTTGTTAGGGTTAGCAGCCAGAGGACCCTTTTACTCTGTCTCTCTCAAGTTCTCTCTTCTAGCCTTAAGCTTTTTGTTGTATTACTGAAGGATCATGATTACAGGCTCTGACACAGCCTTAGCCTCTAATCACCACCTAAAATGCTGTGGGGTTGAAGAGGTACAGGGTCAGTACAGTAGGCACAGATCTCACTGAAAGGACAAGATGACACGGAACAGATTGCTTTTATTATACCTCTTATTAACTTGACTCAACCACCTCCAGCTCCTTTTCCAAGACAAAATTTCCTGTAGTTACAGGTTCCTCAGGTAATGTCAAACTGATGGCAGATTGTGTAAATACGTGTTGGTGATTGACACCTGTGAAAATTGGTCCGTAATATGAAGATTTCATATCACTGGAAATAAAAAAATCCAGTCGAAGAACTCATAGAATCAGAATCTATTAGTTTCTTGCACTGAGTTTGTAGCTAATTAAGTGAATATCAAACATACACTTTGGTCAGAAGGCTAAAGAAATGTGCAATGCAGGCTTTCTCTTTGTAAAATCATTTTAATCACTTTAATATTTAGCACAGTATTTTTGAGGGCCATGTATGCTATGCAGTCAGCCTCAATGATAAAGACCGAAGGTCAAGAAAGTAACTTTCTTGCTAAATATCAAAAAGAACTGTATTAAAAAAGAAAGGTGGGGGAGAAGAAAGGAGTTCATAACCCTGAAAAGAGAAGGAAAGAACAAGGTTAAAAGAGTAACAGACTTTTCCCTTTTTTGCAACCTCTGTGTGTGCATGCCTCTGTGTGTGCATATCTACCAAAGACTTGTGAGGAAGCCACTGACACTTTTGAGACCATGGGATGGGTTCAGTGACAGAGGAGGCAGAAGGATAAAACACAGGAAAAAAAATTGCCTTAAAACTATCCAAGAGGACTGGGACATAAGCCAGAAACAGACATAAATGACCTGAGAGAACGGATAAATATTGAAGAAAAATAGGATAATGTCAAAACAGGTTAGCATCAAATTAATTTGACAAAGTTTCAGAAGTAGAAAGGAGTTATTCTAGACTTCTCAAATCAGTGGAAAAGTGATGGAGGAGCAGAGAAAGGAGAGAAAAGGATTTAGGAATGATTCAAACTTAGGAGATTTTCTCAGGTCATTCTGCTTAGTATTTTGTTCTTTTTGTCTTATGGGCTGTTGTTTTTTGTTGAGGCTTTTCTTTTTCCAAAAGTCTCTGTTCTCTTCTCTTTTCTGTTACAAACTTAAGTAAAATTGTCTGACAGCAAGGCCTTCCCAGTGGACAACACACACGAGGGCTGTGTGCACATGAGGATGCAAACCTTGGACAGGAATGTGCTGTACAGTCCTTTCTCTGCATGGATGTGCAGGACACAGCACCAAAAGAAAGAGAAAAAGAAAGAGCAAATGCTAACCTTCCTTTCAGAAGTCCTTCATGTCTATTGTCACCTGCAGTTTTATTAATGAGTGTAACTGGCTGTATTCAAACACAATGCTGCAAAATTTAATTGGGCAAACGTACCAAGCGTTAGCTGGAGCTGTTTCCAGTCATGTATAATTACATGAAGCTCATACTTCAATAATTAGTGTGGCAAAATGAAATTATTTTGCAATTAGAGAAGCTCTCATTTCACCTTTCCTGTCATGGATCCTCATTTAATTTAGATTTTTATTTACTGACAGTCCCACTCCATTAGATAAGGCATTCCCTCACCCACCAGCACATTTTAAAACGAGGCAATATATCCAAGAAGACCTAAGAAAATGTGGGTTGTCCTGGGAATTTTGGCTCCAGTTTTTCTAATCAGTAGAAGAGCCAAGTGACAGAAGCATGTGCTATTGGTGAAAGGCAGAATCTTTCTCAAGGCTGCCAAGGCCTCCAGCATTCCCTGGCACTCACCAAGTCCCCAGCAGAATCTATTGCCTCCTTCTCAAACCACAGCCAGGAGCTCGGACTTTAGGTGAAGACGTAGGATAGTAATTAACACTTCCTTAGATACCAGGAGCAGATACCTGCTAAATCATGTTAAAAGCCACAGAGGATTTGCTGCCTGCAGCCACACTGTGAGTCTCCCATGCAGTGGTCATTGGCTCCCTCTGGCTGAGCAGGAGCACACAGTGGCTGTGACACAGCCTGACACATTTAACACCAGGGGCTCCTCCTCACCCCAGTTCTCCACAGCATCTTCATCACCAGCATCCCTTCCACTGCCACAATGTCACCATGCTCCGTGATATGCTCCTGCCTTCCCACCACTGCCACTGCTCCTCTGCCAGCCTGGGCACTGCTTTCCCAGTTCTCTCTGACCTTTCCAACCAGTACTTATTTTCCTAACCTATCTTTACAAAGTAACACAAGATAAATAACTGTTATCTTTCATGCCAGCTAACATTTAACATTCTTCTTTCCTTCTCCAAGACATTAAACATAGAATTAGCAAGTCCAAATAACACTTGAAATATTTCCCAAACAGGAGAAGAATTAGAACTTGGGAAGTGGGATAAGACTATGCTCAGAATTTCTGAGAAAATAAAGATACTTAAAATCACATAAACACTAAGTGATTTACTGCTCCATAACTTAAAACCATTCTGGAAACACAGAAGGATATTTGGTTATATTTTATTTTATTCCTTCATGTATAAAGACTTCAGAGGACAAGCCTAGATGACATCAGCTGTTTATACATAAAATCTTCCCTCCAAACTTGCACTACTCAAACCATGGAAATCAGCAACAGAGAAGGCAATATTCCTTCATTTCTCTGATCATTCCTAGAGCTCAGTTAACAAAGCTCTTGGCAGTGGGCGAGCCAAATTAAAGACATTCACTATCCTAGTACTCCCCTCAATCTTTATTGCTAAGAGGAGTGATAAAGCATATAGAGGTTTGGGGCTGGGTTTTGGTTGCTGAGACAGTTAATATCGTAATTACGTACATAAGCCCCTTCAATCAGACAGACACTAATTTGTTATTTCATCCCTTCATGAACTGTTTGAAATGAGAAGGGATTACCACTGCACTGAGGGTGCCTGCAACAGGAGATTTAGGGAAATGGGGCTGCCAGCTTTGGCAAAGGCATTTTGCTGAAGGAGAGCACCATGCAGCAGGAATTATCACCCCAAATGTCTTTGTATGGGATGTATTCTCAATGGGTAATAGGTGATTAATAGGAGTTATTTCCTTATTTCAGACAATAATATTTCATGGATAGTGACTGTACATCAATAGAGACCTATAAAACATGATTATAGAAAGTCTATCAGCCCAGAAGGCATTAGAAACTGATAAACCACTAATTTAAAGGTCTATTTATTATTAACTTGCACAGCACTTTCAAATGAAACCTCGAAATAAAGCATGACTTCCATCACAGGATGTTAATCAGAGTTAAGATCCAACAGAGATCTTCATGGCTGATAGTGCTTTGGTATTTTTATCTGCTGAAAGCCCTGAGTTTAATTTTAGTCCTGTCACAGAAAAGATACTACCAGTCACTGTTGCATGTTCATGGTGAATAAATCATATTATGCCTGGCAGAACTTCTGTAATTTCTTTGTCATAGAGTTTAATACTGAATATAAAACACAGTTCTGTTGAGCTATCAAGTATGACTTAAGAGAACATTACTGCCTTTATTGAAAATTATTTCTTTTGCTAATTGCTTTTCATTAAATTTTTATTATCAGTAAGGGAACATTACACTTTTCTAATAAAACAAAAGAAATCTTATTTTCCTGTCTTGCTTTTTACTACTATTTGGATCAATTCAAACAAGTCCCCTTTTCCTCTGACAAAGATGAAGTTGCATCTCCAAAACCAGTT
This sequence comes from Aleadryas rufinucha, assembly GCA_013397815.1. Lineage (NCBI taxonomy): Eukaryota > Metazoa > Chordata > Aves > Passeriformes > Aleadryas > Aleadryas rufinucha. The sequence continues at coordinate 288,284 of VZTH01019045.1, forward strand.
GTGTAATGAGCCAATGAGTAAACTGATGCAAGTCATGAGCAGATCAATGAGATTCTGATTCACAATAAATGCCAACGTAAAATCAAGAAGATATTTTTTTAAAGAAGAAAAAAGCTTCCTGATATGATGTACGAGTTTGCTGCAGCACTTCTGAAGTCAGCAAGCAATTGGTAATCAGCAGGCCAAGAACAGTTTTCAAAAATTGCTGTGTTCCAGAAACAATACTTCATTTCCTCCTATATTGGTCATGTCTCTGTTGCTGATATTACAAGACGGATTTTTTCATTTCAGTGCTTCATACAATGAAACACTTGGTGTATGGCTATACCAAAGGGCACTGAACAGAAAACTAACTGGCATCATTAGAGAGCAGGGCTAGCAGAAAATGTTTAGACTTAAATTACATTTGCAATTTGTTCAGTGTACCCTTTAATCTTCAGAACCTTATATACGACTGTGAATTGTGAGAAGGTGACAGGCTACAGCAACTGGTATTCAGCCAGCCAGTTTTAAGACATGGGGTTTAGATATTCTCAGCTACAGAAGTATGAGGAGAGGTAACACACTAATACATACACAGAAGACCTGAATTCCCAATGAGGTAAGTCATGGCTGGGCATAAGTCCTGGCCCAAAGTAAATAAGAGTGGGTCTCACTTATATCGAGAAGTGATGAGAACTGGGATTTTCAGTCTTGCTGCCTGGAGTGTGTAGGCTTTTCATGTGACACCAGCTGTGGGAAATAGGTAAGCACAGCCTGTTTGGTGGGACCCCACTTGGGTATCCTTCCTCTGGGCAACAGACAACCTCCTTTAACTTTTTCTTCTCTCATGTTCACCTTATGCAAAGAAGGCCCAATTCCAGCTAGATGTAGAGGTGGCTTTTACTCCCACTGCTCTTCACCTGAGTCTTTGGGGCATTTGCATGTATTTTGGAAGAATTGTATTCCAGTTCACTTGGCCTCAGAAGGAAAAATGTCCATTTACACCTTTCCATCTTCCGAGATTCAATTGCAAAAGAAGACCACATGTCAGGTATGCTCTCCCCCAGCGTGGGCATTTCTGCAGGTGCATTGGCTATCCATGATTGCCAACTGCAAGGTTTTCAAGAAGAGAACCTGCCTGTACCTGGTGGGAAGACAGAGAAGACAGGTTTCTCTGGGAACTACTGTGTGTTTTAAATGTGTAAATCCCAATCTAGCAGGCTGAAATCTTGCAGCGTGTTTGTGAATGATCATATTACTGCTTGTGTTTTTTCCCTGAACCTGTGTGCAGTTTGTAATTCACACCAAAACTGAAGTCTGAATTCCTTGGACTTTGCTGTAAGCCAGCCTTCATTAATTAAGCAGCTAATGTGGTTGTGCTACATGCTAAAGGTAGACAAAAGAAGTGTGTTTTAACAATTAGACTTGTCTGCTCTTCAAACAGAATTATCTCTGAAGGGGATTTACCAGTGAATTTGATTGCTTTCTATGTAAAATCAATAACCACAATCTAGTCCCTAATAGGCTTTCTGAGGTCTCTACTCCTTGCCTTTTTGAGGGTACAAGCATGGGGATTTTTTCCCCTGTAATTGTGTGGTAGTGGTTTGTTACCTTTACAGTCCAGTTATTTTTTGAAATTTCTAATTCATTTGACTCAAATTGGAGATGCAGATGTCATTAAGGTTGAGTAAAATCTTCTTAAGAACTAGATAAACAATTGCAGACCAATGAATACTTTCTGAGAAAAGTAAATAAATTTTGTTGTGAGAAAGAGATTGTTTCTTTCATTTCTATCCACATTAACAATTTAAAGTTTGTGAGTGATTAATGTTCCAGATTAGTGAAAGCTCAACAGTGTTCAGCAGTCTGTGGGTAAGTGCATTTTGATTTCTTTCTATGGTAGAAAATGTATATGTGAGAACATTCAGCAATTCCTTGTCCATTTATACACATACTACAATTCTCACCAACTGTGTTCATAACTCTTGTTCTCTTTGTCATTTGGGTTTATGGCTCCTTTTTTACCATTTCCTCTTTTATGATATTTTAGATGTGGTTCCTCAGGTGCATAAATATCTTAAAAGTAAATAGTAAAAATGTGCCCTAATATGTAATACGTAACAATTGCCTTGAACTGTCAGAGCAATTACACTTTAATGTGTTTTACACCTGTGGGTTTTTAACAACAAACTTAGTTGAATACATTATCAATGAAAAGTCTGCTAGCATGCTTTAAACTGTTCTCTTTTATGGTTTCTATTATAGCTCAGTGTACTCTAACTAGTCTAATCATTCAGGTGGATGTTGCTAGTTTGAATGTGAATTTTCCTAATACATCGTAATTACAGAACCACTAAATAATGTTTTGATCACCCACAGTGAAAATAATATACAGCATACCTGATTTCCTGTTTCTTACATATTTAGTCACAATACATAATTAGACTGAACAAAATAGAGGCACATCTATTTCTGTTTATTATATTTTAACTGAAAACTTGTGAGAGGACTATGTTTGAACACTGCATGCAGTGGCATATCTAGAGTAAGGCAACTTTTTTTTAATGACAGTGGTAGTAAGATGGTATTAAACCCTAAGCTGTATTAAGAGCTGGGAAAAGACAGCTGGATCAAAAGTTATTGAAAATTTTTTGCATTATTCTAGCAGTATCCCAGTTTCCAAGATTTTCACTTGCACAATACCCTGTTTCAGAACACTTATCTTCAGCCTTGCGTCCCTTGAACAAAAACGTATTATTTATTAAAACCACTTTTCCCAATAATATATCTCACAGGGTTAATATTGCTAACAGTTTGTGATTCTAGTTGATTTTCCTACAGGGTTCCGTTTCAGAAAACCAGTCACAATTACCATGTGACTAATTTTGAGCAAAATGTGCCCTACTGAGGCCTCACTCTTATGGTTTGAATCATTCTCCAAGGTGAACAAATTTAGTATTCTTTATCACAAGAAGCCTGACACAATCCCTTTTGTAACTTCTGAAAATTTCTGTAGAGAAGATTTGAATTTATTTCTTTTTTATTATTATTATTAAATACTGTAATTCCAGGCCTCCTGAATGCTACACACGGCTATGTCAAGATGATCCCTTTATCTGTTTGGTTCTGTCTCTTTTTCCAACATCAACATGACAGTCCATATATATATTTAAATGGATGTAAACCAGTGTACTTTTTAGGAATTAAATGACAGTGTTTACTTGAACTGTTGTCACTTTCACTGGTATATCTTTCCTCATCCTCAACTATGTTAAGAATATATTTCCATTCACATTTCTAGTAGCCTATATTTGAATGTAACAAATTCTTTCTCATTCTTTCTTAAAACTTTTTAAATGGAGAAAACAACCTTGTTTGATCACTAACTCATTTTCTCCATGCTTTATAAAGCTTTGTTCACCATAAAGAATTTCAACATCCTCTTGGAGCAGATTTTGTGTGTTTCTTTTCTTCCATTTTATACAATTACTTTCTTATCTAATCAGCCAGCCCTTACTTCTCATAGAAAATGTCCTTTCTTGAAAAAAAAAAAATCCACCAAACTTGAACAATTTCTGGGATTAGTTTTCTTTCTAGAGAGATGTATATACAGGTACATATATATGTGTATTTATGTTTATCTCTGTGTGTATGTGTGTGTGTGCGTGTGTGTACCCATGTGCACATAAAATGCCTCAACTCAATCAGTCTCCAAACCTTTCCTAGGATAAAGTACTTTGTTTCAGAACTATTCAGGTAAATATGACCACAGAATAAGTTGAGTTGAAAAGGACCCATCAGGATCATCCAGTCCAAATCCCAGCCATGCACGGGACCATCCCCAAGAGTCACTCCGTGTGCCCAAGAGCAGTGTCCAAACACTTCTTGACCTCTGTCAGGCTTGGTGCTGTGACCACTTTCCTGGGGAGCCTGTTCCAGTGCCCAGCCACCCTCTGGACGTAAACCTTTGGGATGGAAAGTTTAAATTAAAAATGAAATCCTGTCCCAGTATTGACAGTCCATGAAGGAGTCTGGAGAGGCCAATGATCATAGAGAAAGGCAGACTCTCTGCACGCATGGAGAGTGGTAACGCTGTGTGATGAATTCGCATATTACTCCATTTAGCTGAAATCATGTTGGGCTGAGGAAGTAACATCCTTTTGGCATAAACAAAGACTCCTTGAAGAGATTGCCAAGCCTTGAGTGCTTCAACTGAGACCCAAGTAAAGATGCTTTAATTGAAGCATCAGCAGTCAATTTTTAAGGGTAGCTGAGCAGCCAAAGATAGGAGTCTTGAAATATTCTTTAAAAGTATGTATAACTTCATATATAAATGTGTGAGTCTCTTACTGACAAATATTACTTCTGAAGTAAGAAGTTTTTTTCATGAAGACATGAAGTGGGTTTGCTTCACCTGCACTTGTCAGCGGAGAGATTTGACTACCAGAATATCAAATGGCAAAACAGGCAGACCTGTTCAGAGCTGATTTAAAATACATACAATTAAATGGAAATCAAGAAGGCTTGAAGAGATGTAGAGGTGGGTTAAACCTGACCCTGAGAACTGAGCAATAAGACAGCATTGGTGCTCAGAAGCAGTAAAGTCAGCAGATAAAATATGTGGAATTGAACTTTTGGTCTGATTTTTTTTAGGCATTAAATAAAAAGAACTTTCCCCTTTTTTTGTGTATAAAAACAGTTGTCCTCTTTTTTTTTCCTTTAATTGACTTTCTAAGAGTTTAATCTGCAAGTCTTCAAACTGAATCAAAGAAAAAATATATTGACATGAATATGGATAAAGATACAGATAATGTTGCAAATATAGATTATGTGTTTGAAAGAGAGAGAGAGATTTAGGGATAGATACAGGTAAAACCCTAATATAAAAGGGCATCACCAGCAGAGACAAAGAAATCCTTATCCCACTCTAATGATCAGATCATGGCCTTAATAATGTGCTCAGTTTTGGTCCCTGCTATACAAAAAGATGTGGACACACCAGAGAGAGTCCAGAGAAAGGCCACAGAGATGACCAAAGGACAGGCAAGCCTGTTGTATGAGCAGAGGCTGAGAGACCTGGGTTTGCTCACCCCTGAGAAAGGAAGGCTTAGGGGAGGCCTTGTCATCATGTTCCAGTACTCACAGAGTGGCTACAAAGGTGGAAACTTCCTCTTTTACATGGAATCCCAGGGAAAAGGCAAAGGGTAATGGGTACAAGTCACTCTTGGGGAGATTTTTACTGGACACAAGAGGAAAAATTTTTCCAATGAAAACAAGCTATTAGAATAACCTCCCCAAGGAAGTGGAAGATTCCCCAAATCTGGATTCTTTTAAAATTCAGCTGGATAGGGTGACTTCCCATCTTTTTAGACCACTCTTTTGCCAAGAAATGTTGGACCAGAGGATCCTTGAGGTATTCTCCAGTTTGGTATTTTATGATTCCATGACTCTACAATACATTTGCCCCAAAAAGCAGTAAGATCAAGAGAGGGAAGCCCAAGAGAAGGGTGCCACACAAAAGCGTAAGACTGAATTATTTTATGCTCCCACCATGGGAAAGCCCAAATTCTGCTTCCCCAATGAAAGTGCTTGAGGGTTAACACTATAGGTCAGACCAGGAACCAGTTCCTGGTTTTTACTTGCGGGGAAAAACTGAAAAGGAATAAGTACTTCATTATTTACTGCATTGCAGTGAATGTTTTTCTTTTTCCCTACTTTGTGAATGATTCTCATTAGAGATGAACAAGGGAGATCCACGTATTTTGAATTGTAAATAAAAAGTGGTACCGTATTTAGTGCAATTAATGATGGAACATAAGGGGGGAAAAAAAGAGAGAGTAAAAAGAATTGAAAGAAAGTCAGGTATAGAGTGCCCTCTTTTGGGCAAAAGGGGGAAAGGACGCGAAAGAAGCCAAAGATGTTCTCTTAAATATTGCAGTCACAATTTCACAGAACCTTGAAGGCAAATTCATGCTTTATTCATCTAAAAGCTAAAATGCTGACTAGGATGAACACCCCGGTTAGTCAGAGATCAACTACTCACCAAATATCATCTTGTAGATTCAAACACAGTCATGCTACAGTACAGGAGGGGAATTATAAAAAACAAGACCTGAGCAAGCACTGCAAAAATGAGAGAAAGGAAGGTCAGCAAAAGCAGCGGTAAAGCAACTGGCCTCCGCAGAGAACAGAATAACACTTACAGTGTCCTAGAGGCGTTAAAGAATTTTGTACTTAGATATATGCCACTATAACCTGTAAACACTTTTCCAAAGGTTTTAGACTTCAACACTACCAGTTAGTTTGAGCTCTCCAGGATCTTGTCAAGCTTAAAGATAGGAGTTATGTTTCATTGGTTGTGAAGATTGTCAAGGAAAGATTAAGCACTATGATCAAGATATTTGTCAAGGCAGCTGTCACATGTCCAATTTTTCTGCTGTCAGGATTAATTGAGAAAAGGCAGCAGTTCCTCCCCATGGAGAGCTGAGCACAAGTTGTGGAGACTCACAGCTGTCATGAGCTTACTTCCATGCACTCTGTTCCTGGTCAGTGGCTCGTGAGATAAGAAAAAGTTTAATTTTCTTGGTACCACATGGGTCTATCCCAGCATCCATGTGCTCCAACAATTCCCTTCAGCACACAGCAGGATGGGCTTTAAATAATTGCTTCTAATGGCATCGGTTCAGAAAGAGATGTGTCACCAATATACAGGTCTAGCACTACTGTAAGACATTTGCTGCACTTGAAAGGTGTCCTTGACACGGGGCTTTTAACATGAATGATGAGCGAGGAAAGAAAATAAAAGTTTGAATAAACATAATACATAATGAATATGTTAGAGTAAAATATATCATGTTGGATCCAGAACCCTGATAGAAGTAAGGCTGCTCCATGTCCCACGGCCCAGTTGAAAGTGAGGCTAGAGATGTATTCCCAACAGGGACATGCACACACCGAACACACACACACCACATACGTACCTACATGCACAATTATATACACATAAATATAGATACATGCATATATACCTGTGTGTTTCTGTGTGTCAGTGGCTGGTCATTCTGCCAAGTAGCTCTCCCTCGATCTCAGCTCCCTCAGCTACTGGAACCTGGGTACATGAAACCCCAAAGCTGTGATCCCACTCCAGTTCCTAGTACAGATCGTCATGCACACATATAAACACACACACACATACCTGACACTTCCTAGGTCCCAATAACTATCTTCCTGTGTCCTAAGCCTCAGCTTTTAGAAATATACACAGGCACTCTTGCATTCACAGTCAGCCCTTAGAGACCCCCCTGCTCCCAGGCCTCTTCACCTGCTCACCAGCTTGGTCTCCACTATGGGTGACACACCCACACTCACTGCAGCCATGGGCACCACGGACACACAGCTGCTCCAACCCATGGTCTGACTCCAGTCGCTGCACTCACACCTCTGTGCACACATGTATGTACACAGAATAAAGAGTCATCGACCCAGGAAACTCTTAGAAAGGAACTTAATGAGAAGACAGGACAGACTGCTGACCAGGCACAGGGCATAGCCAGACATACAGGCTGGCCAGCCCACAATTTACTTACAACAAGGCCTTTTGTGTTGCAGACCCCTCAAATTTCCCATTCTTGTTCCTGCCCAAATCATCTAAACGTGTCGTTTTTCCACCTTTGATTCTGCCCCCCAAGTCCTGTGGGGTGCCAAACTGCCTTTCCCCTGCATCACGCAATGGGTCCTGCCCCTAGGCAGCAGCCCTCTTAGTCCAAAAGGTGATTCAGAGTGCTGCTCCCCTGGTAAGGGATTTCACACCTGGACACTGCAGCTGAGCTTTGCTGGGACAGTCCTGGGAGAGGCCCTGACAGGTGGTGGTTCCAAAGGAATCCTTAGTTCAGGTCCACTCCTACCTGCCATTGTGCCCCCACACTCTTCTGTGTTTGTGCAAGTGAGCCTTAGGTGGGCTGATGACTCCTGAGCTGAGCCTGGCAGCAGCTGGGCAGGGTGCTATTTGGGCTCCCCTCACCGTTTTTCTCTTTAAACCTTTATCACACCCCTGACAGCTCACAGACATGCTGCTCTTCAGTTGCAGTTGCTGTTTTAGATGGCACTAGCACTGAAGCCAGTGAAGTATTTGAGTGTGGACAGTTCCTTGTGTGAATCATGGAAGGCACCCAAAATATCCTCTTACTGTTCCCAAACTCAGAATGGGACTAGTCACATTAAAAGCCAGTTAACACGAAGACAGAGTCTTGTCTGAGTCCTTGCTATATCCTCTGCAATCTCTTTCTATGTCTTTTCCTCTACAGCTCTCTGTCCCTCTCCCACTCATCCACAGAGCTGTCGCCCAGTATTGATACCATGTACAAAGTCACCAGTTTGCCAGGTGCCTGGGACACACTGGTTCACCAGCACCCAGCACAGAGCACCAACACCTGTCCACCAGCTTCGGAGCATCGTGATAAAACAGCTACAGTTTTGCTCCAGTGGAATAAGTAAACATGAAAGGCTGAGTAGCCTGACTCAGCCTGCACTTAGCTCGATTCATGTCTTGATTTACACATGTGAGATATACAGGATGAAATGGAAAATGCATCTGACAAAAAAGGGGCTGTTTCTCTTGCTCCAGTCTGATTGACAGCCTGATCATTCCTCATTCAAAAAGGTGGAACTGAAACACTAAAATGCCACCTGCCGTATAACAAATGTATCTGTGTGATCTCCTCTGACAAGCAAGTTTGTGCAGACTTTCGTGCACACCAAGACAGCTCCTTCACCCTCTAAAGTGATTAGGAGTCAAATAGACTTTAAATATTCATTCATGGTAGTAGCTGTTCTGCATAATAATCTACCGCAGAAGAAAAAAATTAGGGTCTGTTTGTAGCTTTCTAATGTTATTTACTAACAAAACCGTCATATTTTCTCTAGCAACTGCCACTTCATTGGGTGCATATGTTCTTGACTCAAAACTATGAAGCAGATTTAACTCAACACCATATGGTGCGATGTAAACTTATGTGCTTTTTTACCATTTTAAAACAGCAATTACATTGCAGAAAGTGGGTTTCATTTTCTGATGTATCTTAGGTTCAGAAGACATTTCACCCAACAGTTTTGAATTCCTTTCTTTCTCTTAGTCTGATTTCCAAATATCAGCTTATGCCTTTGCTGTGCCAGGCACAGCCTGTAGGAGGAATACTATTTGGAGGAGGAAAGAAGGGTACGGTTACCAAAACAACCGGTATGCATAGAACTACAGCAGTTTGTTTTGTAGTCGTTCCTTTCCTGGCTTGTGGCTGCAGCAAAATGACATCTGCACAAATGTACTAAGCAGTCTCTATTTTCAGGATGTGCTAAACTAATAATTCAGTCCTAATGAATATGTCATTGGAATCTAGCAGCCTGTTTAGATTACAGCTTCCGTTATTACAGAGGAATTGAAGGCAGAAATTATAAGACTTTAATTTGCAATGAATAAATATCATGTTAAGGGCATGGAAATGGCAGTGGGTTGGGGACCGTAGAGTGAATGTGTAGATTTCCTGTGTTCTCTGAGAGCGCTGAAAACACAGATATAAATATCCTTTCTTCATTTATCATAAGGTTTATACTTAGTGTTGGCAAAAAATTAAAATATATTTTTAACCTTTTCCATTAATACTATGCTAGATTAGTCTTGAGTATTACTCAGTGTGCCTGAAAAACTGCTGCTTTTGAAAGAATGAGAAAGCCAAGCAAACTGGAATGCCCAGAATGAAATTTAGTTGGAACTGGAAATCAGTACCTGCAGTCTTCATTCACACTGTCTGCACTAAGGACAGAATATGTCACGCTCCAATGTGGTAATGAGGAGCAGGCCATCATTTGCTCTCTTCATTTTTTGTAGATAGTCGTGCACTCTTTATGCTTCAAATTCTAACTGTTATTGAAAACACAGTTTAATAAACCCAGAAAACAATTTCCACAGCTTTGAAATCCGCTAGTCATCCTCAGACCATAATTTGGAAAAATCTTATTTAAACCATTTGTGATTAACTAAATATTAAAGAAAAGAATAAGACAAATCTCTGAGATCTGTGACTTAGGCACAGAAGTACAGTTCCTGAGTAAATAAAATGTAAATATATACAAATATGAGACATATTTATGGGACATATGAGACATAATTTCTCCCCAGAAGAGACCCCCTTCCCCCTGGCACAGGCAATGAGTGAGGTGGTAAAGAATAACCTCCATGCCCTAGCCATGCCCCTCCCACTACTGCAAAAATTAACCCTGTCCTGGCCAGAACCAGGACACTGGTTTAGTCTGTCCCATGGCCCCCAGAAACACTTATAGTGATTCAGAAGTATTTCTTCCACAGACACGTATTCTTGGTCACTTCTGTTATGCCCAGTCCAAGCATATATTGGTCATAACTAAAGTGTTAGAATGCAGTCTATGTTGCTTTTAATGTAAGTGTGAAAGGCGGAGGGTATAGGAGAAAGCAAAGATCAATAAAAAAAGAGAAATTAACTTATCTCCAGATGGGGTTAAAAAACGTCCCACGTTGAAATGTCACAAAATTATAGCACTAAAGTCACTCATAAACAGAACACAAAAGTTTCATCCATCAGCATGAGGCATTTAAGGTGATTTATTTTTACTTCACTGCCCAAGTATCAAATCCAGTGTTTGTTCAGTCATTTCTAACAAGAATTTTACAAGATTTAAACAAGCATTACCAATAAATACCAAACTCATTTGAGAAGAATTCATTTTTTCAATGTTTTTAATTTTGAAAAGGTCTCTTACCAATTTTTTTCTAACTTAAATTTCTGTAAAGCCATATATGAAAGATTATCTTCATGGGCATTTGTGCTGGAGAAGCAAAATGTAAGTACAGCACAAGCATCTGTCATTCAGACAGGGGTTACTTTCAGCTTGCCTCTGATCTAACCTCACATTGTTTTTAATGTTCAACTGTCACATCATAAAGGACTTGTATATAAGAGAGGGATTAGACAGAAAGGGCAAGTAGGACACAGGTAATTGACCAGATGTGAGAAGCTTGTCTGCTGAATTTAAAGAACCAAGAATAAACCATCACTGCTCTTCAGTGGAAATCTGGAAGGGGAAAGCAATAGACTGTGGTTTGAACAAAACAATCAGCTTCCAGTGAAGGACACAGGGCTACTTTTTACTGATAAACCTTAAGGGGATTTTCTAAGACAATAGGCCTGACTGTGCCCTTCTGTGTTTAAGAAAAAAATACAGGTACTCAAAATCAAGTGAGTTAAACCAGGTATATTTCTAGTTAGTATGCTGTTGCAGTACTTGTGCTAGGATATAGTAATAGTAGTAGTAGTAGTGATAGGACAAATACTGGCTGAAATTAAAGAATAATTTTGCCAATTACGGATAGCATAGCTTTCCTAAGGAAACTTTTTAATTCTTTTGGAATTTCAAAATTCCTTTGAAATAATTAGCTACCCAGCATCTTTCTTTTCACTTTGAACTTTTTTTTCTGGTTGGTCATTTTTTTAATTTTGGTTGCAATATTTGACTGGATCAATTCCTGTTCAATATGTGCCTCACGTACAGCTATAGCTGAATGCGATGTAAGCTCTGTATGCAGAATTTTGGTATAAGCAAGCATGAATACTTTCCTTGTGGGCCAGTAAGCTTTATCCCTCACAGGTTTTAGCTCCATCATGTTTCTACATTGACTCCTAACTCAGGCAGAAAATAGGTCTTAAAGTCACTGACTAAAATTTATCTGCTTTTTTCAGGTTCCAAAGCCTTTGGTATTTTGAGAGACAAGGTCCTGCTTCACATATAGGACCATAGCTCACAGGTATGGCTTTAATTATCTTGGAGACTGAGAGATGCTTCAGTAACCAGGGACAGATCTGCAGAGATGCCACGCTTTTATTTCTGAAATGTCATTCTGTGGGTGGTTGACTGAGTGGGGAGGCCTTGATTTAGAAGGGAATTTAAAAATGTCAGTCAAGTAGGCACTAGGTCTTTCCGAAATGCCAGGCCCCAGCTACTAAGATAAAGACCAAGTTCTGTTTGCTGGGCTATGTGAGTAGAAAGGGAATAAACAAGCAGGAGCAGGGGTCTCCACTTCTGCAGACAAATGCACACACAGTGCTGTACAGTTGAGCATGTTCTGGCTTTGGAATATCTGTATTGTTGCCAAGACCTGTGCCAATGAATTTCCATAAAAACAGGTCCCTGCATATGGAGATCTTTAAAGCTACATGTAAATACAATACAAGACAAGACATTAAACAGGAAACTGCAACTATTGTGACAAGAAATGGGAAGTGTCCTGTCTCCTCTAAGGCCGTGTTACAGCAAAAGTAATTAGCAAAGCTGATTCCAATTTCTTTTGCCTCAGTACCATACCTGGACAGTTGAAGGAAACCACAAAGGAAATTAAGGCATGATTCACATCCTAAGCACAGACTGCTAATGCCATTTGAGATGTTCTAGGGTATTCTGGCTGGCCTTCAGCTGCTAAACCAGCAGTACATCTATTTCCCTTCTTTCTTGAGTAATCTGTCAGCCCTGTTCAGATGTCAGGGATGCCCTGTGGCATCTCAGATAAAACTAAATGCCAATGTTTAGGCAACTCAGCTGAGTCCTTCAGATTAAAATTTGGCAGCCATGATGTATTTCAAAAGATCATATATTTCCTCAAAGAAGAGAAATGAGAAGCAGCCAACATAAATACTTAACCCTCAAGAGGAACAGCTCACACTAAAAATAGTATATCCTAAAGCATTCAGAGAAAATCCAGCTCTCTTATAATGAAATTAAACAGATTTTTAATGGTCCTACTGACTTCTGAAAATCCCATGTTATATATATTCAAAACACCTCCCACACAAAATTTTATCTCTATAAGCTGAAAAGCCAAGCCAACCCCCAAAAAAGTTGATCCAATCAGCCACGATCATAACCATGTGATCATGCCACATTTTTCCCTATTTCACTATGATCGTTCCAGGGCTGCTGAGAACAGAGTATCTTGGAATCAGATTAATTTCAATGGCTACTTTTTACCATAGACTATAAAGGGATTCAAGATCTAAAGTTTATCTGAAGAAACAAAATGGCTGCTCCTTTGCTAAGAATATTCATGTTAGTTTGTTCAGTATGACTGTATCTGAAATCACTCAAAAACAGAAAGGCAAAGAAAAATATCATCAGCTGAGTTAAAGCTATGCTGCTTTTAGTAATCATTTTCAGAGAATTATTTTATCAGTAACAAAAAATGGAATCAAGGGATTGGGACTATAAAACCTGTCAAATAAATGTAAAAAGGACATAAACCCCCAAAATAGTTTTCACATAAAATCTCACCGTAAGATAAAATACAGCTTTTGGGCAAAAGGAGAGTCGTATCTCCAGCAACTTCCATAAATAATTCACTGCTAGCTTGTAAACAATAGAAAAGCACAGTATGAATGCCAAAGAGGGTCTTTATATGTCATAAAGCCACTCGAAAGTGCACTTGCTGCAGCAAGTCTGGCTGTGAGCTTTGATGTGCTGGAAAAGAAACTGCTATGCTGAGGTCATCAGTTAGTAGAAAACAATTTCCCTCATACAGAGAAGCAGGCTTACTGCTGGGCTTCTGACACAGACAGATTGGATTCAAAAAAAAACAAGACTGCATAATGTGGGCTTGCAGGGGGAAGGAAATCTACACGCCTTCTAAATGACCAAAGCTGAAAGAAAATATATCATCTTCCTTTAATGGCTATCAAAATTTAACATGATAGTGTGGTGAGGTTTACACACTGGTGCAGTCACACTTAAATATGCAACTGGTTTGATTTGTGTCCTCTTTCTTAAGTAAACTGCTTCCATGGAGAACTTAAGCTGCTCTATTTATTACATGTCAGGCTAAATAATTCAAGTGACACAGATCTGAAGTTCATTTCTTACCAAGGGTATGTTTTAAAAGGTTACTCCTTTCTCCATTTGAAAAATCTCAACACGAGAGGAAAGCCAAGGCTCCTGCAATAATATTCCTTTCATTTCTAGACTGATACAGCGAGTGAAAAAATCCAGTATCCTGATAAAAAGCTATATAAATATTGAATGTGTGTACCCACACTTTTAAGACCTTAGCCCACTGAAGTGATTAGCACAGCTGACACCATAACAATTACAGTAAAAATATCAGAGGAGAGAGCATGGGCACTAGGTGCCCATGAAATGTAAGCTTTAAAATTCTAGTGAAGAAGACAACAATGTGAGGATATAGAGCAATTCAAGAAGCATGTGATTCAAGGAGCACAGTTATGTGACAGGAAAAGAATAGGTAGAAGATTATTTCTATGTTACAACCCCTGACTTCTTTCAAAAGTCTTCTGAGATGCTTTGAATTTCATCTGCAATTGCTCTGACCTATACCACCTCTCAAAATCTTGTGATTTGTACTTTTTTGATATGGGAAGTTTTTCAAAAGTGAGATCTGGGGGGTTTTGTGTGTGTAACTTTTAAATGTATTCAGAGCTAGTTCAGATTTTTGTTTGTCCATAATTAAGAAACACATTCTCTGGCAAAGGAATTACCTTTACAAAGGAAAGGAAGAAAGAACTATCCTCATTTTTAGTGGCACAGGCAAAAGTGTGGGCATCAGAGGAAGAGACACATATGATCGTTTGCTTAGTGTCATTTGGATTAATCCAAACCAGGTTGATGTTTTAATAGAGTGAGTGCAGACAAAGCTCCAAAGTTAAGGATCTTTTAAAAGGATGTATTACATTAGTGATATTAGTGGAGTTTAATAATGAGCACCCTTCCGATGGGTCTCAGGATCTTGTTTAAGTCATATATTGCAACCCAGAAAAAATATGAAAGCAAATTTTTGATGCTGCCACAGGACTGACTGTGACTAGGAAAGATCTCAGCCCAGAACAGCACCATTTTCCCAGAACAATCATCATTTTGAATTCAAATCAAACTAACCTAAATATTTCTAGAACCTCAAACTTTTCTATTGTCAGCTTGTATATCTTATTTCTGACATGAAGGGTAATTAAGCCATAAAAAAATGCAAAAATAACAAAAACCACAACAAAGTTTTATAGTTCTTATTTGAGCAAAGCACAATGTGAAAACCCACTGTCAAAACATACAACCAGTACTGAGTTGCCCACATATAATCACCACATACTGTATTTATAGCTTGTAGTTCCCTCACTAAGCTGACCCATCTCCAACTGTAATATCTCCCTTGCAAAACATTCTGTGATTATTTGCAAAGGAAATGCTCTTTGTTGCAGCCAAGACATAGAGAAGCTCAGCAAGCTGGCTATCTGCTCTCTTAGTTTCCCTTGGGTCCCTGAACTAGATGGATTTTTGAAATTCATCTAGTTCAGGGACACATCCTGAAATCCATCCTGAAAAGATTACTTTTCCCAGCTCAGAACTTGCAAGGGAAAAGGAAAGCACGCACCTGTTGACATGAGGGTGTTTGCTCAGCTGTGATATCAGCAGGAGCACATAACACAAAAACTAATATTATTTACTATAAACATAAGTTTTAGTAATGGAAAAATATAAACTTTTAAATTTTAAGAGAAGCCACTTTCAACCAGCTGCTGGGAAGTCTCATTCCCTGTGTATCATTTTTCTGTAGCTGTACATCTGAGATCAAGCAATGATGCTGGATGTGAACTGGTGAGCACTGGAAAGGACCCTTGGTTTCATTCCTTCTGGATTGTATTGCTCACCAGTTGTTCAGTCTCACTTTTGCCTTTCACTGAAGAGAACAAGGAAGCCAAAACAGTCAGACCTTCTGCAGTCACAAGGAAAAACCTATGTCTTTTGTTCTGAAGTCTCTGCTCCAAGCTCTGATATGTCATCTAGAAGGGACACATGATTTTCAGATTGTCTCCAAACCACTCTCTCTCCCAGTCCCCCTCCAAAAATCACATGCCTAAATGGTGGTAAATTTCTTTTTAAAAGTGCTGTTTATTGTGTTCACTGTTTGCTGTCACTGAAGCAGTCTGCACTATAGCACTTGATGGCAAGAGGTCCATCCTGAGAGTCTTCAAATATGAAAAGTTTTGGCTGTCCTTGCCAATGAGACACCCAAGCTCCACCTCTGCTTTACAGATATCCTTCAGGCTATCTGTATCTACCCAGGCCTGTCTATAGGGCAGACCCCAAACACATTCCTGTGAGATTAATGCCTGTAAGGTACTGCAGCCTCTTCTGGGATGAAAGAAATTGCTTGGACTTCTCTGTGCCAGTGGGAATAGACTTACAGTCCAATAGAGCTTTAAAATCAATCCTGCTAGAAAAAAAAGTTTAAAATTCACACAGTCTAGTTAAGCTTGGTTCCTGGCATTTATTCACTGAGATGTTTCTTTCCTCCCAGAGTTCAACTGTGGAAAGCAGGGTCTCATTAAAGCTTGAAGAAGACTCATAGACTCCCTTGCTTGGTGAAATGCAAGAGAAAAATAGGTCACAATCTACAGTTTTAACAGTGTTCCCTCTAATTTATTCAGTTGAGTCCCAATTTAAAGGGAGCCCTGCCTCATTGCATTATCTACTCATACCTACCACATCTCATTGCCACATTCCCATCTGCAGAGCCCAAAAGCAGCTAGCCCAGCAAAAGCTAACAGCCCTTAGGAACAGGCCTGGCTCACCCCTCAGTGCAAGACAAGAAGCCAAACACAGCTAGAAACAAACTGGAAATGTTATTTCACGGCTGAAGGGTCACTTAAGGAAAGTGACTGAGTTTGCATTTCTCAGAGAAAGTGCCTCTTCTGGAGCATGAAGTGTAGGTAAACCTATGAATTCCCTCTCTTGCACCTTCTCTACCTTCTACTCATTATTTTCTCTCTGCCTCACAGTAATCCAAAGAGCAAAGCTCCAGATTTTTAACTTACAGAGATCAGCCAGTCAGTTATAATCAATGTAAGCTTTGCTACCAAGCATTGTCTGCACCTAGTCCCATCTCTATCTAGCACCAAAAGGACAAGAAAACATCAGAACAGCTGATTTAACTCTTTATTAAATCTAGCCACTTAAAAAGACATTATTTCCTCAATGTTGCAATTTTACTAACATTTCCATTTGCTGATTTAATCGGTTGTAAAATTACTACATCTGTAACACATGCAAGAAAAAAGGCGAAAGCAATCCTCTGCTGAGGTTCCAGTGAAATACATCAGCAACAGGGCTCTGCCTTGACTTCATTTGCAATACTGTGAATA
Source organism: Aleadryas rufinucha (assembly GCA_013397815.1). Lineage (NCBI taxonomy): Eukaryota > Metazoa > Chordata > Aves > Passeriformes > Aleadryas > Aleadryas rufinucha. Next base: position 305,488 of record VZTH01019045.1, read on the forward strand.
TTAGTATTCAAAGAAGATGAACACAGGCTACAAATTACTAATATAAGGGCTATTATTTGGGGGAATTAAAGGCCTACTTTATTAGATGAGACTTTTCAAAAAGAAATGGAGTAGTTTAGACAATTTTATGAAGTTTGCAAGTATGTTTGTTTTGTGCTTTTTAAGTACATGATTTAAGGTAAACCATAAGTGGAGCTCTTTACAATAAAGATCTCTATAGGTGCATGAATTAATGAGTATAAACTGAGCATTAACATTTATCCAGCAACTCCGTGAAGACAAGGCTCTATTCTTCAGCCAAGTGAGAATATTTCTTGAAGAATAATGAGTTCCAGCAAAACTGGAATTTTCACCTGGGGAGTGATGAGATTGAGGAAAGATGTCACCTAGCGTGGCTATCTGCAGTAGCAGATTTCTGAACTCTGAGACACAGGAGGCCATTTCCCACCGTAACTCATTTTGTCTCTGGATGATCAACCACTTCCAAGATATAAACAGGCATGGGGGGTAAACTTACAGGGGTGCCTACAGGGTGAATAGCAATATCACAGAAGCTCTGTATTACTGATGGCTTCATATAAACCATGAGTAATTATCAACTTATCTCAGAGAAAAACAATAAGCCATTATTTTGCTTGACAAATATCTCTTTAACACAGCTCTGTGTACTCATTCAGAGCCAAAAATGCCAGTAAAAGTAGGCACATATATATCCTCATCCTAAAATGAATGCTTTATGTGACCTAGTTCTGGGAAAAATAAATTAAAGGCTTTTAGTGATATATGTTGAACACTGTATTCCTGACTATATATATAAATTCAAATGTGTAGTAGGAAATGCCACCTTGTGAAAATTTCAGTTTCCATTGGGGAATAATGCAGTTTAGAGGCAAGATATAGTGGCTTAATATCTGAAACAGACCTATAAAAGCAAGCTTCATAATAAGGATTTATTTTTGCATTTATTCATCAGACAGATAATAAGTGGATTCCTTTTCCCTATCAGATGTACTCAGTGCAGAAAAGGACAAAGCATCATAGTAGTTTATTTTACATTCATTTTGATAATGTTGTTTAAATAAAGATGTAAGACTCTAAACAGCACTGGCAGCAGGCAGCCATCCTCAAAGGTTATCCCATGTACTGTAATAGTTTCAAGGACATGGTCCTCCAACACTGTGAGAACTTCCACCATGTCATTTCTGAAGAAGCTTCCTCCTTCTAGCATGTCTGCTCTGTGCATCACTGAAACCTCTCCTCAATAGCACCATCAGAAGTAAATGTTTCAGGATAAGGATCTGCTGTGGGCAAAGCAGTTTGAGCTTGGGGAAATGCACTTGATGTAATTTATTGCCAATTAACATCAATTTTTAATTACTGATTTGAGTATTAAGAAAAACAATTAAACAAGCACTGAGGAAAAAGACCTCTCATTTCTTTCTCTACTTTCAGTTTCAGACCAATGGCTCTTTTTCTGCCTTCCTTTGTTCTCCCAGCCCATGGTGTTGGCCCCATTGCTGCCTTTGGAGAGACAGTGGGGCTGCCCAGGAAAGTGCTGTCTCTATGCAGCCATTTCCTGCTGCTCCTCCTTCCTCTTTCCGCCCAGAACCATTGTAGAGTTACAGAATGGCTTGGGTTGGAAGGGATCTTAAAGATCATCTAGTTCCAACCTCCCTGTCGTGGGCAGGAACAGCTTCCACTGGATCAGGTTGCTCAGAGCTTCATCCAGGCTGGCCTTGAACACCCAGGAATGGGGCATCCACAGCTTCTCTGAGCAACTTGTTCCAGCGTCTCACCACTCTCACAGTAAAGAATTTCCTCACAATATCTAACCTAAACCTACCCCCTTTCAGTTTAAAGGCATTTCTCCTTGTCCTATCCCTACATACCCTTGTAAAAAGTCCCTCTCCAGCCTTTTTGTAACCCCCTTCAGCTACTGAAAGGCCTCAATAAAGTCTCCCCTGAGCCCTCTCTTCTCCAGGCTGAACAACCCCAGCTCCTCTGCTCTGGTTTCTCACTGCTCTTCTGCTCCAGCACGGGTCCCATGGGGATGCAGTCCCTCAGGGATGTCTCTGACCCTGTGTGGTGTCTCACAGCCCCAGTCCCAGAGGGTGTCCCAGCCCCAGTGAGAGTTTCTCAGGGGACTCTCCTCCTTCCAGAGCTGTGTCTACAGCCATGTTCCCAGCACTGTCCCCTCCACCCACATGCCCCATTTGTCCTTCTGAACTCACACCTGTGGCTCACTCCCAGCCATGCCTGCCTGGTCCCTTGGGCACAGATCCCCCACCCCGCACTCTCCGCTTAGGGATACCGTGTCTCTCACATGGCTGGCTCTGAGGACAAGGTTCCAACAGAACTTTACTCAAAGTTTTGGGTTTTCGCCCAACAGGTAAAGCATTCTTTTGAAATAGTTTTGCACAGCTCAGGATTCTCGGGCTAGAAAACATGTTTTGATAATCCTGCTCTTCTTTTCATCATTCCACTTGCTATTTTTGCATATGGCCTTCAGCAAAGTACAATACATTTCCTAGCTATTCCTCAGAACTGTTCTTATGTATTTCAGTTCATAAAATTTGATAAGTTGGGATTTTGTTTTGCATTTAGTATAGGTAGTCTAGATACCATTTTACAAACAGATGTTTCAATGACATTGCATAATACCTGCAAATGTACCAAGAATGCAATAAAAGAAATTGCATCCTTGCTGCATTACAGTGTGTTACTACAGGTTAAATATCATCACACCAGTTTTGACTCTTTCAGATGATGAATTCTTGGTTCAGCCTTGTGTTTACATCTTGTTTATTCCCTAGTATTTTTTCTTAATTTATATAATGGACTTTTACACATAGAGAACGTGTAAAACCTCATACTGGTATATATATGAGAAAAGGTTGCTTGTGTGTGCTTATGGGATAGGGGAGTTGTGTTGTCACCTGTCATTTCTTCGCACAACAAGGAGCAAAACCAGCACAACAAGATTCAGATTACAGAGTGGACTCTGTAAACAACTTGCAGCATGAAAGTTATTTTTTTAAGACTGGTGAATAAATAGTTGACATTCACAGAAATAAGGATGAATCCACTAACATTTTCAGCTCAAAAAGTTTGGGGTTTTTTCACAACAAACAATATAAAAATATACTTACTGGAATTAAGTAAGGGATAGTGAATGTGACTTTCAGAAATGTTTCCAAGTTTTAAATTTTTGGAGCAATTTGAAGAGATGCTAGCGTTTTTAAATCTAGATCTCAATCATAGAGGCTACCTCAAGGAGGACATGCTTACTTCTCCTCCATTGTCACCAGCCACTAAAACCTGGTAATTTTCTAACATGATAGCACACAAGACAGCATCAGAAAAGGTTTAGAATTTATCTTTTCATTATTTTTTTCAATCTGGGATGTAATTCTTTCCAAAAAAGTGCAATTGCCCTTTAATTTCTCCTCTGACTAAATGATCAGGAACTATGCTAGATGGTTTTAGTAAAAGACAGCTCCAGCAGTGCTAACACTACATCTCTAGTACTCATAAAGAGAAAATAGTTTACTACAAAACATTCAAAATTAACTAAGGAAATAATGTGTATATGTTCCTTTTCTTTGTGCCTCAACTGCTTTTCTGCAGAAGCCTTCAAAGGATTATCATTTCACTCACCTCTCTGCAGAGCAGAAGGCTCAATTCTACACCGCATAACAATTGTGTTTGCACAGAGGTGAGGAGGGTGTCTCCTTTATTCTGAATAGCTGCTTATGTTTTCTTACAGTGATAAATAAGTTTCATGCTGCCACAACAATATAGCAGAAAGTGGTGAGAAGGACAAGCAGTGGAGGATTTAATTTATTTCTAATTTAGTTCATTGTGGAGGTGCATTAGCTGGCCTCTTTAAACTTGAGAAATGATCACATCAAAATTTTATGGATCCATACAAATAAGAGACAAGGATGGAACAAATTGCATGCAAAAATATGATTTATGCCAGGAAAGCAGCATCATGCTTATATGTATGTATAAAAAATAAGTGTTACTAAAATCATACTAGAATAATAGAATAATTCATGAAATAATGTTATATTAATGTAATCAAATTAATACAACATATCTTATTTAGATGCATATTTCAAATTTATGTCGTTCAGAACTCCTGTAAAAAGTGTCAATTTCACATTTTCGTTATTAACAATTATTCCATGTGAAAAGAGGTATCTGTGTTTAAAGTTCAGTGCTTAAAATAAATCATAGCTTCCCCAGAGGCAATGGGAGAGCTCTCACTACCCAGAAAGGAAGCAGCATTTCAGCCCTCACGTGCATTCAGTGTCATATGACTGGACCAGCGTTTAGCTGCACTGACAGAGCAAGCTGTAGTATGGGAATAACTCCCCCTTTCCTGTGCAGTTGTGCCCTTCAGTGGATTCTCAAACAAGGGAAGGGTTGTTTTGCTGAATTGGGGTTGGTGAAAAGAAGAGTATACCTATTTACAGTTTGATTGACCTGCAGTGAAGCGAATCTCTGACTTCTTTCTGCAACTTCATTATTTTTGAAAGACGAATGTCTGTTCACCTAAAAGTTCAGTAGATGTGCTTAGAGCAGTAAAATTAACTCTTACCAGGCAATATACAGGGATCAGTCTAAGAACCAGACCTGGGACTAATTACAGAACAGCTTCCCGAGTTTTCTTTGCTTTATCTCCCTCGAACCTGCCACCTTGTCAATGAAGCCTGACCAAGGATGTTGCCCTTGGAGCTCAGCAAACCCCTTTGATTGTGCTGGTGGGCTGCCAGCAGAACTGCTTCAAATCACAACAGAGCCTGTAAGAAGCAATGTGAGCCTGCAGGGTTTTGCAGCCAAAGCTCAAAAGTGACATTAGCAAAAAAATTGGGGAATGATGAAGGATGAGAGACAACTGTTTCAGAGAGCACCAGTTGTGACAAATCCCATGCTCACCTCTGGAGCATGGGATTTGTCACAACCCCTTATTGTCCATTGAGTGAATATGGGTTGGATTACAGCCAGATATTTTGTGATTTTTATTGAGTCAGTCTTTGGCTGCTCTCCTATATTTCTTAGTTCATTTCAATATACACTTCTCTCATTTTCCATCAAAAATGGGTAAAATGTCATCTTCCAACTACAGTTTTACACCTGTGTCATCATATTAGTAGCTGGCTTCTGACTTTTCAACTTGATTACTGTAATACATCATAGTTACAAATCAAAACTCAGACCTAAGTTACAGCTGATTTGAAATGGGGTAGCACTTTTCTGAACATGAAAATAGACGAGCTTGGCATTGCTATTGAATCCTGAACCAGGACCAAAACTTGAGTCCATTCTTTACAAGCTTTAATCAGTGCAACAAAGACACCTCTTACAGTGAGACCCCTTACAACATGAATGGACCACAGGAAAAGTTCACTCCTTAGATCTGAACCTGGTGTGCAGCCCACAGCCATGAAGCCTTTCCTCAAAGAGACTCCACAGGAGAAGAGTGTGAGGAGTCCTCCTCCTGAGGAGGAAGCAGCAGCAGAAACAAAAGGTAATGAACTGACCACAGCCCCCATTCCCCATCCCCCAGTGCCACTGGGAAGGAGGACGTACACAAAATCAGATGTGAAGTCTGGGAAGAAGTGAAGAGGTGAGGGAAAGTGTTTTTAAGATCTGGTTTTAGTTCTCATTATCCTACTTTTATTTAATTGACAATAAATTAAATTAATTTCCCCAAGTCGAGTCTGCTCTGTCCATGACAGTAAGTGGTGACTGATATCTCCCCATCCTTATTTCAAGCCACAAGCCTTTAATTTTATTTTCTCTCCTGTGTTCAGCTGAGGAAGGGAGTAATAGAGCAGCTTTGGCAGCAACCTGCCATGCAGCCAAGGACAACATTCCACATTCAGGAACTAAAGGAACTAAAATATGGTTTGTGATTGAAATTACTATAACTGCATGCAAGGCTTCTGTCAGGATTTTTTTGGGAAGAGAAACATTTGACTTCAAAACCTGCCTCAGCAGTGTTTCCACACACTGTTGATCTGCAACATTATTTGCAGGGGAACTGTATGTGCAGTCATGTCGTACACATCAATTGTTTAATAAAATGGTATACAGTGCTACCTGCTCCCTTTAGTCTAGTTCTCCTGACCTGTTTTGGGTCCCTGAGATTCATGGGGCAAAGGTACCATGCAGTGGTTGCTGCATCACTCAAAGGCAATAAAGTTGAGAGGAGAGAAAAAAAGACTGCAGCAGCATGGAATGACTGAACACTCTGCTCCCATAGCATCAGGACAAAGGTAAAAATGATAGGAGACAGCAGGGATGAGAAAGAACCTCACAGTGTGTGTGCTACAGAAAAAGGAAAAAGGCAAGAAGAAGGAAGAAAAAGAAATCTAAGTTAGACTGATTGTGACAATGGCATATTCAAGGAAAAAGACTAAAAAGGAGAAAAAGGCAGTAAAAAAGTTTTATGTTGTTCCAACAAGAGAAACATCTTCAGGAAATTTCAAGAATATAACACTATCCTAGAAAAGCCTTAGAAATTGTAGAAAAGAAACGGTCAAAAATGCAATTTATTTGTTTATTGAAGAAATTGTGGGATGTTATAGGATCCCAACCATGCTGTGCTAACTAAAGTAGAAAAAAAGGAACATAAAAGATACTGAAGACACATTTTTAACAGCACAGCCTGCCTACTGAATTATTTAAAATTAAAATGTTGATATTCATGAAATAATTACTCTAAGAGTTGAAGTGCCATCAAACACACTACACAGATGAAACAACTGGAAATTATGACCCTGCTTTTCATTTTGGGACTCAGTTGTGCAGAGCAGAACCTGGAAAGAGTTTCCATGCCTGTCATGTCCATTTTGGACATGTGCCTGTCCCATCAGCATCAGAACTCTATTCCCACTAGTGCACACCTATGAGTTTTCCAATACCCCCACCTTCAGACAGCCTATGAAAAGCCTTACTTCATTTGTCTCCACTTTTCCAGTTAAGGTGACAATGCTTTCCATTTCACTTAATTAATAATCAATGTTTAATTTGATTAAAAGCTTAAGGATTCAATTATGTTTATTAAATAATTCTTTATTTTGGTCAGTTTTGTTGTCTTTAATGAGGTAATATTCTATAATTAAATCACTGAATGCAGAAAGTTGCCGTATAATTAATAAGACCACAGTCGTAAACAACTCAGAATAATGAATCCAAGCAAGGCCCAGATAATTAAAAACGCTCATGACTAAAATCTGTGACATATTTCCTAACCACATTGGGAGTGCAAGGATGATCTTTGCAGCCACACACTGCAACAGGCTCTCTGTGTGACCTTGGACAAGGTATATAATCCTGCTGAGGCAAACTTCCTACTCTTTTTTTTTCCCAAGGTCTTCAGGTAAGCAATTAGGGGCAAGGAGAGGCATTCACTCTTTACATGCATAGTGCTTAGTAAGAAGAGATTTTCTCGGTACTGTCAGAAGATAAATGATAAGAGTTAGGGAACAAAAGAAGTAAGCTACACCTTCCTCACTATCCTTCAAGGACAGCTGGTTAAGGAAGTATGAAAAGACCAGGCAAGGACTGTGTGGTCTCTCTGCCTCTGTCTCACCCCAACAAGGGGCAGTTGATGGAATTCATGAGATGCATCCTGGTGTTTAACAGCTGACATTCTCAGCAGGCTTTGAACCCAACTTTACATGTGATCACCACAACTTCCCCTGTAGAGAGTGCTGCAATTTAATTACACACAGAGTAAAAAGGTACTTCCATTTGCTTATTTTCAGTCTCTGGCTGCTATTTTTAATTCATGCCCTTTATATGAGGGCAAACCATGCAGTTTTCACTATGAAGGCAAAGAAATAAACTTTCTTCATTCTTGTCCATTATGTTGATTATTTAACATTAACATGTATTTATTTCATATTACCCTGAGTCATCTGCTTCCCAACCTGTTTAAATTTTTCCTGGAAAGAAACCATTCCACCTCTGTGATAACATTCTCTTGACTTTTTTTGTTATATTTTTCCCTTTTTCAAGAAACATAAACACAAACTATACATAGGGCTCAAGATGCAGTACACCACACATTTATCAAATGGCTTAGTTATATTTTGTATTTTGTTCTCATTTCATTTTCTAACCATTTTTATCAAACTTTATGCTCTTTTGACCACCACTGAGCATTTAACCGATGTTTTAATAGCACCAGCTACAGTAATTTCAAGATCTCTCTCCTGAGAGGCAATAGCTAATTTAGAAACCATCATTCTGTATGTACAATTAAGGATGTTTCTCCATGTGCATCTCTTTGCATATATTGACCTTGAATTTCATCTGCTGTTTTACTGTCCAGTCATTCAGTATCATGAAATCCTCCTGTAATTCTTTTCAGTCAATTTGAGAGTTGAATGCCTTGAGTAATATCTCATCAGCAGCAAATTTTGTCACCCTGTATTTACTTTCTTTTCTAGGTCATTTATGAATAGATGCAATAGCTAAACTTCCTGAAATTCAGCATCCATTGTAATTCCTCTCCTTATCTGTATCTTTTGTTTCCTTTCACGTACTCGTATAACCACATTTTCCCATCTCTGCATTTTCTATCAATTTTGCTTTTATTAAGCCACAAGAAAAAATTATCTTTAATCTCAAGACAGCTTAGTTTTCTTAAACCTTTTTGATGAAGGATCATGTCAAAAGCTATTTGGAAATCCAAGTAGACCAGCTGGTAATTATATTCATATATCACTGACTCCTTCAAAGAGCTCTGGGTTATTTGTGAGGCATGACTTCCCTACGTGAAACTTGGCTAATTCTTTGCCATGTGTCGTATTCTTGTATCTATACAAGAAAGGCTGCATTCTTGAATTCTATTTACTTAAGTCTGCTGTTTATTATGGTTTTTATATCAAAGTCTAGTCTCTAGTCCTCTACATTACCTTTGTCATTTGCTACTTTATCGTTCTTTAAGGTAGGAAATTATTTAGTCAAATACACTACTGTTGTCTACTATTGTGATTGATTCTCTATTTCATTTTAAAGTTCTGCTCAAATGCTTGAAAGAATATCACCTGGGATTTTTATTTATTCCTTGTCATTTTACCTGTTTGTCTAAAACCTTTTCAGTTTGAGAAATTCAACATGACACTTCATTTTGAGAAGGTTTCTTATACTCTTTCTTTGCAAGAATTTCCCTGTGTATTCTCGTAGAAAACATAAAGGCAAATAACGAATTTGACTTTTCTGCTACAGGCTGGCCGCTTATGCCCTGAGAATGTGTCTGTCCTACAAGTGCTCTGGTAAGCTTCATTTTGACCAGCTCGAAGCGGGGGGGAAAAATGGTATATTTTACCCTTGGCAGCTCATTCAAAATCTTCATCCTTATTCCACTTTTGCTTTTTTTGCTTTTGCTTTTAATCTGGTCTAATTCCTGCTATTTTCTAGCCATGTCTGCTGTTGAACTGTATTTGGGGGTTTTTTTGCCTTTTCAAATACTTTTTGATACAGACAGAATACAGTAGTTATCTCTGACTGTCTTTTAGCAGTCACCATACCAACTGCAAGTATTTTAACCTTTTGCCTGTAGCTTTTAATGTCCTTTTAACAGGCTACTTCCATCTCCAGTAACAGTCATTATTATATAAATTATAATTCTGCTCATTCCTCAGCTGGTGTTCAAAACCAAGAAATTATTGTGAGCACCTTATTTTGACTTGCTGAACCTGGAAGAGGCCCAACAGGCCTGGCTGGAGTGGAGAAGAGTATCTCAGCCATGCAGTGACACCTGTCCTAAACAAGTGTTACTGGCCAGGGTACCAGGCAAGACACCTGGGAGGAGGTGGCAGATGTGACCCAGTACTTACAGGAGGATGGTGCTTTTCTGAACAAGCAGCTGGAGGCCTGGCAAGATATATGAGAGCATTCAAAATGTACCTCTGTTTAAGTACCCAAATCTCACAACCTGGAATTCATCTCTTTGGAAATTACTTGACAATCTGAAATGGAAATTACTTGGCAATCTGAAAGATGCCAAGTGCCTAAGAGGAATTTGACCATACCTGGTTTTCCCATCCACCTGGCAATGATACAACAAGATGCAATAGTTGGAAATTAAAGCTAACAATACATTATGGCAAAATTTCTGAGCTGTACTCAGAAATATACTGTTGCAGTGAATATGTTGACTTTGGACAATTTTAAGTCTAAGTGGGATTGTTACAGGATATTGCCTTCAGATTCACAGCCCTGCTTTTTTCCCCATTTCAAGCAGGGGCCTGGCAGACAGTGCTCTGCCTGCAGAGGGGCACCAGTGTCCCGACTGTCACAAGCTTTCAGTGAGCTGCTGCTTGCATCCTGAAGCCTTGAGCACTGTGGCAAGCCAGGAAAGGTTTTTTGCTCAGTCAGTACATCTTACAGCTCATCCCAAATTGCCCAAAAATGAGGGTGATTGCCCAAAAACGAGGCATATCACCAGGCTGAGCATGTCCACACTACTTGCAAGGAAGATTCCTCCCTTCAGAGGAGCCTGAGGGCAGCATGATGTGCTGCAGATGATCCTGTATCATCCCTTAAGACCTGATAGTTGCTGAGTCTATGAATATTATGTATCAAAGCTATCACAGTGGACAATTCTTTTTAAGTTACCTCTTTAACCGTCTGCAAAACCACCTTCCTAATATTTTGTTGCACAAGTCACTAAGGAAATAGCTGCTATCAAGGCGATCACAATTAAAGCAATAAAATTACTGATGAGACAAAGAAACTGTGGCAGTTATTTTTATATGGTATATAAAAATATCAGCTGCTACAGAATTTTCTGTAGTGCTGACAAGCTGATTCTTACCTTCTATGGTGCGAGAGCACATTTTATTTCTATCTTTGAGGTCATTCTTCCTTCCAAAGGAGCTACTATTTATTGGCAGCTTTATTAAAAATATTTTCCCACTCTATTTGTGTTGGAGTTTTACTTTTGTGTTGCTTTCTAGATGCCCAGGACCTGTGAGATAATGCCCATTGAGTGCTATAATGTGGGTACAAGCTTCTTTAAAAACTTCTCATTACTCTAGTTGAATGAGTGGTTAGTGTTCCAAATAATTTCTGATGATTGGACAGAACTCACTGAAACTACCTTGTCCATCCCAAAAGTTTGAGAGAAGGTTTCTTCAAGGCAAAAAATAAATCCAAGGGAAGGAGTTGGAAAGTTTTCGGAAAACGAGGCTTTGGGCCTCTGATAGAAAAAAAAACTGGATGCCCAAGTACTGGCTTAAAGGCAAAGACTCTTTAAAAGTGAGAAGGCGGAATTTTAGATTACACAAATATACATTTATTGCTTGGGATATATGAGCATTTCAGTCCCATCTCTATCAGGTAGATCTAAATGAAAAAAATCTAGAGATAAAGGACAATTGAGTAAACCACAGCACGTGCCTTACATTTCAGTCAGCATTTTGAAGATCATTTCAACTGCAGGACTGAGGCCATGACAGATGATGGGTTTGTCTGTGTTTTACAGAGACTCCTAGTACTTTGAGAAGGAGGAGATTATTTTGTCTCTTAACAAAAACAAAATTAAAATACATCTCTGAAGGCTGTTGCCCTGATAGGGGAGGTATGTGCTTTGAAGTGTCATACTTTTGTATAGTCTTGATAATCAGTAATGAAGAGAGTGCAGAAGATTACAAAACAACATAATCAAGTGATATTAATGAATATTTCAACCAACAGACATTTCAAAGTTTTAATTAAAATTAATAGTTACTGGTTTTGTAATGTGTTCAAGAACATACAGGCAAGTAATCACAGACCTCCCAAATGGGCTGCATTACACATGCAATTAATTATGCAAGATGTTGCTGCTCAAACCACCCTGGGATCTCTGAGATTTAAAGCAAGTTCTCAAGCATTTCAGTACAGAAGGCAGCTCCACTAACACAGCCAGCAGATTAACTTTTAGACTTAAACCAGATGCTGCATTGCTGCGATACGGCTCAGATCTGTTCTGCTAGCAACAACTTTTACTCATCTTCTTTAATAGCACAAATACTTCGTCTTTTGCCTAAAGTAAAAGCTGGTATTTTTAAACACAGGCTGTGAGAGCTTGCAGGACAAAAAAAAAACCACCTACAGAGATGTTCTTTTCACAATATGCCCTCCACATTGCAGGGGAAGAAAAGTTTAATCAAAGTACAATGCTCGTTCTTACTTTTCTTTCTCTTTGACACTGCCTCCACCCAGTGCTCCCACTCTGATGTCCTTTCATGATTCTTGGGGTTTTCTGAAGTTAATTTTGTCACTAGGGAGCAGGTCTGAAGGCTCCTTACCTTAATATGAGCGTTTGTAATAGTACCTCCAATTCACAACAAAATGGCTTAATTTAAAACATGGAGGGATTGTTTAGAAACTAAGTACACTTTGACCTACTGCTACCTGTGAGCCTGAATACACATTTTAAAAGAACTTCCAAGTCCCTCAGTGAAATTAAATCATTAATCTGAGAACTGAATCTCATACTGAGCTATTCTGAATAAACCTTTCTGGCAATTCAATCCACCCAAAGCTTACTGTTAGGAAAAGTGAGAGTCTAAGAGCATTCAATCATGTTTATAGATTTGAGGCTTCATCCACAGCAGGATCAAATATACTTAAAAATAAATGGGAGTGGGGAGAAAGACTGGAGGTTTTCTGTGACCTTTTCAAACTCTTATCCAGAAGGCAAATGTTCCACTCTTTACTTGGCAGGTGCCTATCTCCAAATAGGCCCCTAAACACTTTCCAGAGTCTTTGCTGGATAAAAAAATTCTAAGTGATTTCTGAGCCTTTTGCTATTGATAGGAGTTGTGCTGCAAACAGGAAGGGGAACATTAGGCCTAAGACCTTTCCTCTTCTTCCCAAGACCTTTCCTCATGTAGACCTGATAGTGCTGGGGGGTTGTTATTTCCTCAGCACCATAAGGAAGGGAATGGACATAGGTGTCACTTTGTGAAAAGCAGCAATATCCTATAAGCCTATCCAGGTTAATTTTCTGCTACATGGCCACCACTGATCTCAGCAGCTGTTATGCAGGACAAGGCAGCTTGGCTATGAGTGTCATGAAGGAAGCTATAACCTCGTTTGGAACATTTATCAAGGCTGTTAGTGTGATATTAAAACTGAACTGTAAGACATTTAAAGTCTTGTTCAATGACATGTCTGAGCTCTTAGCTGTTGCAAATAATGGGATAAAAATCCTAAGAGCCAATATAGTAAAAGAGATGTGAGGCACTAAAAATATTGTTCCACCTCTCTGCCAGTTTGAGAAATATACAAAATTTGAGGTGAAGCAGTGTAAGACACACAGCATACCAGCGCTTTTTATTCTGTCCTGTCCTTTGGGGTAAGATGCTACAGTTCTGCTTTGTAGAAGATCTGGGTTTTCAGCTCAGATCAGCAACCGCTGCCTTTCAAAAATGCAAGGTACCTTTGAGCAAGAGAGAGAGGCAAATTCTCCAGTGTTTTGAACCCTGAATCATAAGCCCACTGGTTTTTCCCTCTAACCCCCGAGAATACAAAAGTTAGCATTATCCACAAAAATATATGTCAAACTCATCCTATTGAGACTCAGAGTGCTTGTGAATTCTGGGTTGCTTAAGGAAATATCACAGAGGGAAATGGCAGAGCACCACTGCAACTGAACTTCTGTCTGCAGCAGAGTAGAGAAGCTGTCCGTGCCTCAGACTGCATGCTGAAGGCCACAGTTCTCTGACACAGAGCTGCATGGACCATGGGGGACACTTTTCAAAAATTGATGGCTAAGCTTCAGCTCCTAAGTGCATGTTTATTTTCCTAAATAAGCAAATTGATGTTTTCATAAAGGCTTTTTATTTCTCAAGGACTGCTGCCATTGTCAGTGACTCTGCACTTGTGAAAAACATGTTCTCTGTNTGAAGGAAGCTATAACCTCGTTTGGAACATTTATCAAGGCTGTTAGTGTGATATTAAAACTGAACTGTAAGACATTTAAAGTCTTGTTCAATGACATGTCTGAGCTCTTAGCTGTTGCAAATAATGGGATAAAAATCCTAAGAGCCAATATAGTAAAAGAGATGTGAGGCACTAAAAATATTGTTCCACCTCTCTGCCAGTTTGAGAAATATACAAAATTTGAGGTTAAGCAGTGTAAGACACACAGCATACCAGCGCTTTTTATTCTGTCCTGTCCTTTGGGGTAAGATGCTACAGTTCTGCTTTGTAGAAGATCTGGGTTTTCAGCTCAGATCAGCAACCGCTGCCTTTCAAAAATGCAAGGTACCTTTGAGCAAGAGAGAGAGGCAAATTCTCCAGTGTTTTGAACCCTGAATCATAAGCCCACTGGTTTTTCCCTCTAACCCCCGAGAATACAAAAGTTAGCATTATCCACAAAAATATATGTCAAACTCATCCTATTGAGACTCAGAGTGCTTGTGAATTCTGGGTTGCTTAAGGAAATATCACAGAGGGAAATGGCAGAGCACCACTGCAACTGAACTTCTGTCTGCAGCAGAGTAGAGAAGCTGTCCGTGCCTCAGACTGCATGCTGAAGGCCACAGTTCTCTGACACAGAGCTGCATGGACCATGGGGGACACTTTTCAAAAATTGATGGCTAAGCTTCAGCTCCTAAGTGCATGTTTATTTTCCTAAATAAGCAAATTGATGTTTTCATAAAGGCTTTTTATTTCTCAAGGACTGCTGCCATTGTCAGTGACTCTGCACTTGTGAAAAACATGTTCTCTGTCAGTTTGTGTTTCTCACTACCCCTTTACTTTCAGATTTTCATTCTACAATTGACTCAATACAGGTACAGAAATATCAGTATTTGCAGTCACTCGCAGTTTCAGAAACTATACTTCTTATATACACTAATATTCACTCTTTTTGCAGTTCACTGCACCACCTCCTTACTATCTCACTTTCAAAAGACAAAGATAAGATTCCAGCTACAAGGTTATGAGACCAAATAGGAAAATGTAATTTCAGCTTTGGTCTAAAGTTCAGCTGAAATACTTTTTATCCTTTTTTTTCCATAATTACTACTACTACCCCATGTATCAATGAACAAACATATAAAGTGCACAATTACCCTTCATCTCATTTAAGAAATTGAAATTTAAATGGAAAATAGACAAAAAATAGACACCTAGGCAGTCTCTGGCTTACTTGCTTCCTCTTAAACACAATGGTACCAACACAGTGATTCCATGAAGACAGAGTTGACATTAATGGAAAGGTCAAATTCCATGCAGGAATTTGTCACTGAACAAACTCTGAGATAACTAAGTAGTTCAAGAGAAGGCAAGAGAACAGTCAGGGACCAGCGTCCTTGGAGTATTTAGGAGGAATAACTCAGAAGGAACATAGTTGACATGCACTTTACTTTGCCTTCCTTAAAGGGCAAAACACATATAATAACATTCTTTCAGTCATACTAACTTTTGAAGCTCCTGGGAGCTATTTTAGTGGAGATTTGAGATAGACTAGGCTGAGGTAGTTACAAGGCATAATTTAAATGAGATTGTCTGTTCCATACAAATTTTTCCGCTTCAGCCAGGGAGTTTAGTGGAAAGAATTCAGATGAAAGCATGAAAAGGGGGGAAACAAGCTAAGCTGCTGCAGAGTGCTTACTATAAGCTGTTTTTACATAGCAAATGGTCCTTAACAATGTTTGCTTTACAGTATTTCTGCTTAAATGAGAGTTTGCCATATTCATTTAACACAGGATATCTCAATGTTGAGTGCACTGTTGGTAGAATAAACTCAAGGCAAGCTGGGGGACTCAAATAAAAGATGCCATTATTAAAGGTCAAGCTTTTAATTTTTAAAAAACTGAAGAACCACACTCCTAAAAGATGCAAAATGTTTCCCCTACTGATATAGAGAATTATAATTTTTCACATTGTTTTCCTAGAAAGGCAGATACCTGACATTTATTGTTAGAAACAAACTAAGTAGCAGTGCTTCGGGGAATAAGCATGGCCTGAGTCTTTCTACATCTCTGCTTCTTATCACCTGATCCTGTCAGAAGAATCTGTTGGGAGTAAAACACAAAAAGAGAGTGGTTCATACTGAAAAAAGAAATGTAACCACGTGTGTTTGTTCATCAGTCAAAATAAAAAAAAAATAAAACACGTTTGGCATTAGTTTTGGAACATATAGATCAACAAAAAATCATTACCTGTTTTGTGAGCATATATTTCAGCTGACAGCCTACACCAGTGAAACCAACAGCAGAAGACAGTGGGAGCAATCCACACAGACCTTCCCCATTAGGAGGTGCAGGTAGAGTCCCGAAATGCCTCAGGGAAGAGAGGAAGACTGACTGTGAGCATCTCCTGCTCTGCCTGAGCATCCTACCGCCAGCTAGAGGAAATATCACTGCTGTTTCTGGAATGCTGCTGAAGTGATGATGCTCCAAATAGGATTTAAACATTTTGTGTTTCTAAGATAACAGCATCTGCTAACCATGGTATTTCACAGCCATAGATTGACAGTTAAATGACAATTCATGGCAACACAGCATTCAATATGCCACCCTTAAAACAACTTTGGAAAGGAGCTGTAGTTTTCAGGGTCAGACGTAGCATGCAATACCACTGAAACATCGCTTTTTCCACTGCTCCTGGCTCATTCAGGAATCAGAAGTGTTGAATGTCCCTCATTTTTATGATGAGGGATTTTTTACAATCCTCACAAAGTAAAAAAATTTCTACGAATGTCTTGTCCATGTGTTAATGGCTATCATTACCCAAAAAATCCTTTTATCAGAATGACATGCAGAAATAGTCCTTGCAGTCTGTCATCATCAGTGTTGGTGATGCACCATAGAGCTCATAGAAGAGCATAAAATGGCTGGCAAAATAGGCAAAAATACTGTCATATATTAACTATTCCTGTATTTTAGAAAGTTCACAGGCAACCTTAACACATGAATTTTCTGACTGGTTTGAATAATTTCACATCTCCATTACATTCTTCTTTATTAATTTTACTGAATTCTGGTAGCATTCCTTTTTCAGCAGTGGAAAGCAATTCCCTCCATCTCTCTTTGTCCTTGTCCTGTGGCAGCCAATACTGACAATGACTTGTGTCTGTAGGTCACAACACATGGGAAATTGAGCACCTTAGTATCTTTCTTTAACACAGAAAGAAAATTTTAAAAATTGTCTTATAAATAGATGGTGGCTCTGAAGTCTGTGGATGACAGAGAGAATGAAGTGTTTGACAGGACCCAGCACGTGGATCCATAACAGCCCTGAATTCTCAATTTAAATGAAAAATATTGGGCTATTAACATCAGGGAACTTTTACACTGAACAAAAAGGATATCCTAATTTCTTTTCAGTAGAGGAAATATCTTCATATGTTCACTTAATTATGTGTCTAAAAGCTTGGGTTAGGGCAGATTTTAGAAATTAGCTAAATAAAGTTAGCTTAAAATTCCAGGAGATTCACAGGTTCATCTGCTTCAGCATCTTCTCATTGCATGGACTTGCCCTTTTTATTTAGTATAACATGAACAAGAAGCTGCTTAACAAGCATTTGGTACTAATCCTCTGCAGTCTTTACTGCATCTAATACCTATAGTGTGGAAGACACAGTAAGATCCTTGTGAGGCCAGACTTTTACTTGCTTTTCTCTCCTCATTTACCTTTTAATGATGGACAATGGCAAAAGCACCCTAGGGTCATGTTCTCAAGACTGTCCAGTGTTTACAAGTGCCTTCTGTCAAGAAGACAGTTTCAGAGCTTAGCTGAAACTGCTAGGACTGCACTTGACATTATTCATTCTGGAACAAATATTTCAGTTTCTTTATCCACTTAGGGCATTTTTCCTGGGGGGAAAAAAAAAAAAACAAAAAAAAAAACAAGACTAAAAAATACTATGCCAAACAGTTCTCCATGCCCAGCTTCTTTTGCTGCAACGGGTTTCCGGAAAAGTCACAGAGCATTTCAGAAAGATTAATTTTCTAAAGAGAAAAGCTGCAGATCTGAAGCACTAACTCAACCCAATAAAGCAAAGTCTAGCTGACAGTCTAACTCCTTTACTTTCAAGACAGCTGGATCTATGAAAGCTACTCTATAAAAAAAACAGAAACAAAGAGAAAAGAAAGCCCAGAGACTGAGCACCCTTCTTTCTCTAGTGCAGTGGAGACAATTTTAAATGACAGTAAATTGGACCATCATATTCACAAGCTGAAGACATTGTCAAACACGAACAGTGAAGGGTCCAGAAAGAGCAGGGTAAATGCCTGAAACAGGACATACAGAGCCTGACTTTCTTCATGCTTCACCAGTTTGGATCCAGTGTGATAAGTCCTACTAACAGATATTGATTTATGGCAGAGTAAATAGAAGCTGGGTCAGTCTCAAATGGGGTTCACCTCAGAAAACGTTGCTAATACTGGACTCTGCCCTGTTCACACTGACCAAAGAGACAGGCCTTATATTGAAGAAAAATGTTGACAGGTGAAAGATCCGAGAGGACTGCAGGAGTGGGAGGAGACTCTTAGTTAAATCAGTATTGGATTAATATCCAAATGTCCCAAACAAATTGCTAAGGCATTGCATTATACCATCTATAAGTTCTGCTGTATGAGAGCTAACACTTTTGAGAGGGAGAGGAGGAAGGGCAGCAAGTTTTTCTGTGAATTCTGAACCGTCCAGCTTTAAAATTGGACACCCGGATGAACTAACCTTTACAATGTCTCAGTTTATTTCCTCATATAATATTTACATAGTTTAATCAAGCAGCAAACTGACTGGGAACTGAATCGGCCATAGTCAAAAACATACAAAAGCTTTTTTTTGCCTGCAACTTTTTAGATCATTTTCCCTTCCTTCTGTGGCCTAGGATGCAGATCTAACAAGCCAAGTCTTTCTGGAAGGAAACACCAATTGTGCCTCGAAGTCTGTAATTCTGTCAGAGTTGGCAACAGCTGCATTTGCTAGCAGAAACACCAAGGTCTTTAAAGTCCGTATGCTGTTGCTCTATTCACAGTCTCCATGGACACTGACTTGCTAAGATGAAGCTCATGAAGTGATTAATTTTCAGGGGCATTTAGTATTGGCTTGTTACTTCGTGCTCCCTGCTGTTTCCACTAACTCAGAGAGAGGAGTTTGACCCTGCTCAGTGTATCCATCAGAGTTTGATCTCTTCAAAAAGTACTGTGGTCTAAAGAAAATATGGCTCTGCAGTGATGCTGATGCAGATGCTGATTGTCTGTACCTCTGGTACTGACAAATCTGATTCAAAAAGTGAATGCTTCATAGCGTGAAATAACCCAGGGACCTTTTTAAATCTCAGGCTTCTTTACAGCTATTATATGGCTTGACTCACTCTCACTAAGCACACACAGAGAATGGCAGTGTAACTACTGTGCTAGAAGCAAGGCTAACAGTATCCATGGGGATTTTTAACAGCTACATTCAAGGGAATATTGTATGAATTCACATCTGAGACTTTCCCTGGTTTTTATTTAACTCCTACACAGTCAAACTTCAGCTGAAAATGACATGACAAATCTAATCAGTGCAAATCTGTCCCAGCTGAAGAGAAGTTTTCTCCTTTGACAGGTCAGAAGATATTGAGGAGGTTTGAAAGTTTGCCCTGCAAAATAAATCCAACCCATGACATAGGTTGTTTCTTGGAGGGGAAGAAAAAAAAAAAAAAAAAAAAAAAAAAAAAAAAAAACACCAAAAAAAACCAGGAACCTCCAAAATGCTTATCTAGCAAGATATCCTCTTAACAGGAAGACCATATTGTTATATGAGTAATTGGTCTGAAATTATATGAATCAATGGCAGTGCAAGAGCATTGAAGAACTTGCTGCAGGAGAGCAGCTGTGGTTAATGACCAGAAGAATTTACAACTCAGTGGAGAACATGGATATTTTCCCTATTTCAATCCGATTTTTTCAACAGCAAACATGATTAACTGAGGAAAAATATGTAAAATCAAGGGAGGGAGAAACACTGAGGAATTACCTGTATCTACATTGGCATTTCACAGTTTACAGGGTTATTTTAGTGTTGTGATTTTTTTCCCCGTTTACATCAAATTTAAATGGCCCCTCTGAGTTGAGTGCCTCTTTGCATTCACTACCTTACGCAATAAATTAAAGTCTAATTAGCAAGGAATTTACAGTCCAGAAATTTCACTCAATTTCAAGAGAAAGGCATGAATTTTTAAACTCAAATAGGGCAGATTCAGAATAGATATAAGGAAGGAATTCTTCCTTATATGATGAGGCCCTGGAAGAGGTTTCCCAGAGAAGTTGTGGTTACCCCATCCCTGGAAGTGTTCAAGGCCAGGTTAGACGGGACTTGGAGCAACCTGATCTGCTTGAAGAAGCCCCTGCTCATTGCAAGGAGGTTGAACTGGATTATCTTTAAAGATTCTTTCTGACCCAAACCATTCTGTGATTCTATGAATTTCACCCATTCCAGTATCCCCAAAAAACAAAGGGCTAAGACACAAAGAAACTGAGAGAAGCCAATTCTCTTGATCCACATGCAATGCACCATCCAGTAAATCAACCCATCACTTCTCTCAAATTATGAAATATATATGTTCAGATGCACCATTCACGATAATTAAATAATATGACAAAATAAATGACAGTTTGAAAAATTAAAGCTCTACACTTAAATGTTTTATGTAGAAGCTGTACATTTAAAAGCTCTCTACTGACTTGTCAACTCAAGAGTTTTTGAAGTAGGCAGTTCAGATGCCCAGATAACATAAGGGCAGGACTTCTCTCTGCTTCCTCAGTTTGTTATTTGATACCTAGACACCTACATACCTAGATACCTATACAGTATCTACACAACTTCCTGGACATTTCAGCATGACAGAGAAACATCCCAAATAGATCATGAAACATGCTTAACAATGGAAATGAAAAAAAAATAAATAAATTGGAAGAAATAATAGCATTTTTAAAAGTCAGTTCATTGACTAGGACATCGAAATGCCATTTTGCAGACCAAAAGAAATTTTAAATAATTTATCCTAAAAACGAAATAAGTATCTAATTGAGTTAGGAGATGTATGCAAAAGTGGGAGCCTTCTAGGCATTTTGACCTTTGCATCTAATAACAGCATCTGCACATACTCAAGTCAAAGGCACAAGTATTACTCAACAGATCCAACACTGAGAAGGGTGAAACCAGAAGATGAAAGAAAATATGATCACTGAGATGCTTTGTCTCCCTGAGGAGACAACTCCTCACTCCAGAATTCCCAGTAAGTTGCCCGGGAAAATCCACATAACTGCCCACAAATAAAATTAGTTAGGTCAGGCCAGTGTGGTTGCACTAAGTGATTACACCTTTGTTTATAGATGCCTCCAAACAGTTTATTCAGTGTTTAATGGGAGAGATTGTACAAGGGGGAATTCTGTTCTTATCACAAAGAGTTGACATTATAAATCAATGGATTTTATACAACACTGGCAGAAATTCATTGCTACTCAGTTATTTCCTTTGCCCATCTGATTCCATCCTCCACTTCTAGCTCTGTGATAGGCAATCACTGAAGGCAAGGAATGGAACCAAATATTTTAAGAAAAAGAAATCAGAACTGCTCTCAATGTGACTGATGTTTTCAAGATTTTGTCTCTTAATAAAAGATACTACTTTAAGTGGTTCTTTCCACAGGATATACAGTGAGAGAGTTCTTCTGAGCAGAAAACATATGCTTCATGGAAGACTCCTAAACTATAAAGGAAATTTGGATATCCAACCCCCTCGCATCTCTAAAGGAATGATTGCATCTCAGTTCTCTCACATACCCATAAGAAACACTTTTTTGTGTGTTCTTGGCTGCTAGACCCCAGCAATTTGCCTAGGATCTTACAAGATCTAAAACATATAAGCCCAGAAGTCTTTATTCTTTAGGTAAGGAATAATAAAAAAAAAAATCTGATTTTTAAGCAAGATACAGTTGCAAAATTTGCTTCTGTCACCTCAGAAAAACAGTGATGGGTGCCGTGCACTGCAGGTTATAGCTGTAGAAAATTGCCAGTGGGACAGGCATTCACTGCATTTCAGGGCACTCAACAAGGAGTGTGAATCATGGGTTGTTGTTTCTACTTGACAGCTTTGTCACTAGACAGTCACAGAATTAAAAATACAGGAGAAATGGCTTGAGCAGTGACTTACCAGCACCCTGACCCCTCTGTACTTTAGATCTTATCTGGCCTGACTGGATAATGCATGGATGCCACATCTGGACTATAAACTGAAAAATTTAAAAATAATTCATTAGTGTCAGTAGTCTTACCTAACATTGAATAATATCTTTATTAAGGTTTAACATATTGAAAATTCAAGGGAAAAGATGGTGTGCAGTGCTTGCATGTACTAAAATATGAAACATAAGCAGGGCATTGTTGAACTCATTTCAGTGTAATTCCTGAAAAATTGTCCCATTAGTCTCTGGCAATTTGTGAACAGCAAAAAAGAACCATATAAAGTGAACTGAAAATAACATCATCAAACAGCCTACAAAGGACAATAAAAGAAGAAAAATGGTGTGAAAACAAGGTCAGCACTGGACAATAAACATCCAATGTGTGTGGCTGCAATATGGTTGGTCACATTTAAATATTTATTCATTTTAGGGAAAATCAATGCAATAACATTATAACTCTTTTGCAGTCCTTCTTATTTGAGACATCCCTCATTTCTGTGCCTATGTAAATCCAAGAGGATGAATAAAGTTGATAAACAGCTTCTGGATCAGCTGAAATTATCTGTGGACAGAGTCTTTCCTTGGTTCTTCATGGAGGCTGAGTCCCATAACCACTTGGGAGGGAACTGCACATGCTGGTGTTAGACTACTCCCCCATAGATCCCTTGTTTACATGTCAGGATAAGGGGGCTGTGAAAAACATTATAAAGGTAATTTCTTTTTAATTGTATTTTAAAAATACAAACCTGAACAGTTCTTCAGAAGATAATTCCTGCCCTGATCTTATAACAGCCCGTGGCAGTCCTAAGATCATACATAGGGTTGCACTTTGCCAGCACTTTATAAAGTGTCATTACCTCTTGCTGCTCCA
Organism: Aleadryas rufinucha; assembly: GCA_013397815.1. Classification (NCBI taxonomy): domain Eukaryota; kingdom Metazoa; phylum Chordata; class Aves; order Passeriformes; genus Aleadryas; species Aleadryas rufinucha. The sequence goes on from VZTH01019045.1 coordinate 328,560, forward strand.
GTTCAAGAAAATGCTGCAGGGTAGTGTTTTACCCCAGGAACAGCAGTGTCTATCAGGTAAGACAGGAGGAGGGGAAGTGAAGTGGTGGAGAGGATTTGGGACAGGAAAAAATGCTGCATACTCCTGTGGCTTTGCCACCCTTTGAATAGTCCACCAAGGGATGACACAATAGAATGATATTCATGGCTATTGCATCTCTACTAATTCTCTTCCAGGCTGAAAGACCTCATTTTTCCTAAAATGCCATCCTTGATCAACTGTAAATTTCAGGCCTGTTTTGCAAGGGTCACAGTAAGATTCAGCAGCATTTTAAACCCAGTGGCTTTCTGAACATCCTGTGCAGCACTGCTTGAAATGGTACAGTCAGGCACTGTTTGTCACTGCTCTGCTGTGACGAACTTCTGTGGCTCTTTTTGTCTCGATAGGCACGTCATAACTGAGCAGTGTGACAGCCTCAAGCATCTGGGAGCTAAAAGGACTTTTTAAAAAAAAAAAATTATTATGAACCTTCAACCTTTTGACAGTTGAAAATGCTGATGCCGACAGAATTTTGTTTCCCTGATGAACACTTGGTCCAAGGGCTGTAGTTTTGGCAGCTCTGGTTTAAGGAGCTCAGAATCTCCGTTCCATATGACATTCTTTCCCCCTTTCATTCCCCACCTGCACTCACTGCAGGTTTGTATCTGTTGCAAAGTGTTTTTTCTAGTTCTTGTCCTGTGCAGAAGTCACTGTCAGCTCTCAGTGAAGAGCATTTATCATCTGCACTGTTTGTATTTATTATTTGCTTTTTCTCATTCTATGAATGTACAGCATTTTGATGTTTGTCAAATGAAAAAAAAAAAATTTTTAAAGCAACCAAAATCTGGGCCCTGTCTTTCACCACACTGTGGCATTAGTTATCTAAACAATGACAACAACAACATATCCCATTAAAAAGTCATCACATTCTTGCTGCAAGCAATTCATTTAAAGAGAAAATGAAAGGGAAAAATAGGTTTCCCTTGACATTCAAGAGAACTGCCTTTCTAATCAATGTATTGTGGTGGTCAAATGCCAACATATAGGCAGATCACCTAAACAGTCCTTCTGGCTGGCAACGTTAAAAGGACTTTCCCAGTAATTCAAGCCAGTGACTTTAAGGAATGGCCCCAGTATCTCATTTATGAAAAAAGGACAAACACTGCTGTCAGTATGAGGGGGAAATCAAATCTGTGAGGAAGAGCAGGGAAGAAAGATTGTATGTGACTGGGGAAATCATGAGGAAAACTGTAACCAAACTATGAAGAAATAAAATGAAATAAAATTTTAAAAAATAAAAATACCACCATAATGTTTTGTATGAATAAACAAAATTAAATCACAAAGGAATAAAAAGGTATAGCAAGGAAGAAGACACCCCAATCTACTTTAGGGAAATACAAGTTTAAGGCAGTGATGAATAAATAATGAGGATGGCTGGGTGGCTGTGCAGCACTAAGGGCATCACCCCATAGTATTTGAACCTTCTGGCCCCTGAGTAAGATCTGCAAGGCATTTTTTAGACTTGAACTGTGTCTTAGAAGCCTAGAAGAATGGGGTTTTACTTTTTCACAAAAATTAGTAGCCTAACATCTTAAGATTAGTCTTGCTGTATTCAGCAGGCACTGCAGGTACTCTAAAGAAGGTCACCGATATTGAAGTGAACACGATATATGTGTTTAGTTACTGTTCCACTGGCACTCTGATTTGCTCAGCTTTTGAAAGGTCTTGGTGTCCTTTGAACTGATGCCCAAATGTAGGAAATGCAGCCAAGTTCAGGATGTGGCTGCCAGTGCCACACCTGTGCCTGCACCCCGGGGGGCCAGAGGATGCAGCACCTCTTGGATAACTGGGTACTGCTGAGGGAGTGATTCCCCTGATTGCGCTGCACATATGAGACGCCAGAGCTTCAGAACTCACTGGGAGCCAGCAGTTGGGAATCATGACATTTTTTTTCAAAGGAAAGCAATAGGAATTCAGGCATACAGTAACTTCTTGGCCCACTTTACTGTGGTCAGAGAAGATGCTTAAGAAATAAGGAGCTGAACATAATTGTTCTGAAGGTTTAATAAATTTATCCCATTTTTAAACCACTTGAGTCATTAAGTTTATGCCAAGTTTTTGCAAGCTATCTGTTCCAATGCCCATTGATTTTGATATATATTAAACTGTGTGAACCAGCACATATAACCAGCATGTGCATGTTAAGACTTGTAAATGACTCTTTTCCCAAGAAAGTGAATGAAAATACACTGTAAGCATCATTTAGATGTGCTGTTGTGAGTAACAGTTCAATGACAGCTTCAAATCTGGCTTTTATTCCTCTTGCCCAGTGTTAAGATATCCCAAAAATATCTCCATACAGCAATGGATTCAAGAACAACTTCTCCCTTTTTCTTAGCTAGCTGAAACTGTATGTTGCCTAGAAAATGCACCCTCAGCTTTGAGAATTGATAATTATATAAACTTTCAGGGAAGTCAGGATGTAATTCTGGCAATCTGGAGCATTCAAAAAGCATGCATCAAGATCAAAAAGAGATAAAATAAAATATTCCTTTTGCTTATAACCTTGCAAGTGGAAAGGAAGCAGAAGAATTTTTTAAACTTTTTCCCCTTTCATTCCATTTGTTCATTTAGTGCCTGAGGTTTTTTGCTTAGTCGCAAAGTCCACAAATTCCCTTTTCTTCTTTCTTTTAAATTATTGTTATTACTGCTGTTGGTAAGAGTTAGACTTCTCTGCAAAATCAAACTAATCCTCTGACTGGATCTTTAAGAAACCTCCAGGATAATGAGGCCTGTTGAAGGAGCTGGAAACAATGGGAAACTCATGCAGAAAGGTAAAAATGAGATTGAAACAATTCTATTTGAAAGTTTTAATTAATGTGTGACATAGAGATCTCTCTCTCTCTTTTTTCCTTTCTGTTTTAAATTCAGAAATAGAAGAAATCCACACCTTGTAGTAAAAATATTTAGAGACACAAAGGCACCTGAGGTTACTGGTCTTTGAGTGACTAGATTAGGGAGGGATAGGTGTACCAGAAAACAAATCCATTGTCTCTAATTACTACTTCCTTTAGCAGAAAAGCAGAATGCAATGAGCAAAAAATAGACAAAAAGATACAATTCTTATGCAAGATATTGTTACTCTGCAAGTGACAAGAACTATGGAGGGTTCTCATGACAGACAGGCATAGCTGTAAGAGTAATAAAGATTTCTATTTCCTATTACTGGTAAAGGCATATCTTTGTTGGACAACAACCAGATGACACAGTACATCAAGTCAGGATAATAAATCAGAAATATTCCTTTTACTCTGAATAAACAATTCCTCATAGAAGAAATATTATTTACTACAGAGATATTGCCCTTTACATTCATAATGTCTCCTGACCTGAGGTCACTACCTCATACGTGAGGAGAGCCATCACCTGTCCAAGTAAATATCACATAACTGTGGGTCACTTATATTTACAATATGTATGTTGGCATAATCTAATGTGCAGAGAAAACAGCTTAATATTTTGCCTACATCTGTGTCCTGAAAGAAAATACTTTCATCCCAGCCTTTCCAAGATAGTCAATGTTTGTTTAAACATGTTGCCTCCTTTTTTTTCTGTTGGTATTTGTCAACCCCGTAGCACAGCAGTGGTGTAATGAAGGAGACAGGGAAGCTGTTCAGGGGAAGGGAAGCAGGTTTCTAGCCACCAGTTAATATTCATTCTATGCACAATGAAAATCAGCGTTGATAAGGCAGAGCAAAGGCACCAGCTAAATCCTAGCTGGAAATGAGAGGCTGAAGGGCACGAGTGCATACTGATGACCTCCAGGTGGACCTGGCAAATATTTGTGATGTCACACAAGCATGAAACACCGTTTTCTTTATTGGACAGCCAAGAGGATTTATTGAGCCCTTTATCCACCACAGGTGCAGCTGACTCAAAAAACACAAATATTTATCTTTCTACTTACACAACACCTCTCTGATATCAGGGGAAAGAAGCTGCTCAGAAGGCATTAATCCTTCTTTTTCCCTCCCTCTGCTGCACCCCTCTCTGGGGCTGACAGCCAGCAGTCCATGGATATCCAAGTATTTCAAATTTCAAGCATTCTGGGTTTAAAGTAAATATTGCAAAGCCTGAGTGAACCCTGAGATAGCTCTGGTTTGATTGCCTCGAAGTAAGGGGTCTAATGCTTTCTTGCTCCAGGCCAGCACAACATGAACATGTCCCTCACTCTCCTTCCCCCATCAGTATCTCCAGGTCATTAGAGCTATGGGAGTCCCTCAGGCTGCAGCTCAGAGGGAAGCCCTGCTGGCTGCCCCAGCCTGCAGTCTGGGTAACACAGCACAGGCAGACAGCATGGGCAGTTAGGACACTTTATGCCTCCCAGGTCTTGGTTTGTGGTTTCATAGCAGGGAATGCTCAGGACTTGCCTCCAGGGGAGCTGCTTAATCCTTCCCACTGAAGGAGAATCACAGGCTGGAGCAACACTTCTCAGCTGAGCAGTGGGGCACTCACCTGTGCTCAGATTGCCAGCTAACCCTGCTTGCATATTTTATGCAGTGGTTACAGTGTCAAGTGCTACCCCAAACAAGAATCAGCAGCACACAGCCCAGTTTACTCCCTGTTTCTGGCCTGGTCAGTTCTTCCCTCTCTCCTCCCAGAGTCACAGCTTCAGCCATGGCAATGAAGTTACACTCGATCCTGAAGGGCCTTAGGCGACATGAGAAATTAGACACATATTATGAGGGGTAGAAGGTCTTCCTAAAATCAAGAGGAGTTTATTCCCACATCTCAATCCAAAATAATAAATTACTGGACCCTCCAATCCCATAGCTGGCACTGATTACACCACTGCATAGGAGATATGGATCTACCTCACACCTCCAGATTCGAACACCATGTGCCAGAAAGTACCTACTCACCATTATAGTAGAGGATTTCCAGGAGAATTCTTATTTCCTTCTGTAAAAAGACTCTTCCATTTCTTATAAAATAATTAAATATTGATTCCTCCAGAGAAGGAGGCCAAATGTCACTCTAGCCCTGTCAGCCTGGCTCTTGGTGAGGAAGGAGCAGAGCTACATCCTTCTAACACCAGAAATCACTCACTCTGAAATTATCTACAGAACAGGTAGGTATCCATCCTAGTTGTTGTGACAGTACCAGATAGACATGTTCTTTTTCATACCCAAGACCTGACTTAGTGACTGTACTCTATAAAAAAGCAAAATGTTTCAACAGGGTGTACGGCTGTCTCAGCCCAGCTCTGGGAAGAGCCATCACAGCGCAGCAGAATCAGTGCCTGGGCAATGGGCAGTGTCAGCTCACAGACAGAGGGAGAGCCATTCGTGCACTTGTGGCTGCTCCCTGACCTTGGCTGCTCCACAATGCCTTAGGAAAGGCAGGAGTGGGGAGGAGAATGGAAAATACTCCTCCCTTTCCTGTGTTTCATTGACAACTGACGAGGCATGTGCTGCAAACACATTAAGCCAACAGACAAGGTGGGTGGAATAATGTCTATTCTGTCCTCCAAGAGAGAAACAGACAGCTGCTGAAAGCAGAGGTGCATATGTGCATAACTATGAGCAAGAAAAATTGAATTTAAGAAAAGTAGGTTCTTTTCAGGCTGTGGCAGCAATGCAGCACCTTCAGTAATCTGAGTCGTGGGTACAGACAATTAAATTGGCACCTGAGTTCCTAGGAATAAATTCCTTTCTTTGTCTAGCTACACAAATGGTGTAACTTGACACTAAAAAAAATGATAAAAGTCATAAGTTGAAAAAAAACCCATTGTTTTTAAAAATTCCATTTCAATTATCATTTTGATTTTGTAGACATATAAAATATGTTTTTAACACACTTCTTGTCATATTCTTATTCGTATGGTGTCAAAGGGAACAGAAGAATAAGTGGATATTAAGTTCTTCCATAAATATAACTTGTCAGAGGATGGACTAATGTAGAATTAGTTTTTTATGAAAGGACATGTAGGGTTAATTTACCATGTAAGATTCATGCCTCCTTGAATAAAACAATAACATCATACTTGCCCACTTAACTAAGATATTCTCTGGTCTCATGAACAGACTGAATGTTTCTCTATAAGCACATTACTGGAGGAAAACATCAGAAGTCCAGCCTTCATAACCACCTTCTAAATTGACCATATAATACACATGATATTTCCTTCTAAAATGCAAGTAAGCATGAATATTTGTAAAATCAGATGCTACTGATAGATCTATTGTTCCTATCATAGAACATAAACCTGCAGGGGACAGGTCTTCTGGCTACTAAGAGCATTAGAAAGTATTATAAGGTATTTCTTTGTCCTTTTAGAAATAAAAATTCTTCCTGCCTTTTACTGAGCTTGGTTTTTTATTGGAGGAAGAAAACCACCCCAAAAAAACTTACTGATGCAAAAGTTTAACCACTTATAAAAAACTTTTCAAAGTTCCTTTGGTAATATTCAAATGGCAAGTGAGGTAAAAAAAAATTCTAATAACCTCTCATATTATTTCCTATATTTCCTACCCTATTATTTCATATTATTTCCCTATAGTATCACACTCCTTCTACAATCAGTGCAAGTCATGAGCTGTAATTAATTTTAATTACTGACACTTTGAAGGATAGTTTAACACTCTGTATCCCCAATTTCCTCATGATGTTATTATTTCTTCCAATCATCCTTTAATTTACAGGTGCCCTCAGGACTACTTAATAATTAAAAATATTTAACAGATACAAACATTAAGTGCTCTTTTACAGCCAAACAAAACCAATTTAAAAGTTTGAGACTTTCTTTTGTACAGAACTTTCCTGCTTCTTCACTGCCAGGGAACTTAAGGCTCAAGAAAGCTGAATTCCCAAAGTGTTGACAGTTTTAGTCAATTGGCAGAAATATCAAGAGAAGGGGGGGAAAAATTAATTTCTCCTGTTTCAGCCCAAATCTTCATGGTCACATGTTCAGGCTATTCTTCAGAATAACAGGATGAAGGAGGAATGCCAGAGATAGAAGGACATGTGACCATCAGGGCAGAATCGGGCAATAGTCCTAACTCTCCAGAGGAGGCATCTGCTCTCATAGCTACAGCTCAGTAGAAGTTATTTTCCTTTTCTCTTCTTCTCATAAAAAAATTAGAAGTGATTTTTCATTATCATCTGCTGTAGCCTTTCTTGCATCACAAAATAAAGACTGTCCATGTGTAGCAAAAAATCCCTAAAAAAAAATGTGGTCAAAGCTGAAATAATACCATTTGAAAATGCGGTTGCAATGCCTCACTGCAACTTTGGTTCAGACTTCTCCAATTTCCATTTTTTTACCCCACATGCCTGGCTTTCCAGCCAGACTACCTCTTCTGTGATGCAAGGCATCTCCCAGGAGAACTCCTGGTCTGCAGGAGAGATGTGGCTTAACTGAGATTTTAAAGGCATGTGGGAAAAAAGAGTACAAGATGAAGCAAAATTAAATCCCGTAAGATCCCAACGAAGTGCATCAACAGAAAGACTTCATCTTTTCATCTAAAACATTTTAGCTTAGGGACTTGTTCTTTAATAACAAATTTCTGAGCTATGCAGATGCTTTCCATACTATGTATATTTTCATTTAATATTTTGTTTTCCTTTAAAAAACAAAACTTTAATGGAAAATAGTCCAGCATCCTTAGCTTGAGCCTCTGTGGGGAAGCCACAGCCACTTTTGTGTGACTAATGGTGTTTCGATATAGTGGGGAAAGCAGGACCAAAAAGGAATCTTTTTTTTTCTCTGAAAGTGTCTATGCAAACTGTTTGTCTTATTACAGCCATCTGCTCCTAGTGTGTACTCAGTAGTAGTATCTGTTTGCTTTATTGCGTGAAATATACTTTTATTACCTTTACTACTTCTTGTTAGCACTGCAGAGTCCATTATGTTACAGGGGAGTGATATGGGTTTTAATCCATCTTGCACATTACAAACAGAATTGCTAAGGCCCAGATAAGTACATTATTGTTAGTAAACTGTGGACATGAGGGAAATCATCCTCTTGAGAAGATGACTTTCATCTTCTCAAGCTATGTGTGTAAGGCTGGCTGATAAAAGAGAAAGGGACAGTTAGTTTTATTTAGGAATTGAGCAGATGAGATTTCTCATTACTGAAAATTATCACAAAATACCCATGATATCATTTTTGCAATCATTTTTTTTAGAGTTGAACTTCAAAAGGTAAATGGTTCCCTGTAACTAAAGGATCATCTCTTCAATTTGAAATTGAGACTCAGGGTTTCAGATGGTGAGAAACTGTTTCTAGGGTCTTCCTTCTGCCCACATGAGGTTTAGCATGTGAGTCTCCATTATTATTCTCAGGCAAGAAAATGCGCTTTTTTAATCCCCTGTATAAACTCTATTTTTTTTTCTTTTTTTTCAATTGAGGAAGTAACAGAAGTTTCCAGGTAGCCTTGCTACAACTCCTGTTCATGAATAGAAATACATATATGTAACAATAGCAGTGTTGACCACCAGGTTGGCTGGAAAGTTGACAGAACTAAACAGATGGATATTAATTACTTTCACCAGACGAGTATCTGGGCATTTATATCAAAATTATTGCAGAAAATTACTTGCGTACTTGGGCAGGAATAAAAAGACAAAACGAACATTCTTCCTGCCTGCATTTTTAAGCAAACACAAACTTGTAACGTGTCAGTGCATTTGTAGCACCACCTTCCGTGTGGCAGAACAAGGTGATCAATAGGTAGTAAAGGTGTCATCATCAAGAAAAGTCTAATGAATCATTTCCAAGCATGCCCCTTTATCACTCACACCAACAAAGTGACGTATCCACGTAAAACTGTGTATGATCAGCTGTCCCACAGAACATGCAGCCTCAATGCTACTGCAGAATTTTGCTTTGAATAGTTTTCTTTGCCTCAATTTATATTCACGTTATTATCCACATTAAAGATATCAATAGGATCCCAGTGACTTCACCTCAGGAAATTATTTTGGTCGGAGCAGCCCAGATTCTCAAGCACCTATCAGGTGTCACTGGACATTTGAATACATTTCAGCCCAAAGGATTTCTGGCCATGTTACGCAATTAAACTCCAAGTGCATTTCTGCATCAAACATAAATCATTTCTATTCACATTTCTTTTTCTCTCCTTTTTTTTTTTCCCTTGATGGCAAACTTGTTAATCAGCTGGGCTGTTCAGGAGCCCAACTTTATTCTAGGCGCATCCTTCCAATTGCAAAAGTTTGATATTCTCAAGGGTGTAGATAGGATCCAAGTTTGATTATCACATGGGAGAATAACCATGTGAACTGTAATGAACTGTTTTCTTTCCTGTTTTTCCTTGCTAAAAGTCATTTATAAACATTTTAAAGCCCTTATTGTAGCCATTTACCTGCACATAGAACAGTTGCTGATGAGGATGATAACACCATATTCAGACCCAGGCTGGAGGTGTGTGCCAGCAAGTGGTACCTTCAGCTTACCAACACCTGTCAGAGTCCTGAGGGAAGGAACACCAGGACTTTGAGGGAATTACCAACCACAACCATGCAGCATTTTTTGACCTTGTAAGAAAAGGCATGGAAAAGCTACAAGCCTAATGTCCCTCTTCCAGTAACTCCCACATACAAACCCAAAGCACGGTTTTGATGTGCACAGTTTGCAAAGAACCTCGCATCCCCTTTAAGCATTTTTTAATAGCGTTTGTATTCTACACTGAAGTTGAACAGTGTAGAATACAAAAAAAAATAGGATAGAGATGCTTCCAGTCCCAGGGGCCTGGGATTTAGCACAGGGAATTTGCTGCTGCTCTTTTTTCTGTTTCCCTTGTGAATTCCTCAAGCCTGTAGTTCCAGGACTTAGAGCACAAATTCTGCCATTTTGAGACAGAATTACTTTGCCATGGAAAAAGACAGCTAAGAAGTCTCAGAGTTATGTTAGGTCTGTCATGACACTGTCAAGGAGCACAAACTATTTCTGACTTTTTCTTTAGCAAAACAGATAAAACAACAGTAAATTTTGACATAATAGTGATAGAAGGCTAAGTATGTAATAATTGCTGTGAAGCTGCATATGTTGTTGCATGATAATTCTGGTAACTAAGTAGCAGCTTTATGAGTAACAGGAGTGTTAAAAGGGTGATCTACATTCAAGTTCTATCCCCTTCTTTCTTTAATAAGTGCACAATTAAGTCCTGGCATCACTGTAAAAACATTTCCCTATAAAATTAATAATTAATTCTGATTCACTGGAAGACAATGTTAAAAAATTAGAGTGATAATTATAGCACCCACATTTCCTTTAAGCACATTTTCTTAGGTAATCAATTACTCACCAAGGGGATAACAGGAAAACTGGACTTTTTATAGCTAAATTTGTTTTGTTAATATAGAGATTTCCAAGTCTTCTAACAAAACTTTCAGATAAAATCTCTTGCTTCTTGAAGTCTGTTTGCTAGAGTCATCACCTGCAGCCCATAGGTTCACTCCATCCCCATTACCCAAGAAGGCTGAGTGTTGTTATTGTCTTGTCAGAATCACAAACATGCCATTAGCCTCCTCCAACTTATCCTGTTTCAGGATATTCCCATCAGATTCTTTTCTTTTCTTACCACCATCACTCACCAGTAGGAAGATAAGGTGAGTGATGGGAAGAGAACATTATTAGAACAATTCAGTTCTTCTTCTGACTGCTGCTAATAAATCTGAATATTTAACAATCCAATTATTGGTGTCTCTACCTCAGACCAGTCAGTCTCCTTCACTCTGGCTGGCAGATGGGATAAATGAATTGTTGTGCATATCTCATTTAATATCCAATAATATCAACCCAATTGATAAACCTAGAAATTATTATACTAAAAATGAGTTATGAAAAATTGTATGTCCATATCAACGAAATTTCTTCTTTGGGATGCCAGCACTAGGTTTCATCCCAGCTGCACAAGCTATAATTTTTGATTTAAAACAGCTGGATGGCCAAAACTGAAGTTAAATAGCTGGGTTGAGGGTCCAGAAGTGAGAAAGGAGGAGGCTGAAGCAGTCTTTAAATGAAAACCAGAATAAGCTTTGACTTTAACAACCAATTTTCAGCAAAAACACGTGTGGAACACCACCAGGCCTAATTAAAATGCAATACTTCTACAGCTCAGGAATGGAGTTCAGGTTCTTGCAGAAACTGGTGTGAAACTCACATTCTTCCCTTTTATCATGGCCAGGCAGATTAAATGAGGAGAGCTGGTGTCCTTGGACAAAGTCTGGCCAGAGAACAAGCTACTTTTTCCTATGCTGTTCCTACATTTTATACCAGTATAGTTCCCCTGGTCTCAATGCAATAACAAAGGCTTTCTCTTCAAATAAGGAAATTAAACTTCCCATTTGTAAATGTGATGATCTTCATATTTTGCATAATTTTATTTAAACTTAGCCTAAAGTAATGATGACCATGCATTAAGTGGTGTTCTCAACAGTAATTTCAAACATGTAATTTTTCTGTACCATATACGTTCAGATTTTCTTTTCTTTCTTCTTAATGTTTGAATTACTCATATATTAAGCCAATCTTTAATTTAACAAGTGACTTCTTGAAACATAAACTTGAAAAGTCTTCAATCAAAAGAAAAAAGTTTGAAAACATATTTTTCACAGCCATTTCCGATTAGTTTGAAATCTTTGCACTAATTTGCCAAGAAATATTTTTTCCTTTCTAATGGGGTCACTATCAAGAAACAGCCACGAAATTCTGAACACTCAAAACTGCAGTGCACAATTTCACTTCGATCTGCTGGTGCAGCACAGGAGTGCAGGACTATAAAGTCCAAATGTTTTCTTTGCACTATGTGTCAGAGAGCCAGGCACACAACTGTGATACTGGGGGTTTATTTCAGCTGAGTAAGGAGCAAGTGTCACGAATTCCCCATCCCTTCAGTGTGGTCCCAGAACTCATTATCTCCTGGGCTGTCCCTGCAATGCGGGCTCGGAGATGTGGTAGCTCTATGTGCACAATGATAGGCTTAAAATGGATGAGATTTTCAGGAACATAAAGTTCTTGGAAAAATACGGCATGATCTTTGCAGTCGTGGGGAAACGTAGTCAGAACCTTGAAATAGCATGCTAATTGCCCTGAGTAAAGTAATTTGTTTTATCTGTCTGCCACTTGGTTTCCTGCAAAGCACAAAAAAACTATTATGGGATTTTACTGAAACTAATTACTACTATTTTATCACAAAGGCTGCTGAAGCATAATCCTCTCACTTTCATTCTGTGTTTCTCTCACAAACTATGCCTCTCCTTCCTTCATCCTGAGTTTAAAATCTTGTGGAAAGTCAAGAAGTACTTTAATCATCCAGTGTTGTAATAGATCCTGCTGATATTCAGCCTCACACTATAATAATATGGAGTGATAGCACAGTACCTCAATGTAAACTCTAGTAAGCTGCATACACCACTGCTTATTTGATCATAGGAAACCTGCACCCCACAAAGTCTGAGATGTGCTGTGGGGACACCACCTGCCTCCCCACAGAAACACTCCTGAATGACAAGCTGAGCACAGGGTAATTTGTTTCCCTTTTCCAACTTACACAGGCAGGAATTAATAAGAGCATGTTTAAAATACTGATGATTTGGTGACTCAATAGTGACAGTGTATCCTGGTATTAATGCAATATCTTGGCTTAAAATCATAATTTTTTAGAAGCCCTGAAATATCTCGTTTTGATCATTAGCATGAAATCCTTCTGATGTTGAGATACCTCATTAGAATGGTTTGCAACTTGTCTTTAATTGAAATTATTATTATTTTCAAATGAATGACACTGCCTGAATGTGTTCTGTCACATCTTAAGAGTTAATTAAATTGATTTTATCAGAATAGTCAACCACACAAAATGCAACCTATTAAAGAATGTATTTGACAAAAAAAATTATCATCATACTCTTATTGATATGAAGTACAGACACCATCAGCATTTTTCACCCAATATAACCAGCAAGAGTTCAAAAAGTGTCAATGCACAAAGGAATTACAATGCACTTTTTAAAAAATGCCCTTCTACAAGGCTAATTTTTCTGTACAGAAAAGTAAATGAAGACTGACAGCTAGAAAGCACAGCAGTAAGAGGATCTTGAAGTAGATGAGATGAAGATTTTCTTTTCTCAAAAAAGAAGTAGTGAGAAAATAATGATTTTTGCCATTGAATTGTAAGGTCAGAGCTGCTCTTAAAGGGAAGATTCTCACTCCTACAAATGTTTTATCTACCCAAATGTATGTGCCTTCGGATACCCAACAATAATCACTTCTTAAATCATACATGTGCTGCATATCACATTTTCTTTTTTCACATTTCTTGTGGATTTCCTACTCAGTGTGGTGGGATTTTTTAGTCCTTGTGTCCATAGTGACATCAGATCCAATCCTGTGATGTTCTTGCTGGCTGACTTTGAAGGCAATGTTATTAAAGGCCTGTTATTCAGATCTTCATCTGAATCCAGCCTTCAGTGTGTTAAGCATTTGAGCCCTCATTTTTGTGACATTCTGAGTCCACTCATTGTAGGTGGGTGGATACTTGACAGAGCCGGCCAACGAAGCAAAAATATTCCATGAATAATCATTCGCATGTATGAACAAATGCACTTTCACTGTGTTACTGGTTATCCAGCTCCCTCCCCAAAAGCATGCACACCTCAGGAAGGCAAAACCAGACTGAATCAGATCCCCGACACCTCTGTGACAACAGCCAAAACCAGCACTTTTACAGAAGGAGCCTTAAGTCCATATTGCATTTAAAACTCTCAAGATACATGGACACGCTCATGGGGTAATATTTTCAAAAGGCCTCAAAGCAAATTTTTAAAAGTAAACTTTCAGATGCACACATCTAGGAGAATGGAATCTGGCAGGATACCTTTTCATAGTGCTTGTTGCAAAAAGCAATGAGAAACCATCTGCATATTTAGGCATCTAAATCCCATTTTAAAACCCACTTCTAAGTAATTTAACTGCAGGTCCTCCTGTTCAAGTCACTAGGATTCAAAGCTTATTACCTCTGAGTATCCTGACATTATATCCTATTGATTTAACAAGATACAAGCTCCTAAATCAGTTGTTTGGGTTTCAGTTATTTTTAAGGGTGATCTGCAGAATTAAACAAACCAAAATTTAACACTTTTCTTTAGCCACTGGAAAAACAACATTATAACAGTGAAGAAACTGGATCCTGCAACTAGACATTGCATGTCACCTTATGGAGGATACATAGTTCATACAGAGTTAGAGTCAAAAGGGGAAAAGTTCTATTTCCACAGCCTGAAGGAACATCGTTGGTAAAGAGTCAGTCTGCTTTTGCAGCTCCCCTGCCAAGCCTCTGCAGGGTCCTGCCCAAATGAGTGTCTCGGTAGGAAGCGCTGTGGGCTGATAGGAAAAGAAAGGAAGAGCTGCTTCTTCAGTATTGCTGAACTATTTTTCTTCAGGCCTTTGAGCTGATCTGCTATTCCTGAGTTTCAAAATGTCATCTGACAAGACAGCAACTCTTGGAAACAAACAAGTGCACGTTCCTTGTCTGGAATTGGTAAAGAAGTTGTCACAGGATTTGGATCTGATTTGCTGCCCTTAACTGTACCTACCATGGAGGCCATACAACCTGCTCCAGTTGGTATAAAATGAGGTAATTTCTTTAAAATGCCGCACATTAGCCATGCTGTAATTTGCCACAGCTAAACACCACCACATCTGCTAGTATAAAATAACAACTGGATGCCTTCTCTAATCACTTGGAAAGAAAACAGGGAGGGGAAGGGGCAAAATCATGTTGAAATCATGTAAAGGTTGAAGTTACCTCTCAAAAGGAAAATCTATATTTCCCTCCTCCTTGTCAAACATGCACTCTATATTGCTGTTGCCATACAGACCCATGTTTGTTTGCTCATCTATCTCTGCCACTTAGACACATTGCACTAACCACAAAATGGGTTGTAGCAAGGTGCTCTGGGAACTGACAGAAACAAAAGGCTCCCATAAATTTACAACAGCTTTCCCAGCTACTACTTGATTTAAAATCATGCTTTTAAAAAAAGGTGGGGAAACCCTGTATATTAGAAAATGAGGTTGCTGAATATTAGTGTGCAGGCAGGTGGAATGAGACAACATATTGTCCACTATGCATTTTTCTCACTGCAGAATCAATGCTGAAACATAGTATAATATATTTATAAGAAAATCAAATCACTGATAATTGCAGCATGTGCTCCAAGTGAGTGATTTCATGCAGTGCTAGTGGGCACAGAGAGAATTGCTGGGAAATCTAGAAAATCTGATCTGACACCTTACATCCAACACCTTACCTTTACATGAGATGTTGGTAAAGGCTAGAAGGCACCAGTCAAGAAACAAAAGCTCTGGTTCCTGCCTCAGAAGAAGCCTGCCTGGAAAATGGCCATGGTACATCATAGCAACCCCTCCATGCAGCCCCACAGGACAATGTTCACAACATGCATGACAGTAAAGAGATCAAATTTGTTTTTCTAAATTATGATTTAATGCTCTATTCAGCTGGACACAAACAGCACTATGTTCTTTGGTAGTATGAACATAACAACACAAGAAAACATCATTTTTTGATCCTTTTCTTTGGAAAATTCTCATCACCTTACCTGGAATCAAAAGCTTTGTATTACCATTGTTTCCAGCTGTCGTTAAGATGTCTCAGGAAGCTCCTGATGAGCCATGAAATATTATCACAAGATGGAAATCATCATTAATGGAACTGCTTAGGTTTGCGGTGAAAAATTAGATAACCTAATTTGTAGTTCAATTTCCAAGACACCTATTTGTTAGCTAAGTAATTTACCACCATCTTTCATCATTTAAGTCCTTTTCCTCTCTGAAGATTTAATTAGTTTGCTTCTCTGTCTCACACACAATTTTCTTGAACTGTTTCAGGCAGTCCCAACAACCCCCCAAGAAATGTCCCCATGAACACAGAGGAGAAATCAGCAACTTCCGTGCCTGTTCAGTAAAAGAACGCAGCATTTTCTGATAGCTGCAAACAAGATGGGATTTAGGCCAGAAATGTTTCCCAGTCAAGCATGAAAACAGCACTGGTACCCTGCTGGTAAGCAGCCATGCAGCCCAAGAATGACCAGTGGCAGAACACATCCAGGTTCAGGCCTTTTGAAAACTATTTGCCCTGAAGAAATCCCATAAATAATCTAATGTGAAACAAAACATTTCATCTCTCATAATAAGCACACAGCATGATGTGTGAGAACAGCTATCAAACTGCTTCCAAGATGAGAGCTCAGTTCAGTAAATTCCCTCTCATTTGCCTGTGGTTTTTTCTTCTATTATACATTATCAAGTTTCACTAAACTGCCTTATTAATATGTCTCTAAATTAACCTCAAGTCTACTCCTACTCGCTTTCACAGAGGTCAGTGTAAACCTGTCATTAAATTCAGCAGGGATAGGTTTGGGTCCAGAAGGAGTAACCTTTCCTTCCTTTCCTTGTTTGCTATCTTTATTTCACCTTGGTCTAACCTTAATTACACAGTAACTTAATATTATCCTTCCTATTCACACAACCAAGTAATTGCCCTCTTTCTGTCATCTCTGCTATTTTTAACACACCCTTTGTTGTTTTTTGAATACTAATACAAACATTGATACCAATCAAAGAGTATGCAAACAGGCTACTGGGATTGCACTTAGTACTACTAGAGGAGGACAATAACTGGGACTTGAGGGACAAAGTGTCATTCCCTACACCTTTACACGGTACCCAGCACACCAGCCCTGGTGTGATGAATGCTACCATCTCTGCCTAAAGGGATCTTTTTTCAAGATTCCCATTATTTCAGTCTTCACCTCATATCACTTCCTTTCTGTGTGAGCTGAGGAAGTTACTGTTTCCTCAAGTATTTGAGACATTACAGACTGTGAAATGTGGGAATGTTTCTTTTGACTTCAGAGCAAGAATCACCTATGTCCTGTTTGTATCTTTTATTTCCACTGGAAGAAAATGTTGGTAAATAAATTAAATGAAGAGTCAAAGTGAGTTTGACTCTGTACACCCACCTGTGGGGTAACTCTGGATTACAGCCTCTCCTGTGAGTCATGCTTTACGTTTATCCATAGCACTCATTAAGCATGTCAATGGTTATGCATGTTGCCTCTTTTGGATCTAATCCTCAGGTGCTTAACTATGCCTTGGCAGGTAGAGAAAGCTTAGGAACACATATTAGTTGCATGTATTGCATTAGGAGAGATAGACCAGGTCTGTTCAATGATCCCTCAAACTCATTCTCTGAGGTTTGTCGGAGTGCCATGCATAATGAGAACAAGACATGCATGGAACTTTGGTTTCATCATGCTCTCACTCAGCATTCAGAGGATTTTGGGCTGTTTCTCCGAGCTGGGAATGTAAAAGATTGTTATTTTGGCACAGAGTACTAAGCACTAATGTGCTTAACCCTTTCATCTTGGGTAGTTTTTGTTCAGAGGGTAGGAAGAATCTACAGAAGGATGAAACTTCTACTCAGGGCAGCTTGGGACCAGCACACCCTGGTGTGCTGGAGTTGCAGCTGTGGAGGCTTGTCCAGGCTACACAAGCTGCTGAGTGTCAACCTACTGAGATGCATGCTGCCTTCCTAACTGTTAGCCTCTGAGTCTTGCTACAAATTAAACAAAAACGAGTGGCAGCTAACTATAAACTGCCACATGGAATCAGGCTATGGTCATTATGGCAGGTATCATGCCCGACGTTGAGCAAATGATTTTGGTAAGGACTGTAAAACCTTCTCCCCTGGGAATGTTCAGGCACTGTACTGCCATCAACATGATTTATAGGCTATATTAGGACTCTGCTCATGAGCCTTACTCTCCCCAGAAACTTTTGGAATTGGGAAGGTGGAAAGATGCTCATAAAACAACAATATATTTGACATGCTGTTCAGTAGGATCAGAAAGCAATCTGCAGAGGTCTGACTGCTGACAAGGAATGCTGTTTAAAAAATCACAGTGTCTGTCAAACTTATTCCTTCTACCATCCAGGATACAAGGCCAGTTTACAAAAAGACCTTGAACAGTCATCAATCACCCAATACATCTGACATATAGCCTGGGCAAGCATTTTGTGTCTTCAGAGGCAGCTTGGTGCTTCAAGCTGCAGTAACACAGCAGTAGTCAGAAAGGCCACCAGTCTGTGCAAGAGAGGTGGAGGTTTCCCTACATGTCAGGTAGCAGCTTGAACTTCCGCTTTTTCATTTTGCTCCCTATCAGCCTTCTAATACAGCTGGACTCAGCTGTGACTTTGCCTCAAGTCCTAACGAAAGTGCTTGTCCCATGTCCATATAAAAGACAATATTCTGGAAAGGCTTTACTCCCCAGTGCATTGCATGTGATACTGGAAAGTCCTAGGGGAGTCTTCAGCTGTTTCTGATGCTCCCTGCAGTGATGTGCCACAAACATTACATTCCTTGCTCAGCCAACACAGAGGCTGTGCTGTGAGACCAATTTGAGCTAGAGAAAAATAGCATTCTTCTATGGCATGTGCCTCTAATTGGAAACTCAATGGCACAACTCATGTTTGCTAACCTTCACAATGGCTTGCTGCTTTTCATTTTCTTTCCATTTTTCTTTTTCTTTCAAATTGTAAAAAGAAACTTTCCCTAAGGATATTCACATTAATTCTGTAAGACATTGTACAGAAAGGGGGTGTGTCCAGGGAATAAAGCCATTCCTGCATCTGAGATCATTTCACTTCAGCTAGAGAACTCATGTGAATCCCTCTCCAAATCTTTTCCTTTCTTTTTTTATTGTTTTACTGCTTTCTTTTGAAATAGTGCTGCCATTACTCATGCAGCCTCAAAACAATTTCTTGGGTGCACCTGCTCTTAATACCTTTTCCTCTCTCTGTGACTCCTCCCACACATCCAGCACAGGACAAAAGTTTCCTGTAGTACACAAGCAAGGAATGCCACAGACCTGCTGCAGTATTCCTGAATGCAGCTCACAATGTGTACAAAGCCTGCTAGTAAGTTGTCTTTAAACAGCTTTTGCAAATGTCCTTATCTGCAAGATAGAAGCAAATGTATCACCATACACTGGGCCCAGAAAAACTGATGTCAGTGACTTTCAGATTTTGGAAAAAGTCCATTTCTCCTTCCCTTTTTTATTAAAGTTCTCTCTGAGACATCTGTTCAAAGTTCATTCTTTTTAACTGTCTCCTTGCAGTCTTGGAAACACTTTGTCTCAGTCCCCTCACAGTTCCTGATGTAGGAGCATCTGACAGGGTTCTCAACACACCTGCTCCAGCAAAGGAAAACGATTTCTTCACAGGGTGAGATTTGTTCTTAGCTATTTCAGGTTAGAGCTTCTGCTAAGCTTGTATAACACTTGGAAATAAAGCAATTTTTTTAAAGATGGGGAAGAAAAGAAAACTTCCACACTTTGGGAAGTATACCTTCATCTCATTCTAGGTCAGTACTCTGACCTGGACATACATCTCCACCTTTTACTTCTTCTTTGCCTTAGCAATGGGATGCTTAATATATTAAAGCATTACTTTTTCATTCTCCCTCTACTTGCAAAACCTTGTCCTTTGTCTGAAAGGTCACCAGCATTTGCTAGAAGTTATATCCAAGCAATAGAAAGCCAAGGAATTATTTTTCTTATACCTGTGGTGCAAAACTCTCGTCCTAAGATGCAATGCCTTAAACCCAAGTAACTTCAATATACTGTACCCTCATGGTATTTTCTGACATTACCGTGTGGCAGAAAAGTCTAACCTCCTCTGGATGGGAAGAGATGTGCTTAAATATGTGGGCACGTGCACTTGCTTTTAAATAAACTAATTGCACTTTTCTTCCTTCCTGAAATACAACATGCTTCAGGTCCACTTTGCTCTTGCCAGAAGTAAGCACAATTCAATCAATTTTTCACAAACAGAAATGTCAAAGTCTGCTTTCTGGCACACAGCTGCCACTGTATCTACCACAGACATTGCTGCAGAAAAGGCATAAGGCTTTGCCTCTGACACAGGCTGTTGGAAAGGGCAGGAATAGCAGATTTCCAACTCAAATCATTTCTCTACAGCTGAAAGGCCAGTTGTACTTATTAAGACAACTAAGCCTCCCAAGGAAAAGGATTTGAAAAACTATATACCTGCCTGATTTGTATAGACTCTGGCCAGCTTTATTCCAGTACACTAGTTTTGCTCTGGCACAAGCCAATGCTTTGTTATTGCATACATATAAAATACTGACACATTGAAGGATGTGGAGGCCAGGTGTCAATCTCATGGGAAGATGCTTAGCCATGATTTTCTTGTCTCTAATATATGATTATATTATCATGTGAAATCTCACAGTATCTGAAGAAAACAATTCTGAAATTGACATTTCATCAGTTTACTTGACAGGGACAAAGACAGGGAAGGAACCAGGTGCATCACTGAGTTTTGGCTTCTACAATCATATGCACAGCATGCTTAATTCAGAGGGGTCTATACAGCTTTTTAACCTGGAATACCTATAGGACCTTGTTCATATTTTTCATATACCTCTTCCAATTTTCAGAAAAATCTAAATTGTTCCTGCAGTGCTATAATTTGTATCCAGGAAAGGTTATTTGTAACTGCCATAGGTACTTAGCTGTTAGAAAAGTAGAAACACTCTTGGGTTTGCCTGTATTCTGCATATTTCCCAGCCCTACCTTATTGGGATCACATGAGACTCTTCATTTAAGATGTCTGGGCATGACGTTCTCACCCCACAGAGATCCATCAATGGTAAATTTATCATTAGCCTGGTACTAGTTTTCAGCTGGTAAGAAAAGAGATGAGTATTCCCACTATTGCTAAGAAATGTCATAAAGCCAATGGTAATTTTTACATGTGTGAGGCCATGCTCTCTGTAAACACAGCATTTATCAAACACTAGCACCCACCAGCCTCTATTTCACCAGGAGGATGCATATGTTTAGAAGACTGCAGGACTTTCAAGGTAGCTTTATAAGTTAATATTTTGCAAAATTAACTTCTAAACCTTCTGCACAATTCTGTGATTTATGGACAGTCCATGGAATGAAAGGCCAAAAAGGTTGTCAAGAAGGAATGAATTACACGGTACTTTCAGATAACAGAATGAAATTTCCATTCCCTGTCTGGGTACCAACCCAATTTCTACAGCTGTAGAGACTACCAAGAAGCATTTCAGGCAGCTTAAAAGTGAATTTCCAGCCTCTCTTGAATTCAAAGAGGTAATTATTCATAACATTAGAGTTGCTTTTAGAAAGACACACTCTTCAATCTTCGTTAGTTATGCCCAAGACTATTAACAGGCTTGAGTTTCACAACAGGTTCTTTTCCCAAATTCTGCCTTTCAGAGGACAATTTTCTGTGAGGTAAGGCCAAATTCCTCAGACTACACAGGAAAGTTTACAATAAGAAAAAATAACTCTATAGCAACATTACTGAAAACACTTAAAACTACATATCCCTTTAGAAAATAAAGAGCTTTCTGGAAGCATGCAAACATAAAGGTCTGAAGATCTGGTGCAGTTTGCAGATGCAAATCAGGTTGGCAACAGAGATGCCAACTTTATGAATAAATACCTCTAGCTGTAATGCTTCATCTTCAGTACTCAATAGGCCAAGGCACCTTTCTAGTAATGTGAGTTCTTCTATGTTTTTTGATCTAAAAATATCCAAAGTTTCAGAAATAGAGTAAAAGAAATGTTTTTCAAGATGGAAATTCTGTTTTCTGCCTACTATAAAAAATATCAAATGCCGTTCATGAAAAACAGCTTTCAGAAGAAAAAAGATCTGCATTCCCCCTCCATTTTTTTCCTTTCCCATCACTTTACAGGGGAAGGTTAATGCTTTATCATGTTGCCAGGTAAATAGGTGCTTGCCCAGATCGTAGGCAAGAATTAATGACATTGCAGAACTATCTGCAAAATCTAAAGAGTTTACACAATGTTTTGCACATTTATATTGATTATAAATAGCAGTAACTGATGCCAGCAATGTGGTTTCAGTAGAACATCACACAGAAGTTTCTCCTTTGTGATTCTGACTACAGCACTGCAAGCAGTGTTATACTGGCTCCAGTCCATCTCATTTCATCTTGTCTGCAAGTGCATCAAAATCTAACCACCTAGTCTGAGGGAAAAGAAGGAGAAGAAAATATTTCAGCCTTTTGGAAATAAGCAGCTAATTTTCTTATTCTGTGATGTGAATTCCAATAAGACCTCCAAAGGCAAGGCTGTCAGATATCAGTGTCAGATGTCTGCCTCACTCCTCTAGCACAGGGAACTAGGGAAAATATACTGGATACCTGCATGGAATCCAGCCCTCCTCCAAGGCAAGGCAACCTGTGGAGCAGTGCTGCAAGGGAGACTGATGGCTCTCCCAGCACCACTGAGCACAGCTCTGCACAGCTCAGACAAGAGGAGTGCTGCCTGTGGCTTGGGCCTTTCCTCAGGCTGCAAAGGTTTGATGCTGTTTCTGCTCTCTGAGAAAGGCATCCAAACTAATAATTTGTGTCCAACTCCTATGAAAGCTGGACCCAGGAATGTAAGAGCTACGAGTCAGAAGGTGAACAAATCAAGTGGAGTTCTATGCTCACCTGTGGTGGACAGGAACAGATCCAGAGCCCATTCTGTGAAAGGCACAGGCATTTTCTGGTGGAGCACCATCAGTCTGGGAGTTTAGGCAGTTGTAGGAGCTGTAGGAGCTTTCCTTCTTCCCAGCTAAATGTGCTAACCCCCAAATTAAAGGCAAGCTGACTATTCCCCTTCAAGTCCCATGGTGTTTGCTTCTTTAAGCACACAGCAGCACAAACTGAACAGAAGGCACCAGGAACACTCTTTGCAATGTAGTGAAGAGTTCACTGGCTAGGGCATCACCCTGGAACATGTGCTGAGACACAAGTCAGCTCCCAGCTCTTACCAGCAGTGATTATACAAACAGTCTGTCTCTGCTGCTCCATCTCATTCCAGAATGATGTGATCGTGGTTGGAAAACAATTTATAAATCACACTGAGGAGAACATTTTAATAATTGAATTTGAAATATATAAGAGCACATATGCACACATGCATACATTTTCACATATGCATACAGTAACCACCAGTTTACAAGCTACACTGGCATTTCAAATGACAAAGTTCAGTCTTTAAACTGAGGTCTCGTGAAGCAATTACTCCACTCCTGGGGTACCCAGGAGCAGAGACTAGCAAAGTAAAGCCATGATTAAATAACACTGAGTTCTAATGCTGTCTTCCAACACAGATTTTATTGACTTATTGTCTACATATGCTTTTGATTTTTCTATACTAAGTGCCATCTTGCACACACAAGCAAAGTTCCAGGCAAAGCAAGTGACCACCTATAGAAGCCAGAAAGAGGACAAAATCTTAAAAAAACCCTAAGGAAAACCACACTTAGACAAACTAGAAAAGAGTCTCAAGAAGGAACAGGCACAGCCAACATAGTTTCTCCAATGAATGATGTAAGCAGCTTTGGAGAGAGAAGTAGTTTCCATCATTCTGGAACACAAAATATCAGCCATTGCTCCCAAGTTGTTGCAGTGGGTGCACTGGTGCAGTCATGTCTTGGTTGCATTAAGTCTGGTGGCACTGACGTCTTCGATCTGTGTGCCCTGTCCATATACTCACAGCTGTTTCAGAGAGAGATGGGTGATTTTTCCCCTGGCATGATGAGAGCACTGGATGAAGTTTTTTGCCCTAATCTGCACAGTGAGGAAACTCCACTTGCCAAGTTCACCTAATATTTCATCAAGGCAGTTCCTGTCACTGAAAGAACCTGGGGCTTTGCCCTTGACCTTTTCCTGAAGCACAACTTGGTGGTGGGCTTTTGTATTTTAGGCCAGCCAATAAGCATGTAAAAATTTGGGGAAACATTTTGCAGCCTTTTGTGAATTGAACAGACATTTTTTAATGAGATATTTGTTCATGATTCTCTACAATTTCTTGGGACTGAGGTGAAGAATTAGGAAGCCTCACACGTTTTGTTTGTGCTTTCTACTCCTTGGTGCCTGACTGGTAGATCTCCCATAGAGCATCCTACAGCCTGCAGAGCAAGGCTGTCCTCAGGCTTCCTCAGGCTTAAAGCAACCACTGCAGGCTACACCTGATCTCAACTACTTCATGCCCACCCAAAAAAATTGTGCAGGCCATGAAATACCTTGGATAGGTATTGGCCTTGGATAGCATGCTCTTTAAAATCATTCTGTAACACTTGTCCTTCTCCACCTTGCTGTCCATACCTCTCAGGAGCTGCTGCACACCAATTTCTCGATACTGACTGAAAGAACCAGTGTAAGGACCATTTCTGTGTCATTCAGACACCTGGAACAGTCACAGGCAACACCCTTCGAGGTCTTTGGATGATGAACACAGTAGTTTGAAGGACTCTAAGTAAGAGGACAGAAGAATATTTCAGCCACAGCTGGATAATATTAAGGAAATAGCAGGCTTCAATCCTGGACCATCTAAGGGAAGGGGAAAAAACTAAGAAAGAAAGCAACAGATGTGGTATTGGATAATAATGATTCAGAATTATTTAATGCATTGTTTTGACAGACTTCACATCATAAAAGTAAAATCAGACCTGCTTAATAATAAAATATAGATAGAGACAGAAACACACCAGAGCAACAAAGAACATAATGGAAGATATTTGAAGCTATTTTGACATTTTTTTTCTCTTTAAACAATAGAATTTACGTAAATTTGTAAACTAGTTTGAATATATTCATGAGATGTGGAAAAATAATAAGAAATACTTTTCAAATAAAGGCTAAACTGACTGTTTCAGCCATTTCACACCAGCACTAATAGAAAAAGGACATGGAATTTACTGTATAGCAAATATTGACTGATGGCTGTCATGTGATCTTCAGTGTCATTGGACAGCATCCCTTTGACTTCTGTAGGATGAAGTTATATTTGAATAACTGTGGAATGCTGGTGTTCTGCTTTTACTATAAAATATATTTATTTATATTTAAAGATGAGTGCTGTGAAAAGCCTTGGAACTTGAAACACAGCTTTCTGAATAGAAGACTAAATGTACAAATATCTTCAAATTCAAGGTGACTTTAGTCAGCTAAGATTCACATGTCAAACTGTGAAGCATCCTGTTTAACATCTAAATTCAGAAGACACCCCAACATATATATCTATAAGCTACCCATCTTGCAGATCTACAGGACTTCTCAGACTGCCCACTGAATCCTCAGTTGACCCCTCCTGCACTTCTCATGCCAGCCATCTGCTGACCCACTGCATAGGGAGCCTTTAATGCCACCCACCTCACAGTGATTATCCCAGGCAATGGCTGGAGAACCTATACTGATGGGAATAATGGAGAAATCAGGGTCCCCTACCAGTATAAAAGTACTTATAAAAGTATATTTAATTCACCCTTGAGTTTATCCAAGTGTAGAAAAGGGTAGATAGTCTATTTGGCAGTCTGTTTGCCAGGAGTGGGTAACATTAAGGTGAGAGTTAGGAAAGACAGGAATGAGAAAAAAATAGTATGGTTACTAGGGATATTAGTGGGCAACAATATGAATTTGACCAGAGAAAATTCAAGCAGGCATGAATGAGGATCTGGACTACAGAACCAGGAGGAGAAAAAGGCACAATAGAGAGAGAACAGGCAGGCAGAAATGCACAACAATGAGGACAGTGACAAGTCTGGATAGCAGCTACCATATTCTCATCAAATTCATACAAGAGCAAGGGTGACTTAGAGGAGCTGTTGTTGCGTGTCTGAGAAGGCAGTAAAACACACAACATCCACATATCTGTGCTTCAGCTTCCACAATTAGTATACTCAGCCCCCAACAAGCAGCATCACCTCAAACTGATGCCACACATTTTTTATTCTTGGAGACAGACCACACCAGGGAATGGCATTGGCATTAACACCATGCCTGCAGTCTGCATCACGTTTAGCACATTAACAGCAGTTTTCCCCAGTAGATCTGCCCCCTAACTTAAGCCATTTTGCTGCTTCCAGAACCAAGATAGAGGTGTAGATGTTTTTGGATAGCATGTGAAACAGTTTAGCAAGTTGTCAGTCAGTTCACGGATTCAAAGTGACTGTAGTGGCTGTGCTACATGGCTTGAAAAGATGAAGCTGGAGGTCTGGAAGGGACGGTGAACGTAAAATTTGGATACTGGTGGAGATGGCTGACCTAACAGTAAAGGGAGAAGTGAGCAGGAAGTTAAGTCAATCAGAGTTAAAAATGCAAAGTACAACTCTCTGGTATGAAATAAAGGACAGGAAAGGTTAGCAAATGGAAGGAAAGCAAATATATGTTCCATAGGGATGCCTATTGAAACATTTTCTGAGTCTGCACCTCTGCATTAAAGCAGCCTACCCTAATGAGCAAGAGAGCACTGAGAAGTAATGTACTCGCAATGCTTTGAGAGCTTGTGTCTCTTCCCATCATTTTCAGGCTCTCCTATATCTCAGAAGAGGGCACTGTGGGATGGAGAGCTACTAAACGCAAGAAAATTCAGCTGAGTTCTCAACAGGAATTGCTAGCACCATATAATTTGCAATTAATTACTTCTTTTGTTTTTATCCAGAGAACCGTGTGTGACCTATTTGCTCAAACGCATGAGCATTCAAATGCAGAGCTTGCTCATTCCCTGGTGTTGGAGGAAGTTCTCTACGCTTTTGACACATCATCGTCCCCAGTCACAGAGAGGTTTACAATTGCTGAGGGGTTTTATTCCCAAGGAAAACACATTTAATTTTTGGGTTTTTGCACTTTATTTCTTATTAACAACATACAACGAAAATGGTCTTTATCCTTGCTGAGATGTAATGTCTCTTTAGCAATTAAGGTTGAAAGCAGATGAACTCTCAAAACAGATGAATACCAGATATAGCGCATGGACAATTAAACCCAAATTATATGAATTCTACATATTCAGGGATAACACAAATATTGCACCTGCTTACCTATTGCTTTGTTCTTTATGTAACTATACCTGTACTGCATGGATCTAAACTGCATTATGGATTGCACAGGCCTGGCTTTGTGCATGTATGTGTATTTTACACTTTCTGTCCATAAATGTAAATGAATGCATAAGAGCAAAAAGCAGTAGTAAATCAGTCACTGGGTTTTCCCTCTGTGCTCTTTTCTTGATTGAATCAATAACAAAGCTGGTCAGCGCCTGATGAAGCAAATTTCCACTGCTGGCAAGTTGAAATTAAATATTTTGTAGAAACATAGTTCTTCTGTGAATTTGCTTGGGTAGGGAAAATAGATCATTTTTAAAGGGAACATTTTGGGGTTTGTTTGAAAATTGATTTTTCATTTAATTTTATTTTTAGCATAGTTGAAGGTTTTCTTACATCCTGTGGAACTGTAAAAATTAATAACACAAATATTCACCTGAAACATATCAATCTAGAGGATACAAATGTTGTATACTATAGCATTCCAAAAAAACTTAAAATCTGTCATCTCTATCCTATTTCAGAATGGAAGATGAATATCAATCACAAAATTGGAAACAAGACATGCTGATTTAGAACTAGTCAGGTCTAAATAGTAATCCATCAGCAACTACTAGGATCCCTCTAAAATAGGAATTATTTGGGGTCTTCAGCAGGTCTTCCACTATCACTGTTTTGTTTTAAAATATTGCATTTCTTTTGGCTTTCTCTTCTCATTCAGCCAGCTTCTCATTCTTTATTTTATTTTATTTTATTTTTATTTTATTTTATTTTATTTTATTTATCCTTATTTTCTAACCTTTAATTACTGATAAATCCAGCTTGGATTTCTTTCATTTATTTTTTATCTATCGTGACCTGTCTGTCATCTTACTTCCACCTTAGTCCACCAAATGTGATTTTGCTTCTTTGAACACTTAAGACACAGTTATATCCTACCTACTTATCCTGTAGCTGCTCTCATATAGAATCCTATGGATATAGCAGTGTTGTGGGAGCGCTGCCCTCCCCAGGATCCTCCTCCTTAGCCCACTCCTGTTCAGTCCCGGCTCCGTCCTTGCCCATGTTTGTTTCCCAGTAAAGCCATGAAGGCACGATGGAGATGCTGAGTACTCGGGTCCTTCCCCAGCTTGTAACCAGGAAACTGCAAGGATTGTTGCATGCAGACGGACAAAGCCATAATGCCGAACATAATGCCTAATGCCCAATTCCTAACATCTCAGTTTCTGGACCAGAGGCCACACACAGGTGATGTGTGGCAGACAGAGGAGCTGTAGACACCACAAAAATGCAGCCATCAAGCCCAGTTGCCCTGAGGTTTTTGGCGATGCACTCATGCGCTCACTCTCCTTCCTCACCTCGGTATCAGGGTCTGACCCATGGGGCACCACGCAAGATCCAGCCTCCAGGAGCTGACAAAAGGTTTGCCCAGTTTCTGGATCACAGCAAAGTGTCTGCCTGCTTGGCACTGGCCCAAGAGGTGTGTTCAGAGCTTGGAGAAGTGTAGTGCTGTCTGTAAGGTGACCTCTGAGAGAGAGCAAGGGCAGCAGACGAGCAAGGCCTGAACTGGGAGGGGGAGGTCTCAGCTGCTTTGTAATGCTCAGCAACAGCCATAACCTATTTCAGAGCCTGCTGCCTCTCCACAGAAGCTTCCCTGAGGATGCCTGTTAAAATTATGAACAAAAAAAGGATTCTTGAGTTTCACTAAATCCGAGGAGCTTGTATGAAAATGTAAGTGTGTAATGAATGCTGCAGTTAAGGCTGAGGACTGCTGCTGCTTTGGATAATTTATGGGGATTTTTTGCATTGAGCTGTTTTTTGGAGAAAAATGGACAAAGCTTAATCACACCTCATATTAAAGTTCCATTTATAAATGGTTAAGAAAGAATTAATAACATACTTACTTACATTTTGGAAGGGAATGTTTAAACCAATAGGACAATAGGGGTTAGATTTACATGATGTGTAAGTCTGAAACCTCAGGCCATCTTCTACCTAAATTAACTTTTATTTGAATTTCTCAGGATGCCTGCATTCCTACTCACAGAATTCCCCCGGTACAGGATTTCTGCCAGCAGGAATGCCGGGTGTCACGTACACCTTGACAGAAACGATCATCTCAGCAGAGCTCAGGTCTGCATACGAGCAGCAGTGACAGACTGACAGATTTCAGCAACAGCAGCAGCAGCAGTAGCAGCAGCTCACCTGGAAAATGCCCTCAAGCACCTTCTAAGCCTCTTAAAGAGCAGAGCCTGCTCCTGCCTCGTAATCCAGTCAGCAGAGTACTTGTTTAGAAAGCAAGCAGACAGCTTGACCTCCTGATCCTGTGGGAAGCAAAACTAACCCGCAAATCCATCCCCAAGGGATCCTGGTGGAGGAAGAGCTGCCCTCTGCCTCAGGAGAAGAGCTCTACAGGGTGCAGAGGTGATCAGTCCTCTCCAGAGGACAGGGGCATCTGGGAGAGAGGCTTCAGCTCTAAGGCTCAAGGAAGCTCATAGCACTGCAAAAGGAAGAGCAAGACCTAGAGTTTGATGTCAAGGTGGCAGCCACAGGAGGCAGTGACAGAACTGCAAGCACAGCCATTTGTGCTGATTCTGTCCCAGCTAAATCCCATGCTAGCTGTAGTAATCATCTCACTTAGCTCCAGGCACACAGACGGAGGCATCTCTTCAGCCAGTGAAGAGCACTATGTCTCTTTGAAAGGATATCTATCCCTTCTTAACCTATGTCATCACTATTCTCCAGCTCACACTGTCTATATTTACTGTGAGGTAGAATACGAGACATGTTCTTGGCCTGATCTCTACCTAGTATTTAATCATTAGGCTGTTAGACCAAGGAACAAGAACCACAGGATTTGCAGGAAATGTCACTTTTCAGACAGCAGTGCTAGGTTACACTTTGCAGAAGTAAATCATTAGTAGCTTCATCTGATTATCTGCATCTTGCTAAGCAATCTCCACATTAAATGCCTTTGATCAAATCTTCAGATGGTTTAATTAGCAGACTTCAGGAGCCCATGTCAGTTGTAAGATCTAAAATTCTGTCCTTTAATAATCATTACTAAGTACGCCTTTCTGCCTTTCTCCACCACACCAATATTATCCTTGACTGCACAGAAGGAAATGCAGCTGAACCCTTCTAGCCTACATGCAATTGTCAATCAGCAATTTTTCAGTTGCATGTGTTTTGTCTCTGTTAGTTGGCTTTAAAAACAAATATTTATGTCAAGAATGGCGCCAGTGGCATAATAAATATGAACTTCCACAATAATAATCCTACACTCATAAGGCTGCCTCCCCCATCTCTGTTCTCTCACACAGTGTTTTATCAGTTCGAAGTGTCCCAGGCCAGTATTTTGGATCTTATTTTCCATAATCTGAGTTCTGTGTCTCTGTGTGGCACCAAACAGAATGCCTCTGTATCAGGTGTCAGCATATAAACCTAAAATCGTCCAAAATTGGGATTTGGAGGAAGATAAATCTGTTTCACTTCTGTGGAAATTGTCACTCCATCTAAGGCAAATATCTAAGCTGTGTTTGCCAGTTAAACTCACAGAGGTTTAGTCTCTCTCCTTCCATAGGCTAATGACAGAATTTAAGTTTCTGAACTGGATCCCTTCAGGCCACATAGGCACAGGACCCTGGAGCACTGGCCAGGGTGTGCTCACAGCCAGGTCGAGCTGCATTGTGGCCACAATGCTGGAGACTGGAGCAAGTCAACGCCCCCTCATCACCCATCCCCTGGCTCTGCAGTGAGAAAGCTCAGGCAGGGAGCAGGAGAGCTGCCATCCTCTCCTGCAGGTCCCAGGATCTTGACAACAGGGCATCACACCTCTAGAGAGAGCCTGCCTCACAGGTTAATCTGAGACACGCCGAATTTAAATCCTTGGCATTGTGCAACACGAATGTTTCAGAACACCACCCTCCTTCCAGTCTATAGTTTCTTTCTTTCCTAACATTCCCTCTGGAATTGCACACTGTCACCAATATTTTTTTGTTTTGTTAAATAAGATATAAATCAATAGGCCTATTATTCCCTCTGTGTTTATTCATTAGACCGTGTGGGAAGTTACGGCACACTAGTGAAATCACAGTCAGAAGCTGATTTGTGTCTGCAGGTTTTATCAACATATATAAAACTGACATTCAAAAGTGTGTCTCACTCTTTTATTACAAAAATTTACCTATCTTCTCCCTTACTCCCACATCCAACAACAACAACAGGGAAGAAGTTTTCTTAGTCAAACAACATTTGACACTCCAAAGTGCAAAATGAGCTTGTGAATGATACTAATTTACCCAACCATCATCGCTCAGGCAGTTCTACTTGCCAAGGAAGTGTGACAAAGAAAATGCAATTATTCAGGGAATTGGGCAAGCAATAAAATGTTATTTTACTGTACTTAAAGAAAATTAACAAGAGCAGGCATAAAATAGTTACACTGATGTCTTTAAAATTACCTAAGTGCAATAAGTGAGCAAAGATTGAGATTGAGAAAAGGACTCTTTAAAGTTGATTACTCTGATGAGCGACTTTACTCTTCAGCCCATTTGTTTTGGATAAAATGTCTGTGTCTTCTCTGTGTTTTACTTTCCCATATTACAGAGATACAGCAATTCTCTACACTCATTTGTGAGGATGATGTGTTTTGGAGCATGGAAGAGGTGCCAGGGTCTTGCTTTTTAAAATTTGTTGTTCAGCTCAACAGTGCCGTGCCCAGACTTCAAATGTCTCACCTGAGTCTTCAGTCCCAAGATAGGCTTTTTGTTTGCCGATAAAGTGTATGCAAGGAAAGGAAAATCCAGATGCTAAAGCAAAGCCAACCACGTATCAGTGAGGATGACTGTGCCTCAGAGGCTCTGCCCATGTCTCTTCCTGTTTAGGTCAACAGGCAAAGACTCCAACAACACCTGGGTGTACAGCTGAGCAAGCCTCTTCCATGCTTGTCAATACACTGTTCTGACACCGCCTATTTGTCTCTCACTTCTCCTGATATCAGCTAACCACTAAATACGCTAGATGTCCACAAAGGATGTGCTGGCACATAAAACTTGTCATCTACCGGCCTAACAGCTGCACCACATTTGTATGTGTGCCTATGTCAGAATAAATGAATCTTTAATTTAGGTTAAAAGAAGTTTAGAGTGCACCAGGACCTGCTTTTCATGTATAATTTTAATGTATTTTTTCCCTTCCCTCCCCTCGTCTAGTAATGATACAGATAGCAAATATCTCCACAAGTTGGACTGGCTGCAGGATAATGTTTAAAAGGTAAATCTACTTGCCCATCTTGTATTCCTTGCCTTCAGTGGACATACCCTTAAATCACTTCAGGTGGTCCAGATGAGTGGATTTATGCTAAGTATTACTGAATTTTCTATTTCCAAAGCCAAAGCAATTCTTCAGCATGTAATAACCAGCCTTTTGCAGCCAGAAGCCATTTTGGTGGGTGAAAGGAATTAAGTGCTTTTGTAACTATAAAGGGCAAGAAATGGAGACATGACCTCTACATTCTGGTTTTCCTAAACCTGAAAAGCTGCCTGCTGACTCCAGGTAGCAGCCAGATCTCACAGCCTGGAGAAATATGTTCTCTTTAAAGTGATTGTCTCTGAAAAAGGACAAAATGCTCCAATTCTTTAAAAAATACATATATACAAATAACCCCCTGACAAAGAAGAACTGACAGCTGTTATTTTCCAGGTGTTAGCACTTCATATATGACAGGCTGCAGGGCACCCATTTTGTCTGTTTTCAGACAAAACAGAGCAGTTACCTCACTATTTGCAGAAGTGTCGTTACCTCGGCACTCACACTGTCTGATATTGTAGATCTTGGTACAGTTGTGTAAAACACACAGCTACAACCTATATCCCCCGCACTACATCCCTGATGTGTTTTCTGGCTGCTCAGTTCTGTTTAGCCTCATGAATTGCAATCAGCGTTCAAGGCTTTGCTGCTGAGAATACAGAACTCCTTGGGCTTTATATTGATGGCACAAGGGTTTCCCTTTCTCAGGGACTTTCTCATCTATCAAAGTCTCCAATTTCTTCCCAAGAAGAAGATTCATGTAAAGGTATAGTTCAACTCTTCAGTTTCATTTCCATTACTCTTCATATTGGGAACCTTTCCTCACATGAAGACATGCTGGAACACATTTCTAGAATGTTTTCCCACCAGTCCTGGAAACATCTAAAGGTGAAAGGCTCTGTGCTCTGTTTACCAACAGATCTTGTCATGTTACAGGAAACCATCAGAAGTGGAAAGCTGCTGTATGAGGTCTAACGTGACAAGTTATCAAAGCTGCCAAAGGAGAAAGAGGGCCAAGGAAATTTGCAGAAGTGAGGGACATCCACCTGGACTTACAGAAAAGTGGCCAGTGCTCTACTCCCACAGTGACCCCATGGGCAAACATCCTGTAGGGGTGGCAATGGAAACAGACCAGCTGGCAGCACAGAGGCTAACCCATATGGGCTGTTGCCAAGACATCAGTGCCTGCTAGGTATGATGCAAATGATCTGCAGTGAGGGGTGAAGATTGTACTGGTTCTGACTGGGATGAACTTAACTTTGCTCATAGCAGTCAGTATGATGCTGTGCTTTGGATTTGTGGCTAAAGCAGTCTTGATAACACACCAGTGTTTGGGCTACTGCTGAAACAGTGCTTGTGCAGTGTCAAGGCTCTCTTCTACCCAGAGTGAGTAGGCCGGTGTGGCGGTGGCCCAACCCACNGGCAGGATAGCTGGCATGAATTAACCAAAGGAATATTTCACACCATGTGGCTGCAGTCCCAGCAATAAAAGCTCAAGAAAGAAAGGACAAAGTGGAGGCATTTGTTGTTATGTTATTCATCTTACTAAACAAACAATAGCATATGCTGAGGAGCTGCTTTTCTCAGTGACTGGACATCTGTGTGCCTATGGAAAGTACTGAATGAATTCCTCTTTTTGCTTTGCTTGTGCACTCAGCTTTTCCTCTGCCTGTTAAACTGTCATTATCTTGACCCACGAGTCTTCTGACCTTCCTTGTGTTCCCCCTGTCCTGGGCATTGTCCATGCCCAATCCCATGAGACAGGAGGTTAAGAGAGATGTTGGGTGGGTATTTGCTGGCCAGGGTCAACCCACCCTGAGAAGAGCAGTAAAAATTGTTGAGCCTGCCCCCCTATGACCCAAGGAAATTCATACACAGGGAGGATGCTGCAGACAGATTATTAAGCAGTATGAATCCTGACTCCCTGAACCAAGTGGTCAGACAAGCCAATTCTGTCTTGTCAAGATTTTAACCCAAGGCACAGTAGCTGTCCCATGACATTGATATCAAACAACCACCCTAGGTCAGTAACTGCAAGGTACATAAAAGATACTCAAAATACAGACATCTCCAAGGAGCATTTCATTCAACCTCCTAGGAGTATTTCATTTCAAAGCAGGGAGAATGAGAAGGCTACACAGAAGGTAGTTCAATGGACTGGCAGAGACACAAAACATAGGTAGGAATTCTTTACAGATTGCCCATTAGAGAGAGACTCAAAATGCATTGCCATGAGAAAAGAGAAAAGATTACCATCTGACCACAGTAAAAGGCAAGAGTGTTGAATGGCAGAGTAAAATGCTGCCATTAGAGGTAAAAAGCAATCTTTAAAAAAAATTAAAAGGCCTAAATGAGAAAAATAAAAAAACAGCTTGAATGTTAAGAAGTTGTCTGTAAAATCTTATCCAACGTGTCTAAATTACTAGGAAGAATGATTTGTTAAAGAAGTAAAAAAACAAAAAATACTAACATTTCCAAACAGCTTTACCTGGAACACTGGCAGTGAAGAAATCAGGCTAAAATGTCCTACTTATATCTAAAAGGAGAATGCAGGCAAGATGAATCTGAAGGAAAAAAGCCAAATTAATTCTTCCTCAGGGTTCCCCTCCTGTAGGAGCTATGGGATTCACTGACACCAAAGCCTTTCCTCATGAGGATGAGACCAGGGAACAATCCCAGCCCA
The DNA here is from genome assembly GCA_013397815.1 of Aleadryas rufinucha. Lineage (NCBI taxonomy): Eukaryota > Metazoa > Chordata > Aves > Passeriformes > Aleadryas > Aleadryas rufinucha. The sequence continues at coordinate 363,570 of VZTH01019045.1, forward strand.
CAGTGTGATGAAGAAATTGAAAGAATTGTAAGAAATTGAGAGGATCAGATGGTCTCCAGGCTGAAAAAGCAGGGTTACAACACTGCTAAACTACGAAGCTTGGTATTTAATCTCTGGTTTAGAAGGTTATCTGTAGAGGAGAAAGAAAAGGCACAGCATGGGACCATGATTTCTAAGAGCTGCGCTGATGGTGACAGCTACTGTGCACTGAGCCTGAATGGCACAGTGAACCGAATAGTGGTAGTTTTGTCATAAATAGCACATAGATATATTGGAGAAAAGTCAGATCCAACATGGCTTTTTATGGGAAAGAGATACTTCAAAAGGCTATAGATGCTCTGTTAAGAAATCAGTGAGCATGTGGAGAGGAATGACATGGTTATATCACGCATCTGAATTTCCCAAAAGCTTTTGAAAAGTTTGGGCACTTAACGCTCTTAAAGATATTGTCATGGAAGAAAAGAGAGAGAGAGAGCCTACTAATTAATAATTGTTACTTTAAAAGCTGAGCAGTCAAAAATTGCGGCTGGTCAGTTCCTACAGTGGAGGGAGATTCTCCCACACGGAGGAAGTTTCAGGGCTAAAGCCAGCTCTGTTCACCCTATATTCATAAATGAACAGTAGAAGTCTGTTCATCACTATTAATGCAATGAATCTCTTTTAGTGAGGTGGCAAATATTCAGCTGCTAAAAAAGCATTCAGAAAAATCAAACCTAAGACTGACCTCAAAGACTTGCAGAAAGCTCTCATGGCAGAGTAATAAATGGCAGAAGAGATTCAATGTCAATAAATGCAAAGTAATGCACATGGCAAAATAATGATCCTAACTATACATATGCAATGATGGGCTCTACATTAACAATTCATGAAAGAGGTCTCAGAATAACTCTGGATAATTTCCTGAAATGTCAGCTCAATGTTCAGTAGTCAGAAAGGCAAAAAAGACAGTAAGGAATAGGAGGAAGAGAATGAAAGCAAGCAGAAAACATCACTACAGCATAGCACAAAACCACTGTTCACCCACAGCTTTCCCAACCACTCCATCCCAAATCAAATGGGGCAGACCCATGAGGGGCACAGAGCTGTTGAGAGGCAGACACTACAGACCATCAGCTGCATCTTGAAGGACAACAGGTCTTTGCTTCATGCCTGGACCATCCCAGCTGAGCTGCTTCTTTCTGCTTCCTGTGACAAACTCATCTGCTATGTTCAAAGCAAGGGCAAAATAGTTAAATCATTAAACTGCACAGCAATTGCTCCTGGTTTTTAGTGCCCTCCGGAGCTGTGTTGTGAAATATAAATCATCCACCAAAAATGTAAGCAATCAAGAGACACTTTCACTTGATGAACCTGCTATTCTCATTTTGTCCTTCATAATCTTTCATGTTGAGACAGAAGAAAAAAGGGACGAAGATCAGAGAAGTTGTAATATGAATTGCAAGTTAATGGGAGAGGGGGACAAGATAGGAATAACTTTTGTATGCTGCGTACTTTTGAAACTGTAAGGCCTTTCCTTGTTTTTACTAACACAATGCTTAAATTATATTTTGTCACCCTTGAAGTAGTGCTGAAGTTATCTGCAAGCTATGAGTTAATCTTGTACCTTTGTTCTGACGTCCTCCTATTATAAATAGTCACCAGATATTAGTTGACTGAGTGAGAGAAAAGACATAACATAATCATAATCTGAAGCTGTTCTTTGCTGAATATATGTGACAGTAGAATGCAAACCAGAAAGATGATCTTGAGAAATATCTTTGATGAAAGAATATGTACCTGGACAGTCCATAAAAATTGCAACGCATACAACTACATGAGATGGATCAATAAGGAAAATATCTGCTCTTGAACTCTCTAAGTGCTGTTACTGGAGATGTCATTGCTGGTAGGAATGGTCAATCTGTGCACAGAAGATCATCATGGAACTGCTGCCATTAACATTTCAGAAAAATAAAGCCAGAGACAGAGAGGGAAAGGACTAAATTGTCTCTGTTGCATAACAATTTATCTATCCTGTTCACAAATGCCTTTCTTTTCATGTCATTTCTGACTTCTGGTCACACGTGAGTATCAGCTATTTTGATACTGAAAATAAGAGGACTCTATCAGAAACAATGTGGCCAGCAGGGAAATGATTGTCCCCCTATACTCAGCACCTATGAGGCTGTACCTCAAATCCTGTGTCCAGTTTTCAGCCCCACCCGACAAGGAAGACATTGAGGTGCTGGAACGTGTCCAGGGAAGGGCAATGGAAGTGGTGAAGGGTTTGGGGAATGAGTCTTATGAAGAGCAGCTGAGGGAGCTGGGGGTGTTTATCCTGGAGAAAAGGAAGCTCAGGGGGGACTTTACCACTGTCTGCAATTGCCTGAAAGGAGGTTGCAGTGAGATGAGGGTCAGTCTCTTCTCCCAAGTAACAAGCGATAGGACAGGCAGAATGAGCCTCAAGTTGCACACAGGAGGTTTAGACTGGGAATTAGAAAAAATTTCCTCCTCAAAATGGTTTTCAAGCATTGAAATAGGCTGCCCAGGGAACTGATGGAGTCACCATCCCTGGAAGTGTTCAAAAAACATGTGGATGTGGCACTTGGGACAGGGTTTAGTGGTAGATTTGGCAGTGCTGGGTTAACAGTTGGACTTGATGACCCTACAGGTCTTCTCCAACCTAAAAGATTTTATGATTCTATGAATCATGATTTCTGCATATCAGTCAGCCTCATTTCTGCAAATTAATCTTTGTGCATCCAAACAGTCTTTGTGTGCTTACAATTCAGGTAGCCCCATACTGCTGCACAGTTTCTGTGTTTACCTAGTCCACAGGTTTGCCTAAACCTTCAAAAAAAAATAAAATCTTATCTTCTGGAGACTGAGCAAATAATCTACCCTTAAATATGAGAACATTAGCACTGTATTCATTTCCACATGACATTTAAGACTGTAATCCACGCTGTGCAGAGTCTGGGGGATCCTCCTTTCCCCATGACTCATTTTACTTCCTGCTTGGCCTCTGAATCTAATTGACTCTTCTAGTTAATTTCATTTGGATTGTCATTATGATTATGACATTTAACAAGATTCCTTTTATGTTTAATACATTTAAATAGTAAATTAAAACAAGAGCTAGCCACCACTGACATTTGCAGAATGTAGGCATTTGCAGTTATGTTTTCCATGTACTATGAATTCAGATGGTTGGGGAAGAGTTTTTGGCAGGGGAACAGTACATTTCTTTGGTTTGTTTCATTTCTTAGTTACTTTCTCTCGGTAAAGAACTTAGAGGCAGTGCAGGACTCTAAAGCTGAGATGACCCACATACAATTTGTTGATCTCATTAATCACTGAATTAAGTGATTGAATCTATTTGATTGCAATTACAGACTCTACCTCTCTCTCATTAATCATGGCAATAAGACCATGATTTTCAAAGTTATGTGGGTGACTGACTTTTTCTAAAATCAATGACAAGAGTCTTTTCCTATGTAATTTATTGGAATAACTTTCAGGCATTTTTTTGTTTCCACACAAATCACATATAAACCTAACAGACACAGGGGTTTAGCTATGGCTTACTGACTCTGCACAGTTCAAGAAATCCTAGGATTTATGTGTGTGTGTAGATTAGAGGCTGAAACAGAGAGAGAGAATAACTATACAAAACGTACGTCCTAAAATTGCTTCCTCTCAGGAATAACATTTTGACTGCTAGATAAATTACATTGTGTTTGCACTTTTGTGGAGCAATCATGACATCCAGTGGGCATCCCCCTTACTGCAGGGCACCAGTACCTTCACTACAGGACAGGTGATGCGTCATGAGAAGGAAATACCAAGAAAATTTCCAGGGAAATAATGTTTCCATTTCTTTTTTTCTTCCTAATTTTTTTCTTTTTTTTTTTTTCTGAATGCTTTCCAAGAACTCCATGGACATATTTCTAATTATTAGTCTTGCGAATTGCATTAAGTGTCAAACAGTATTTCAAGACCTTAGGACCACAGCACAGAATGGTGCCTGGCATGCTGATCCATACAGACCAGTAGTTTTGTCACAAGCTCAGAGTAAAGGGCAGCCAGGTCTGCCCAGAAATGAATCCAGCCCTCACAGGACTGTCACACATGCTCCGTGATCTTCTAGTCTGCTGTGAGCTGGACGTAATAGCTGCACACTGTTTGGGGTGTTTCTTGTCTTTCACTGAACTACTTCTGTGAGCTCACCAGCCTCCATGCAGGGGCAAGATATAGAGAAGAGGGGTTTGCCTGCTGCTTGGGACAGGCAGTCATCTTCGTCCTGGCAGCAAAATTTTGTAACAGCATACATCATAGTGAGGAATCCATCATATATGGTGGCTGGCGCTGTTGTAACAGAGGGGTCAATTAAACTGGGTGTGGGTGTGCTGATGAATTTAAAGGTCTTTAAACCTTAACTTTCTGCTTTTGTAATTTGCAGCACCATTTAATATGTGTAAACATTTTTCTATCTGCAGCTGTTGCTACATCCATCACTTCCTATTCATTTCCCATCCAGAAGTTCACAGTTGCTACACCTGTGCCATTGCTGTTCAGCAGCACACGGGTGCCTGTAGTCTGCTCACCACTCTGCAATAGATTCCTCCTTGGAGACAAACATGTCCAACTCACTCCCCAGTTTTTACATTACTGTTTCGGTCAGGATCAGGTCTGAAGAAAAGCACTAGACTCAGCTCAAGTCCTTAAGTCTGACTGGCACCTTTTGAAATGACTATGGCTGTGCTGGGTAAAGTCATCCTTTGCATAGTCATCATCAGGTTTCAGCTTTGATGCTGAAGGCAATGGGACTGGGTACACCTCCCACATATAGATCAAAGGAAATTCCCGGGCTCAATCCCACTGACAACTCAGGGCTGACTTTGATTCATTTTTCTGCCAGACATCCAGTGTGACTGCACTGTATGGTTTCTCATTCAGAAGTTTATCTTCCCAACCAATCTTGGGCAGTCTGTTAAAAATATTACAGTGTAAATCCTGAAGAAACTGCTGGGTGCACCTGGGAGATGTTGGTAGGAATCACTGAGCATCGGCTCCAGTTAATCCCTGCAAACAAACCTGCATGCAGGATGCTGTGTGTGTAAGGAGAATGACAGTGCTAACTAAAACATAAATTCAGGGTTGTCATTCCGTTAGTAACTAAGCAGCAATGGCAAGAGACACAATCCCTCCTCTCCATTCACACTGGATTAAATGACTGTGCACCTTTCCAGCACACAGCATTACTCTAAAGCCTTTGGAAGAAAATGAGAGTAACCTTTTCTTCAGCCTGCCAAGAGACTATGTAACCTTGTAATTATCCGGCTTTAGATAGAGGAGATATATTGTAATTGTGTACAAAAAAGGTCACAGGTTTACGCATCCTCTGACAGACTGCAGGAAGAGAACTATGGCAAAACCTCTCCAGCAGACCTTTTTAATTTATTTTTCCCAAGTGCATTAAATTTTAATGTAATCTTTCTGACCTGTATGTTAGAGTATTTATGAACATGTGATTAACCGATACCACTGCAGAAAGCCAAAAGTGTCAAAAATTGCTTGGTCTTAATTGATTTTGGCTCCCTTTTCTAAAAAATTATCAATATTGTACAAAGAAAAGCAGATTGCAGCGCTGAGCAGGAAGACAAACTTAGATAAACTCATATCAGTGACTGACATTCAATAAAAACAGACTGTGGTTAAAAACCTACCAGCTGCCCTGTCAGTAAAACAAAGCTGTTATTTTTGTTTTACAGACCCAGGTTCTGAGGAAGATGTACAGTACAAACAAAGCAAAAGAGGTATCTTGCAAGAAAGGAGAATAACACAGCAGAGAGACCACACCTGTCATGTCGTGAGCGGGATCATCCCAGGCAAAATATACACTGTGTTAGTCCCCACCAAGTTTTGGTAGGTACCCAGCATGTGGGAGTGTTAGAGGGGAGCTGGAGGTGCATTCTGTGGTGGCCTGAGATGACTCAGGAGAAGCTGATGGCTCTCCAGAGTAAATTTCTGTTGACATAACAAGGAGCAATACACTGTACACTCAAAATTTAAACTCCATCTTTACCACAGGTGAAACAAGCTTTGGTGACCCCCTTCTAGTCCACAGTTGAAGACTTCTCTTGCCTGTTAAGATAGTTTACTTCTTATTCCCCAGGAGAGAAGCAAGTCCTTCCTTTGCTAAGTGTGCCGCTTGTAACAGCTCGGGGTAAACACTTCAGGATTCCTGCTGAAATGGCCCAGCCTGAAACATTGCTTCCAGCAATGTAAGGCTAAGGACCAACTCCAAACTATTTGAAGATTAAAGCAGCCTTCACTAGTGCACTCTTCTAAGTAGGAAATGGGCCTGTTCTGTGCTCATGTAAGCTGTTCTGAGCATTATTCTTAGCAGATATTGACAGCAGAGAAAAAATAGCTGAAGAACACTTAAGACGCTGTTAAATGTGTAACTGGAGCACCAAGCAACCTCAGACAGAAAATACATATCCCAGACAGGCACAGACCAGAATCTACTTTGTTTGGGAAAAGAGGGGTCTCAGTGCAAGTCACATGCTGGACAACTAAAGTGCTGCTATCCTTCTTCGGTCCTATTTTAAACCCTCTCATGCCACCTACGCAATCGATGAATGTCCTGAAAAGACGTTGTAGAAGAAACTTTGTTCAGTTACTTTTACAGATAACTGAGGCTTAAGGAGATATTTCATTCAAGTTAACAATCTGTTAGTAAGAGCTACAAAAACTTTTGAGTTCTGATTCTTTTGCTTCTTCTGGAACTCAGGGCCTCAGATGCTGAAACTTCAGAATTTGCTATGAGAATAAATTAGGATGAAAATCTGGAGTTCTAATTTTGCTTCTAGCAGAAATTTATTCCCTGTGTTAACCATGGAGCAACATCCCTCCCCATCCTCCTCCTCCTCCACAGCCCTGCCCTTTTTACCTCTTCCCAGGTGGGAAACACGAAGGACCAGGCACTGCCCACAGCTCTCCATTTGCTGCCCTGCAACTCCCAGAGCACAGGAATAATATGTTCTTAATATACTTTCCTTTTCCTCTGTAGGTATGTTTAAATTACCTCTAAACAGGTTGAAGTGGTCATGGGTCTTCGTAAACTGGAAGCCCAATTCTTTGCAAGCAGACTCTGAATGCTCACAGTGTGGGACTGCTTCACCCCTCTCCCACTTCAGAAACTGGAGAGGAGCATCAGCTCCTGGTGGAGAACTGGGCAGCTTGGGTGAGATGATTAAACTCTGAGGGCCACAGCGAGTGGCAGGACTAGACTTAGGAAAAAAGTGAGCAAGGGCAGAAAAATAACCTGTGAAGAAAAGAAAACTACTTGCACAGCACAGTCCAGGCTTGTCATGTGTCTTTTGTCATCCACTCTCTGCTCCCCACAATGTAATATCTCTAAGAGCTGGGGTTTCAATGCACCTTTTATGCACCTCCAGCAACATTTTTGTGCTGGGGAAGGTAAGAGAGTAAAATGTGCCGAACAGCATATATACAATTGCCTCTCGGGTAAATGTCACCTTGTATATTGGAACTAGATGATCTTTAGGGTCTCTTCCAACACAAGCCATTCGATAAACCAGGAACAAAACTGAGGCTTCTTTCCCCTTCTTTTCTACCCTTAAAAATAAAAATTTTAATAAAAACCGCACACATATTAAATTTAGTGGGAGTTACTGTGGAGGTGCTTCTTCCTTCTTGTAAAGGATTTAAAGGCCATTCTGCCATGTTTGCTATCTGTGTGGTGGGGAGTTATGGAGACAGTTATGGAGAGGAAGGAGGGGAGGGTAGGGGTGTTTAGACAATATGTAAAAGGCATCTTCACTTGCTTGAAAAACCTGCTGTATATCCTCATACTTTTGACCATCCAGCTACCTCTCCCAAGGTTCAGAGACAAATTAGGGTTTAAACACACTTTCAGAAGACAGCTTGGTGTACTCCCATATTCTTGCCATGTACCAAGAGCAGTACCCCATACTGGCTGACATATTCTGACTTTGTAGGCTGAGATCCTTGCTCCTTTGCAAGGTCTGTGCAGGAGGCATTTTCAGATGTTCCTCAGCCAGTGTCATATATAAACATCATGGCTAATCTTTTGCATAATTATTTTGCCCTACCTGTGATGAGGATTAAGTTCATATGTTATGTTAATCACATGTTTGTTAATTGTTGGTTATTAACTGCGCAGTTATTAATTGGTTAAAGTATAGTTAAAGTTGTTAAGGTTATTCCTAGAGCCACAATCGACCCCAGACATTCCCAGAGGAATAACCATTTCTTCCCAAAGTTTTCATGTTTTACAATTAAAAAGTTATTAAAGTTAGTTGCTTCTTACAAAACCAAGCGAGACACAGACATCCCCTAGACGCAGCCAATCTCCCCAATTTATGTTGATTTATATTGTTCTTTGTATTGCTATCACTATTTTGTATTTTAAAAGTTTATTTTGTGTATTTAACTTAAGTTTTCTTATANCCAATAAACATCTTCTACCTCGCAGCAAGAGAGTTGTGCTCGTTTTTTCACAGCCAGCACCAGCCATTTCCCACACAGCTCGCAGAGATTTAGAAAAGCAAAACAGAGCACTCATTTCCAGCTCCAAAGCACCCTGGTCAAGGGGCAAACTTCTGATCCCTGTGTTATTTAGGGGGTGTGAATGCAGCACACAAGAAGGAGCTTCTCAGGAACATCTAGTTAGAAAGCATAAGTGTCGGTAAGAGCCTCACACAAAGGAAATAGAATGAGTGGGTAAGACAGTCCACATTTCCTTTTGTGTCTAATCACTAATCAGAAGGAAATTTCTCCAGCACAATTTCCTCAGTGGTTAGAATAAACAAGAGTGAGAAGGGTAAGCAATCATGATAGGGACAGGCAAAAAATATATTATACCTCAGATTGGTCTGGTTACAGCAAGAGAATTGGCCTTCTTCCTTCACTTCTGTCTGCAAAACAATTTGGTCATTTCAGGGGAGATAATTTTGCTCCCCAATATACGCTTCAGCTGGTGACAAAATGTAAAACTAATGCCTGGAAATGGAAGGTCTCAAGCAAGGCATTTGAGGGAATGAGAAGATGAAGGGCATGAAAAAAACAACTTTTTACTTCATCTGGGTCTGAGCCAAACTTCGCCACTTGTTGCCGGTCTTGGAGCCTCTGGGAGCTTGCTTTTCTGGCTTTATTGTCTAAACTGAACTGTGAAAAATACGTTCTTTAAAATTTTATCTCCTCTGTTAAAACTATTCACTTTAAAGTCTCTTTCTCACATATAATGTCTTAATATTTTCCATGAGATTTTTTTATTCAAAAATAAGCAAATTGTATGTGAAAGATAGTTTTGCTTTTGACTTTAAGCCTTTAAAATGCAAACCAAGTCTCCTAAGGTCTTCTCTGTTAAGATATGGAAAGTGTTTCTACTTTTTTCCAACAATTTAATAAAAGTTTCTCTACCCTGCTGGGTGCATTTGGAAGTAAAAAAGAAATTATATAGAATATATTATTGATCATTCGTGGTGGAACACCAGCAATGATAAATCATATGGAACTGCACAGTTCATTAGACATTGACAAGGTGAGGTACTGCCCTTCTGGAGCATGCAGTGCAGATAGCAAGCAGATGCACTATAAAATTCCCTATTTTTATTTAACTCTTCAGAGGCCCCTAAAGCAACTCAAAAGAATTGCTTTCAGAAAAGCTTCACTTTCTTTTAGTTTGATTAGGCATTTGTGGAATATACATTGAAGATTAGAAGAAGCTTTGCTTTCACAGGGAGTCCACTGGAAAGCCAACACTTTGCTTTTCTGGAAAGCCCAAATTGCCCTGTGTCTACAGTCTGATTTTCCTTCACATATAAATCCCATCACTACCAAGACTTCAAAGAAACAATAAAGAAAGTTAGAAATTCTAAATCTGATGCTAGCATTGAAAATGGACAGTCAGTGTTGGCAGTTATTATTTACACACTGATGATGTCATTGTCAGCATTACCGATGCTGTACTGATGTTATTGGTACTTGCTTTTCCTGCCACTACACAAATAGCAGAAGCAGGCACAGGCTCCCATACATCACTGCAGCCTGTGACACCCACAAATGGATTAATCAGCTCTCATTAGTTGCTAGGTAACAGTGCCTTGACCTTAGTGTCTCTTCAGCCAAAGAGGGACAGGGATGTGGAGATGTTTCCCGCGTGTGCTGCGTGGCCAGACACACATTGTCACCACATCTGCTGCTGGCCAAGCTGCACAGCTCATCCCCCTGCAAGCTGCACTACACTGCTAAATAAATTAGAAAAAAAGATGACTGTTCACCTCATGGCATTTCTTGCAATTTCCATCAACACATCTTGTGCTTCTCTGCATCAGATTGGGTGAGATGCAGGCATGATTCAGAAGAGCAGTTGCAAGGCTCCAGAAGCAATAGAGTCACTCTTTCTATTAGTTTCTGTTTATAAATTATTAGGGTTCCACCATATCTGCTATTACCCAGGTTTAATTACACAGCTGCTGTTACTGATTTGCACCATACAGCCCAACAAGATCCCAGCTAACACTGTAGAGATCATAAATGTAGGTGAAAAATGGTCTCCGCTCTGACACATTTACTTCACAAACAGATGAAACATAAAAGGTGAAGGGAATGAAGTGAGATCCCCATTTAATTGGGTCAAGAGCAGGCAGTGAGGCACAATGAAATGAAGAGACTTGTGTGGAGATTTAGGATGAACTGTAGCAAAGGCAAGAACTCAGTTTCTGCTTTGTTACCTGTCTGTAGTCCAAAGGGAATATTCATGGTGACCACCACTTGACAAAGAAGCTGCTTTTTCACATGGAGACTTTTACATGAACTGCATGCAGTCCTTGGAGTAGGACCTAAGAACAGTGTAATGCACTCTGTTTATTTCAGTTAAAATCACAGAAATTCATGGGAAAATGAATTGCTTTATTCAGGATTAAAGCCCAATCTGCTGTATCAAAAACATACAGACTTTTATTAGAATGAAGACAGACATTAAAATTCAACAAACAGACAACGACATCTAAAACTACTGCTTTACTTTTCTTTTTTTTTTCTTAGACTAAACAGACTTTAATTCAATAGTGACATCAAGATGTCATTAAAATTGCATCAGGAAATTAATGGGGGAACATTAATAATAGGTTAAACTACCAATTAGTCAAATCACCAAATTAATGCAGCAGGAGATTGAATCATGAGATTAAAATAACAAAGAATCTTTACTTGCCTGTTCTTCTGACTGAAGGGAAGTAGCATGTTTGCTTTAGTTTAAACCCACAACTAGAAGATTTGCCCAAGGCAATAAAAGTAATTAATTTGGTCTCAAGGAGTTACAGAAATCAAGTTGTGGCTTATTTTGAGTGATGATTTAGTGCTAACTCAAGAGTTTTCCTTAAAGATCACCACTGCCATGATGACAAATACTTCCTTTTCTCATCCACATTCTCAAGATGTAGATTTACCAGTTTATTTAAAAGGAGAAAGTTTGATGGAAGTAAATAAATATTTTAAACTTTGTGTCACTTTTGCTAACCCAAAAAAATATTTCAGTGAAATATGCGGTGCTAAATACAAGATTTGTTTTTGAACACCTTCTTTACATGCACTTTTCACAGAGGTACACAAGGACACTCAACTGATGCCCTAACTGCAAAAGACACATTTCTTTTGAAAACCAGTATAGAAAAGGAGAAGGAAAAAAAGGAGAAAACGTGATGGGTTGAAACCATTCTGTTCTGCACCAAGGGGAAACACTTATCACAGATATGACTTGTAGTTAAAAGGACCTGAAGAAGAAGCATTTGGGCCTGAAGCACTTTGTCAGAGAGGATCTTTCTGGACAGCAAACAGTCCAGTCGAACTGCTCAGCATCATCAACAGCTCCCTCCTGCTCTACCCCTCCAGTGTCACCGATGTCCCTGCACATGCCAGCCCAAAATACTTTGTGGGCTTTGTACTTTGTCCCCTCTTTGCTGCTGTGCCAGTGTTTGCAAGCAGTCGCTGGGGACCGTGCGGGGGCTGCAAACAGCACGGCTCAGCCCACCTGAACAGGCTTCTGTCCACAGCCCACCACAAAACACCTGTTGAAGGCTCCTGCTGCCTGGAAATGTCTGTCCTTGCAGTTCCCGGCAATACATCAGTTTCCCAGAAAACAAACTTGAAGGGACAGTCCCCTGACCCTTCTCTCAGGTGATGGCAAGGAGATGCCTTATGGCACCAGACTCTGGCAGCATATGTGTGTCACACAAGTGGCTGGGGCCACAGAGGTATTCCTGAAATGGCATACCTTGTCCAAGACAGTTGACTGTGTCATTCCTCAGCCCACAAAACCAGGGAACTGGGAAATGTGACCATATTTATGCAAATGGTTCTATCTGGCTTCCAGTCACTTCCCCTAAGTGAAAGCATCTTCAGTGTAAATAGCAAGTGGAGGTTTCTGAAGAGCAAGTTTCACCAAACCATGTCAGGAGACCACTAGCTAAACTGAAGTATTTATTAAACTGTGTTCTCAGAACAGCCATTTCTGGAGTGTACCCACCGTCTGCAGCAGTCATACTGAATTTCAGAAGGGATTATAAGGATAATATCTGATTCACCATTTTCATATAACTTATTTTAGTTTTCCTGCTTTCTGCAGGCAGGATCACTTGCTGGGTATTCTTGTATCTATTTTGCAAACTGCCAGCAGTTTTTAATCACTGACAATACAAACCACAAGAAGCACAATTGCTCTAGAAAGAGAGAAGTTTCCAGGGTGGGTTTGTTTGTTTTCTTTCTATAGGTCAGATATACTTTAGATCTTGGTAATCCATGGGCAAGTGATTAAATAAATTAATAGGGAACAAATACTCCATTGCTGTACAGAACTGTTTACTAATGGGATTTTTAAGATGCTGGAAGATTTTACCTCAATGGACATAGATAAAACTAAACACATTTGATTTAGAGAAGAGAGAGTGAAACAGGAGAAAGGTTTAAATCTTTTTGGTGTGTTTAAAAATAAGGATAAAAGCCTAGCTCATTATCTCCTTTTAATATAAAAGTCTGGGAAAACAAAAAGCTAGATTGGGGAAACTAAATCCAGCTAGCTCTCTTTTTTGTTTTTTACATGTCCTAACAATAATGCAGCAGGGTGAAAAGATCAGGACCACTTTATACACATTGTGCTAATTACTGAAAGTACTTAAAGTTGTAATTAGCTTATTATACTGCAGAGAACCTAACATGGCATGTCTTTCAAAAAAAATTTCTCTCCAGATCATTAGTGGGAAAGCTAACAACATCTGCTTCAAATAAAATCAACCAATTAGCGCAGGCAACTTCGCATAGTTTGCAATCAGAGAATTATATTGTGCCAAGTGCTAATTTCAATGTGAATTCTATCTCCTTCTTATATCCCACGCTTATCTGCCAGCACAGCTGGTGTTTAACACCACTGACTTCAGTGAAGTCTCCAAAAACTTATGTTAATTTGAAGTAACCTAATCAGAAGTGTGCAATACAGACTGGGCTTGATCTCAGCTTAATTAAAACTGACCTTGTCATTTCACTGCATATAAAACAGCAGAATCTTACCATTTATCACTCAGCTATGATAAATATGCAGCTTATGTGAGAATCAAGGAAGACAAGCACTGTACCAAAGGAGCTATTTTCGGATATCAAAGCTGGGATTTAACACCCTGTAAAATGCCACTCGCCTGTGGCTGCCAGTAAATAATTCAAATAGTTCAGAAAGCCCAAAGTAAGCTCCAAAACCTCCTTCTAAAATTACCAAACAGGGCATCACTGCCAGGCTTTCTCATTTTGATGCTATCAGAATCACACATCAAAAGCTGGCTATTGTCACTGACAGTAGATGTGAAACACAGCTTGTTTTTTAAAATGAAGTTTGTCCTTGTTCCATTTTAATGTTACAGTTTCCCAAACAGATGAGGTAAAAGAGATGAACTTGAAAATTAAAAGAAATGTTTTGGCAGAGTTCAACATAGCAAAACATAGCAATCAGAAACTAATTTGAAATTACTTTTTTTTATTTCACTTTATATTTCAAACCAAATAATGACAATTTGGTTTACCTGAGTGTGTTTATGGGTCACATTTGCTCTCAGGTGTACATGGTTGCCAGCATAAAACTTCAGACATCCAAAATTACAGTTTCCTGTGGAGTTAACACAGGGGACCAAGTTTACACTGTGTGTTCTGACTCACTCTCTGAAGGACTCTACCCCTCATCCCCCACCCGTCTGATGTCTGATGTTACTTTATTCCCCTGGGATCATCCCAGCAGATTCCTGCACTGATGCTTCCACGGGTCCCAGATCTGAGCCTGCAGACAGACACAACTATAGGGCCAACTCCTGCCAGAGGCTTAGCTTATACTAGTGAAAAATCTAAGATGCTTTGTCACATTGGCTGATATTCACTTTTGTAGCAGAAAAAGTAGTAATGGAAGCACTTTTCCTGTCAGGCTAACTGTATCACACATGACAGCTTCCCTCAGTGGAACAGTAGTGACCAGCCACATGTGCAGGCGTATCCTACTGCAAATGCAAGGTAAATTACCCTAATCCAAATCTTTCACAATAGTGCTGGCAGTACAGCTAACCTCATGCTTACTGAGGGCAAAAGGAAGCACAGCCAGCTCCCAAAGCTCAGTTGAAAGCCATTTGATCCAATGCAGACATCTTCAGCATGTGCTGCAGGTGTCCATAGTGAGGGTCCTCACTGCAGGGAGTGGAGAGGAGAGGGCATGACCACAGCAGCATTAATTGTAAAGCAGATACTTAAAACCAGCAGATAATCCAAACTCAAAAAATGCCTTGGCTCTGTAGCTGGAGCTCAGTGTGACTGATCCAGATATGTCCACACATGCTACAGATGGGAAGGTGGAGCAAGATGCACCAAGACCTTATGCTTGAGCAGCTTGTCCTGCCTGCTCCCAGCAACATAAAGCAGTTGCCAGAAACAAACAGACAAGCAAACACACACACACACACACACACCCCTTAATCCTAACTTCTATGGCTCTAGCAGGAAGGTCTCAAATTAGATCTGGTCTACTTTTCTAATTATTGTGGTCCAGTCTCACCTGTTTATAAACTGCTCTCCCTGTACCATGTCCTTGGTTATCTTCTGATTAGTTGCTCATGTACTTGCAGGAGGTGAAATACAGTTTCTTCTGGTAGTAGGTATTCAGCTCATTATTTCAGATGGGCTTTTTTTGACATTTCAGCATATCCAGAGTCAGCCTTTCCTCCTCCTCTCTCATATCATGCTGGTTTTGAATTTGCAGCTTTAGCATGGAGCAAAGGCAAGCAGTCTAAGTGACTATGCAAGAAGGATAGGGACAATCGTGTGTGAACAACCTTGTCATATGCAGCAACAAGAATAAATAATGAATAATAATCAGACCAAAGATACTGTAGTTCCTCTTGGCAGCATCCCAATGTTTCCTTCTAATCCTTCTGTCTCCAAGACCCTGTGAGTCTGTATGCATACTAATGCAAATGTATATTTGTGTGTGAATATAAGCACACTCAGGAAACAGGTACAAATCTAATAGAGCATGTATCTGTTCTTATACCTGTAAATTTATCATCCTTGGTATTCAATCCATAATAAAAGCTCCCTCTAGAACAATGACTCACATAAAGCAATTGAAAACGTATCCAACAACTCTTTTGAGTGCGGCTGCATATTACACAGACAAGTCAAGAAGGTAACAGTTTATGACAAAACATAAATTAAATTAAATTGATCATCATGGACTCATTGTTAGGACTGGATCACTTAGAGAATAAAGCCAAAAAAAAATTCCTCCCAGGTTAGACTTCACTAAATGCTGTAGGCAGCGAGATAAAAGCAGAGAAACCTGGAAACCTACTTCTAATAAAGACTCAGTAAATACTCTCACAAGTTAAGCAATAATAGAAGCTCTGAAAGTTACTTAACATGGCAAACTGAAATATCAAAACTACATCCTAGTCAAGCCTTTTTATAAGGTCTGCTGGGTGCAAGCCCTGTGTGAAAGGGCTGTGAAGCTCAGTGCTCCCAGATTTAGCTGGTTTTTAAGAAAGCTTTACTAATTAAAGTGGAAAGATGGCTGGGGGTAAAATTATGGAAAACTGAAAGGTTGTATTCACATCCTAACAGAAGTTATAACAGTACAGAAATTTCAGGGTAAAATACAGCTGCCCCTCCCTGGATGGAATGTGGCTGGCATGCTGGAAACCTATCCCATGGTGATTCCATGCGCACTCAATCTGCAACCACAGCGCCTGCTAAGGGGGATGGAATGGAGGGTGGAGCGGAGTGGAGACACCACGGCCAGGCTCTGTTGTAATCCTAGCAAGGAGGGGAACTCAGTGGTGCTTTGTAGCTGATAAACCCCATAACACCTGTCAGCCAGGGGAGAGAGAGCAGATGTCTTGCTGTCAAGCCAGCAGCCATGGTGAAATCACTCTCCTCAGATGAACTTGGTTCATTATAACCTACCTGTGATATTAGCACACACCTCCATCCCAAAGGTACCCTCTCCAAGGTACAACCAACCCTCACTGGGCATGTGCTCTATGTTTTATTGACGGTACCCTTAAGAGCAAAGAGAGTTACACCAATCAGTATCCAAGGTATGCATGACTGGAGTGACTCAAGCTCCACCTAAACATGAAGAAGTAGTACCAAACTAAGTAGAGAATGGGGAGAAGTTGGGGAAGACTCTATTTTAACTGCTGAGATCTGTCAACAATCTGAACCTTTCTCCTTCCCCATAGGGATGCCTCTTGGGTAAGAGCCACACTCTGTGCATGCTGAATGCTTTTACTGGGTGTTGGAGCTTGTCTGTGCATTGCTTGGAATGCATTTTTGCAGTCAGATACTATCACCAACAGTTCTCAAACCTTCATCTGTCACAATTTTCTGTTGAAAAAGAGTGTTATTCCATAAACTGTGAGTGTCAGTCCTTCAGATGCCGGCAGCAGGGAACATACTTGGATAATGTGGAAGGCCTGCTGAGGGTTCTCCCTAATGCTGTTGGTGTGTGCTCCTGGATAAGTCCGTCAGACCAGCCTCTGACCCAGCAGGACTGCTGAGTGAAGGGTCCCCCTAACAGGACACTCACAGGCCTGTCAGGCACAAGGGTCTCGGCTTTCCTGGGCCACTGACAGACAAATCAAATCAAACACTAAGGGTAATGAAAATCTTCCTTTCTCATGTGACAATTAGAAAATGTTCTGAGAAGCTTGTACAGTCTTAATTATGATTTAGCAAATACCTTCTAGTTCCTTTACACTACACAATAATGGGTTGGGACTACAGAAGCCTAAAAGTGTTTGCTATGATTTACCTCCCTGCACAGGACCATATAAAACATAGTCCTACACCTAGCCCAGAAGCTCTTGTTCAAAACTGAAGAAAAATGACTGTGATTGGGTGAGACAATTTTTTTAAGGGAAATAAAATATATTTGAGCTCAAGTCAAAATCTCAGCCCACCATCAGGGAAAAAATTATCATTTCAAAGCTTTTCACAGGCTGCTAATTATTATGGGTTATGCACTACTTCTTCAGCAATGGCTATATGGCTGGTTTGCAGGAAGAGTGCAAAATTAGGCAAGGTTGTACTCTATGCTAGGTAACAACATTAAGGAGGAGAGAAGCTTAAGAGGTGGCATGGATAAAAACAGGAAGAGATGAATGGAAGAAATAGAAAATAAAATTTTTATGAAGGAAGTCAGAGTGGAGTAATGAAGGAAAGAGAAACAGGAATGGAGTGGTAGGAAACAAAAGTAGAGATGGAAAAACAGTAGTAGCTTGGAAGGAGGTGAGTGGCATAATAATTTAATACAGGGGGGAAAAAAAGCTAAGGCAATTCTCATGGTTCAAAGGGCAGAAAATTAATGAAATTAACAGCTAAAAAAAAACACCTACAGCTTTACAATTAACTTTCCCACCTCATCCACAATTATGACCTCTACCTCAGTGAGACTCTACACAGCAGAAGATACGTTAAGAGAAACTCAAGCAAATTTTGCATTTTTCTTTTCAAATGTAATTGCCTTACATAAAGACTCAGCCATCATCCTGTTGCTGGAACAAATTGGGCCACTGGACCAGAGAAGTGGAAAAGAAGGATCATATGAGAACTGACCCTGCAATGGGATAAAAGTCATGAGCACAGAGGTCTCTTTCTGACCAGAATACGAAGAGACATATGACTGAGGGAGTGAAATTCAGGCCAACCCTCCAAAGCTGACACCACCACAGTCATCGAACTCTTGAGCATCCTGTTCTTCCTCTCCCCATAACTGCAGACTCAATCAAGACAAGAGATTTGTCTGGTGTAGGAAACAGAGAAGCAAAAACTTCTGCAGTTGATGGTGGGTTTGATCTGCAGCCCTGGAAGAAGCTTGGGCTGGTGTAATAACAGAGAAATATATAGACCTTAAGCAAGANTAGAAGTATATGTGTGTACGTGACCTGAAGAATTATTGTTTAAGAGACAGCCACATTGCAGCAGAAAGTACTACAGGTGATAGGTCATAAAGTCAAAACAAAGTTTCGTGTTAATTGCTTATTGGATTAGAAAGTTATAAATTGCCATGTAACCCTGAATCTTGTGACTATTCTGCGTTATGGTGACTTGTTACCAAATCTCACGACCTCTGAGACTGATGCCTTGTTTGTTATTTTAAGTAATAAATCGTGTATAACCACGATAGTCCCATCTCTTTAATAAGAGCTCCTGAAAAGGGCTGAAAAGGCGCTGAAAAGGGCTGACAAAAAGTGCCCGAAATCCAGCACAGAAAATTTACAGTCTGGATTCAGATAAAAGGAAACATAATCATCCTGGTGGCACCGGTGTAGTTGCCTCACCTCATGTCTCTTAGTTTCTTCCTTCACATGGTGGATTGCAGAAGAGAGGAAGGGCATCTTGCTAAATGCATTGTATTCTACTGCTTTGAATGTATACTGGAAAGGAGAAATTGCTGTTAGTCATACCTGTAATGATTACAGACATATTAATCCCCACATTTTAAAACATTAAAAACTATGCATCTCATTTCCAAAGAAAAAATGCAGTCCAGATCCAAATAAATCTATATTTATGTTTTTATATAAATGTGTATGTAGATTAAATATGTTATTTTGCAATGTATTTCTGGCAGGCATGAAAATCCTTTTCCAGCTTTTTAGCAAGCATGGGCTCTACAGGTCTACATATCACATCCTTGCAGAGTGCAGAACACATCAAAGGTTTGATTCCCAGGCAGCAGTGTCATACTACAAAAGACAAACAATGCACCACCTCAGTAACAAGGAGACCAAAAGGCTCGTAGTGTTGCTCAGGAGTTACTTAGTGTGCTAAATGCCTTGAGTTCATCAGACTTATTTTTATATGCATTCATTTTACATGTATTAGGTTTCAGCTTAATCTTGTCATGTGCTTATGAGCCATATGTTTTAGTTTATACAGATTAATTATATGTAATAGCTTGTATTTTATTTATTTGCTTTTAATTTCTGCATCCATACTTCAACTGTGTGCAATCCAGGATGCCCACGTTTCCCAAGAAAGTTTTTCACTCTCTCTCTCCCTCTTTTAGAGAGTTCTTACCTTTTCACTCCATGATTAAATTCAAGTGGCTCTAGTGCCTTGCAATAACAAAAAATTAGACTGGCAATGCTCACAGCTTTACAGCAGTGTATCATTGACATTCAGGTATCATGACATAGTGAAAAGCTTGATGGAAATCATCAGACCTATCAGCTCTGAGTTCAATAACACAACATGAAACTGTTCTTCTATATGCTATTGGAGTCTATGTAAAGAACTGATGGGAGAAGTCTAAACCCATAGAGTCTATTCATATAAATACAACTCAGTACAAGTTGAGCTCTAGCACATAACTTAAAATTGANATGCACTACTTCTTCAGCAATGGCTATATGGCTGGTTTGCAGGAAGAGTGCAAAATTAGGCAAGGTTGTACTCTATGCTAGGTAACAACATTAAGGAGGAGAGAAGCTTAAGAGGTGGCATGGATAAAAACAGGAAGAGATGAATGGAAGAAATAGAAAATAAAATTTTTATGAAGGAAGTCAGAGTGGAGTAATGAAGGAAAGAGAAACAGGAATGGAGTGGTAGGAAACAAAAGTAGAGATGGAAAAACAGTAGTAGCTTGGAAGGAGGTGAGTGGCATAATAATTTAATACAGGGGGGAAAAAAAGCTAAGGCAATTCTCATGGTTCAAAGGGCAGAAAATTAATGAAATTAACAGCTAAAAAAAAACACCTACAGCTTTACAATTAACTTTCCCACCTCATCCACAATTATGACCTCTACCTCACTGAGACTCTACACAGCAGAAGATACGTTAAGAGAAACTCAAGCAAATTTTGCATTTTTCTTTTCAAATGTAATTGCCTTACATAAAGACTCAGCCATCATCCTGTTGCTGGAACAAATTGGGCCACTGGACCAGAGAAGTGGAAAAGAAGGATCATATGAGAACTGACCCTGCAATGGGATAAAAGTCATGAGCACAGAGGTCTCTTTCTGACCAGAATAGGAAGAGACATATGACTGAGGGAGTGAAATTCAGGCCAACCCTCCAAAGCTGACACCACCACAGTCATCGAACTCTTGAGCATCCTGTTCTTCCTCTCCCCATAACTGCAGACTCAATCAAGACAAGAGATTTGTCTGGTGTAGGAAACAGAGAAGCAAAAACTTCTGCAGTTGATGGTGGGTTTGATCTGCAGCCCTGGAAGAAGCTTGGGCTGGTGTAATAACAGAGAAATATATAGACCTTAAGCAAGAGAATTATAAACCTGTGTCTCTATAGTGATAAGCAAGAACATGTATTGGGTGTTATGGTGAAGGGTTTTAAGTATAATAATGTGATTTTGTAGTTTAAGTTAAGAATTTAGATGTTACAATAGAAGTATATGTGTGTACGTGACCTGAAGAATTATTGTTTAAGAGACAGCCACATTGCAGCAGAAAGTACTACAGGTGATAGGTCATAAAGTCAAAACAAAGTTTCGTGTTAATTGCTTATTGGATTAGAAAGTTATAAATTGCCATGTAACCCTGAATCTTGTGACTATTCTGCGTTATGGTGACTTGTTACCAAATCTCACGACCTCTGAGACTGATGCCTTGTTTGTTATTTTAAGTAATAAATCGTGTATAACCATGATAGTCCCATCTCTTTAATAAGAGCTCCTGAAAAGGGCTGAAAAGGGCTGACAAAAAGTGCCCGAAATCCAGCACAGAAAATTTACAGTCTGGATTCAGATAAAAGGAAACATAATCATCCTGGTGGCACCGGTGTAGTTGCCTCACCTCATGTCTCTTAGTTTCTTCCTTCACATGGTGGATTGCAGAAGAGAGGAAGGGCATCTTGCTAAATGCATTGTATTCTACTGCTTTGAATGTATACTGGAAAGGAGAAATTGCTGTTAGTCATACCTGTAATGATTACAGACATATTAATCCCCACATTTTAAAACATTAAAAACTATGCATCTCATTTCCAAAGAAAAAATGCAGTCCAGATCCAAATAAATCTATATTTATGTTTTTATATAAATGTGTATGTAGATTAAATATGTTATTTTGCAATGTATTTCTGGCAGGCATGAAAATCCTTTTCCAGCTTTTTAGCAAGCATGGGCTCTACAGGTCTACATATCACATCCTTGCAGAGTGCAGAACACATCAAAGGTTTGATTCCCAGGCAGCAGTGTCATACTACAAAAGACAAACAATGCACCACCTCAGTAACAAGGAGACCAAAAGGCTCGTAGTGTTGCTCAGGAGTTACTTAGTGTGCTAAATGCCTTGAGTTCATCAGACTTATTTTTATATGCATTCATTTTACATGTATTAGGTTTCAGCTTAATCTTGTCATGTGCTTATGAGCCATATGTTTTAGTTTATACAGATTAATTATATGTAATAGCTTGTATTTTATTTATTTGCTTTTAATTTCTGCATCCATACTTCAACTGTGTGCAATCCAGGATGCCCACGTTTCCCAAGAAAGTTTTTCACTCTCTCTCTCCCTCTTTTAGAGAGTTCTTACCTTTTCACTCCATGATTAAATTCAAGTGGCTCTAGTGCCTTGCAATAACAAAAAATTAGACTGGCAATGCTCACAGCTTTACAGCAGTGTATCATTGACATTCAGGTATCATGACATAGTGAAAAGCTTGATGGAAATCATCAGACCTATCAGCTCTGAGTTCAATAACACAACATGAAACTGTTCTTCTATATGCTATTGGAGTCTATGTAAAGAACTGATGGGAGAAGTCTAAACCCATAGAGTCTATTCATATAAATACAACTCAGTACAAGTTGAGCTCTAGCACATAACTTAAAATTGAGCTTCAGTCAGTTGCTGACACATGCTTGAGGATTTTAAAAAGTACAAAGGCAATTCTCCAAATTACGTACCTACTGACAGCTGACTTTCTTGAATTATTCAAAAGCAAAAGCTTTTGGCAATCAATGCATCAAGCTGAACAGAGTTAAAAAGTAGAGTACAGAAGTTGTAAGATTTAAAATGTATGTCACCTGAAAGTGTATTGCCCCAGTGCCAGACCAATAATGCTTGATACAAAAAAATGTAAGTTAGTGTCAGAGTTGAGGGGATCTGTGTAACCCCTAGCGCCAGCCTTAAGATAGGCAGAGATGTCAGGGGAGCTGTATATTCTTCCTCAACTTTAGCCTGACTTTCCGCTAGCTGCCATTATTTTTGTTTTTAAGAAATGGGTTTCAATAATACTATTTCTCCTCCTACATGCACAGATGCTCAGCTTTATCCTTCAAGTTCTGGCACAGGATTTCTCTTATCAGAGGCCATAACATTCTAAGACAAAATTGTTCAGTTAAGAGACATTCATAAAGCTGAGTCCCCTGCAAAAGAATGTAACATCTTGGCTTTCAGTCATACTGTGTCAGGACTGCTACAAGAGAGATTGTACTTAAAAAGCACAGAATATTTACTGATACCATTTCATATCAAAAAAGAAAAACCAAATATCATTGCCCTATAATTATAGTAACACAGTTTTGAGAATGATGTTATGTAGCATTTCAGAAGATTTTTATTTCCTTCTGGCTGCTGCTTTGCCCCCCATTTCAAAGCTTCTCTAATGTTTCATGTGAATTCATGTCATTTTAACCAGATTGTGCCATTACTAAAACATAATCTCATTCACAGTGTCTATTTACAAATTATGTGAGGGGTGTGACCCTACAGTGATTCAGTTTGAAGTTTTACCACTCTGGGACAGAAAACAATAAGCAAAGAAGCAGCACTCACAGAAACATATGAACACCATACAGTGGGGATTTACTTAAAGATTTTTTTCCTTTTTCTGGAGATATTGTTACTACCATACTCACTAAGTAAATACCTTCACTGTTGGGTATATTGTCATTTATCCTAAAATTATTTAAATGTCTGCATTATAACAAAACTGTAAATAAAATCAGAAGATAACTGTCTTAGGCTTGAAAAGCACTCATCCTAACCCTTAATTTTTTATCATAGAAACGGAATTGAGATCCATGTTCCCATGTATATGGGCTTTGTTCTCGCAGTCCTGTGATTCCCCTGCTTTCTGTCACTGCAACAGGTAAAACAAGAGCTGTGCTAGGAGGATGAGGCAGAGCTCTCAGACTGGGCCAAGCTTTTACAAACACACAGCAGCCCTTGAAATGCCAGCTCTCTCTTTGGTGACATCCTGTCAGCAGTGACAACTACTGCTGCAATTCTTATTCAGTAGCAACTGTGAGGCTGCCAACAGGTGTCCTGAGCCAAGGCTTCCTTTCATCTACTGTTGCTTAATGGGAACAAAAATTATTATAAAAGATCTGCCAACATGATAAAATGCTACAATTATCCTAAGAGTAATACCTATAGGCACTTTAGCAAGGGAAGCAAGGGAACTGTTCTCCAGAAAAGCTAACCTCAATACATCATTTACAGTTTTGTTTTCTGTCATTGCTTTAATGGTTAAGGAGAAATAGAAATATAAAAAGACTAAATTTCTCTAGAAAATAAAAATAAATGTACCACACAGAAGACCAGCCCAAATATAACCAGCCCATGAGTTATTTTCTGCATTCTCAGAAGATGATGTTTGGGAAAATACCTAAATTCTCCCAAGGTCTGGCAATGCACAAATACAGAGTTTGCCAGGATTCTTTCAGCATTCATGATGATCAGGTATACTAAGCATAAGTTTAATAAAACCTGTTAGGGGGTGCCAAACTCAGTAGACCAAAAGAGGCAAGGCTGCTGCATCTCCATGCTTCCAGATGCAGCCAGGATCCATGCATTCCCAGCTGGTCCCTGCACACACACAGGTATACAGCACATACGTATGTAAAAATCCAACAAGCCACACACACACATGAAATGGGTCTCCCAGGCCATGCTCACACAGTGCCCCTAGAATTTGTCTCAGAGCCTCCAATCCCTCTAGAAGTCAGCTCTCAGCCCCTCTGGTCACTCACATCTAGCATAGACTTATGGCTGCTTAAATATTTGGTCACTTATTTATGTCACCAGCTAGACTGGCTTAGTATTTCCTAGTGATCATTGCCTCACATGCCCCTTGTGCCTGTATCCTACTCCAGCTGGTGGAGCAGACCCACATGCACACACACATGCACACAAAATAAAGAGTTCCTCACCCTCAAAAATAGTAATGGAATTTGGTAAGAAAAGGAGCCAGGCATGACCAGCAACCTTTTTACATGGAACCAGCCTTTTACCCCTCCCTTTTCACAAATTCTTTTCCTCCCCAAATCAGCTAGATACATCCCTTTCTCCACTTTTAATTCCTCTCCAAAACATCCCATAGAAATCTTGTTCAGTCCCAAAATACTCTTCCTGGCTCCTCGTAATAAGCTTCATATTCCCAAAGGCTATCTCTGCTGTCCAAAAGTGATCCAGAGACTCTTTCCTCTGAGTCACTGTGATGGGTGTCACTCTCAGACCATAGGACTGGTCACTGTCCCAAAGCAGCTGGGGGAGGGTTTAGGAGGGTATTATCAAGGTTCCACATTGCCGTTGTCCATCTGTGCTCCCATGTCTGTGTGGAGACAAGCTTTTTGTTACCATTACCCAACAAAACCTATTGCCATGTCATCAGAACACATAACGTGGGATAAGCAACAAGAGAGAATAAATGCTGCAGGCTGAGACAGAAAAGATGTTCAATGCTGCCAGCTGTGTGATGA
The DNA here is from genome assembly GCA_013397815.1 of Aleadryas rufinucha. Lineage (NCBI taxonomy): Eukaryota > Metazoa > Chordata > Aves > Passeriformes > Aleadryas > Aleadryas rufinucha. The sequence continues at coordinate 388,857 of VZTH01019045.1, forward strand.
GCCTGTATCGATCCTACAGAAAGTACATCCATTATACAAGATGCAGTTGGCTCCATGCTGATAAGTCATTGAGGAGAAGGCAATGATATACAAGAATCAATGCAGGCCCCCTCTCCCTTTTTCCTGCATGATAGCACAACAGTATCGGGCTTTCCCACACCAACTCAGCTCTCCTTCATCCACCTGCCTTCACTTCCTAGGAATGATATTTTTCCTCATGTACAATCCTCATCTTTCTTTATTTTTACTTTTCCCATGACCTTTTTAAGATACATGCTTCAATCTGACCTGATCTGGGAGACAAGAAGTGTACATTACTATACCTCAGTGTTAGTTGCCCCTATCTGATCTCCAGGAGGTTTGGGGTTTTTTTCATTTGCACTGCAAAATCACATACACACTTGGACATGCTTATGGTATGTTTGACTCTGTATCTAAATGCTATCAGCTTGCTCCTATCAGCCTCTGCTTCAGGAAAAGACATCACTATAAACATTTATGGCAAAGGTGATTGCTTCAGAGTTTGCAGAACTGCTAGGTCTGAAAAAGTCTTGACTTAGCAACTCAAACTTAAGAAAACAGGTAAGAATTTCAAGGTGTCTAGGGAAGGAACTAGGATAGAAGATGACATCAGAATCCAGATTTTTTTTCAAAGTGAGTAATGTAACTTCCTGAGTAGGTCATTATGCACTGGGCACCATGATCCTTTCCTACTAATGAGACCATACACACATCCACTTTCACCAAAAATTCAGATACTATGTGACAAAGTGACAGAACCAGAGAACTGCTGATTCAAATGAGTAGAAAATGTACAGTATTTGCTACATGTGGTCTTCTCCAACCATGTTAGGGATGTCTGAGTGTTCTCATGACAGACATGAAGCAAACTCTAGTATTATATCTACCAACAGTCCTCTACAATTCCAACATATAAGTCCATATAAACTCATATCCAGACAGTGGATATATGTGAGTCGTCTGTGAGATGGATATCACCATGTCATGAGACTATGACAACAGCATTCCAGAGACAGATTTTATGATATCCTAACTAGATGTTATTCTTTTGTGAAAAAGAACCCCTGAGTTTTCCTTGGGATGCTATATTTTTAAAGCTCTTTCTTCACATCTGCCCCCTCTCTGAAAACTTACTTTCTAACCAAGTTAAAATCAAACAAACTTTGATCAAGCACAAGTTTAAAAATTCGTAAAGCAGGTCTTCCTTCCATTGTCAGCCTCAATTCCTTTTTAAACCACCCAGTGTTTCTCTCTCTTAAAACAACTTGGCTGCTCCTAAACAATATGTCTGGGGAGAGGGGACACACAGAGCTCACATTCTGTTCTCAGAAGAGTCAGGAATATAGAGAGGCATATTGCATTGGCGGCTGAGAAATTTATTCCCCCGCCATGCTCATTCTTTCATTAGTTTTCCTTCTGTGACTGCCAACAACATTGCCAATTAGTGCTAATCATGGTATGGACACCTGTCCACAAGAAAGGAGGTTGAGAACAATTACACAGTCATTTTCCAAAGCACATGAAGCAGCTGTCAAACAGTAATGACTTTCAGTCACTGCTGGCATTGGCTGTATTGCAACAGGTGGCCAAAAGATAAAATAACATTAATGCCATTGTCTGCTTTCTTAGTTGCTCTAGCCTGGGTTTTCATTCTTTTACATTCCACAGCATTTAAGCTTGCAAAGAGTAATGACAGCTATAATGTCTATGAGTGTATATCTCATGCTCTTCTATTGAGTATAAGAGTTTTGAAAATATGAAGAAATTTCTATTTCTCTACACTTCAAGAAGATGAAGTGACAGAGATTTAAGCACAGGGAGTTTTAAAATTGAAATCAGAAGTTGTAAATTGGAATACTGTGAGTCTCACATGAGCTGATCTTCCATAATCTCTACAGTTATGCATCATCTAATATGTTCCTAGAATCCTCTTTTTATGGACATGTTCCAGTGAGCTCAGGAGGTGCTGCTTGTGCCAAAACCTCTGCAAATCAAGAATCACAATCACTTCAAACTTAGGATGACAAAATACAGACTGTGCAAGTAGTGGCCAAATGTGAAAATCATGGTTTAACAATTTTCCCATCACTGTAAAGAAACTGTTTGACAGAAACTGAAAACGCATTTCTCCATAACAGCACATCACAAGCTGTACATTTGAAGTGTCCCACCTCTTCTTGCAGTCCTTTGCCTCAATTGCTATACTTTATTTGATGTTGACAAGTCCTACAGACAACCACTTCCTTACCAGACTTGATTCATTGTCAGGACAGCTCTATGATAGCATATGGGCAGAGAGCCTCAGGAAAGATAATGTGCAGGAACAGTAGGAGAAATTAAGCTTGTTCAGAAAGATTTATTGTTATAGCCTATGGTAACTCCTCACTACCAGTCCTTGCTAAGTTACTGTTCTTTCCACAGACTCTGCACGCGTGATTCCCCACACTTCTTTTAAAAGCGAAATGCAAAGTCATCTCTGCAGAAATCCAAAGGCAGTCACTCAGTGATCATCAGCAGGATCAAAGTTATTCTCTGCACTGCACAGATCTCTTGAAATTCAAGTAATAGGGTATTTCTACTGTGAATTATTTTCATGGAATGGGATCTGCAGAGAGAGAGATTAAGAACCTTCTCCAGGTTTGAGTCCAGATTATGATGCCAGATACCTGAAGCCTTGCTGCTTCACTCTCACAGCGGGATTCCTCTTAGCTCCATCTCCTCTGGTCTCGCCGTATCCCAGGCATATTTCTTTCCCATCGCACAGGCTCCATCAGGCAGTGCCAGCTTTCCAGCATGTTCTGCCGTTCTGTGCTTTCTCCAAGGCTCATCCCAGCCACCTCTGCCCAGGCACAAAAAGACCCTTCCTGGTCGGCACAATCAGTTTGCGTCCCTTTGGCGGACAAACGATGACCAGCTGCAGCCCCGCCGTGTCCGCTCCCGCCGCCTGCCCGGGCGCGGGCGCTGCCCGTGGTGCTGAAGCCTTTCCTTCGTCCCGCCCTGCTTGGAGCTCTGGATGCCGGCACCGTGAGGCCATACCTCTGCAGGAAAATAATTTCTGAAGACGTTTCCTGCCCAAACCTATCAGCTAAGAAGCTGCATGATATGGTTTTGCTCCAACAGAATGAGAAAAACATTTAAGATAAATTTTGATTCAAGAAGTGTCTCACCCACTTCCTTTCTCTCCAAGACTTGGTAGCCTTCCAAAAGCCTCATTAAGTTGTCACTTTGTAATCTTCGAGTAACCCATCTGTCTGTCAGATTTGGCTTGGGGTTTTGGTCGTCTTTATCACAGTGAATCTGATGATTTCAGTCCTGTTTGCTAGAGCTGGGCTGTTTGACTTCTTCCAACAGAAGTGAAATAATATGATAACCTATATAAAAGAATTTTGTGGCAGAATGGATCACTAAACTTTTCATGAGGTAGATCTGATACCTACTAAATTCAAAAATAGGTCACAGTTTACAAATCACTGAGTAATTCATGCAAAGCTAAGATGGTGAAAATATAGATATTTAAATATTAACATTAGTATTATCAGTACTTTTAAGTACATGACAGATTATTCCAACCAGTAGTATTACTTTAGTTTGGAGTTTGGTAACTGTACATCACAACCTGCTTGTTATTGAGGACACACTGGCACTATCACTATTTCAAAATGATTCTTCAAAATTTCATTCCACTTCACATAAGATGTACATCCCAGTTGCCTACATAAAAAAGCACAATGTAGATGAGCATCATTATTCCCTCTGGAAAAGAATAACAGGGAAACTGAACCAATCTCACAATTAAAAATAGGAAGCAGATTCTTGCAGCTGCAATTTCTTCTGGATTTCTGACAATCAGAAACTGGACAAATGCACATATAAGAAAGATATTTGCATAGAAACCTACAAAAATTTATGCCCTTGGACTCCACCTCAGCCAAAGTGCTTGGACATTTGAGCAGGCTTATCAAACTCAGGGATACTGCTCAGAAGCTTCATACTACACACAGGCCTAAGTACCTTGCTACTTAACAAGTCTAACTGAGAGAAATTGGAATTCCATGATAGCCAATGTCCCTTTTGCACTTCCAGCAAACAGACCTCAAAATCCAGATGATACCTGAGCAATCCTAGAGGCAGCTATGCAGTCATTGTTAAAGTAAAAAGTTTTCCTTCCTCTACCGTGTTAGAAAAAAAATTGAGTTTTTCACTTTCCAGGGATGCTAGTCTAACTCTGTAATCAAACCCAAAAATCCCTTTTTTAGGTGTGTTGGAAACAAGAGTTACTTTTACCATATAAATGACTTCAATGTGCAAGCATTTTTTTGAAGTATTATATCCCAGTTTGACAAAATAATAGTGACTGTATTACTTTAAAATTCAATCAATTCAGCCAAATTAGGCAATGAAGTGGGGGAAAAATGAAAACTGTGTGATAGTTGAGATTATATCAAATCTAAAACTTTCTATAATATGTTGGTTGAAAACCAAAGGAAAAAGTCTGACAAGGAGTCTGATTTGTTTCAAAAGTTCAGTTATTGCCTTTTATCTAGATCCTGCTTGGAAACAAAACATTATCAAGCAGAAATAGTAATTTCACAGTTGACAAGACTTGGCATTCAACAGCAGTTCTTATAGCACCACAGCAGTACAGAGTGTGACTCATCACTCGTCCTTAGGCTGCACAGGCTCATTCTCTGACATCCAACAGCTTCTCCTTTATCTTGGTTGTGTAGGAACATTAAGGCTCTCAATTATCCAGTGTGTTTCAGAGTGGCTTACCTAAAACCTGAATTTAGCAAAGCAAAATTTCACTTAGACTGGTTGCTATCAATCATTCAACAATGAGCAGAAAACTGACTAGACACTAGAGACAGTGATTCTTGTAGCTGGTTGCTCAAACGTTTCATCCTTTTCTCCTACTGTTGTTTAGGAAGCAGGCCACTTGTTTGCAGGATAAAAAAGGTCACTGACCTCTGTTCAGGTGACAGATTTCTTTTCAGTGCACCGTTACACTCCAGAAGGAAGCAGCCAGGGAGTCAGACAACAGAGATTTAAACTACAGACACATCAACTTAAAAAAAATGTAGAGAAAGAAAGGGCTTTCCGAGATCTTTCATCATCACATAATTTCATGCCAATTGATTTTCTTTGTCCTTTGAGAGAGATTTTTTCACATACTGGGTATTTTCACATGCAAATATGTCTACCACTGGAATTGCAAGGGAATGTCCTTCTTCTAGGGAGGATGTGTTCACTTGAGGTCTTCTAGGTCAGCTTTTAGAATGAAGACATAAAAGCATGCGTTTCTCACAAATGACCATCAAAGGGAGTTGATGGAAAGCTCAGATGAAAACCTCGGTGTTACAAGGAGAGGCAAAGCAAGACAGACAAATTCCATCCTGGGATCCTTCAGGCTGAAGACACATGGTTTTCCAACAAGATATAAATCTGCAAAATATAAAACACACTACCAAAAAAAAATGTTTAGGTCACAAGGACACTAATGACACTTCACCTGTTCAATAGCAGCTCCACTCTTTGTACAATCAGAGCACAAATATGACTATGCTAGGGAAGTCTGAAGCAATAGGACAGCACCTGTGTTGCTCTTCTGCACAGTATTGAGTGCTTGGCACAACTCAGCTCCTTCAAGTTGAAGCTATTCAATAAGGCCCAACATTCACATTAATTTAAAGGCAACATTCCCTTTGTCAATAAAGGTCACAAAATTTAATCATTCTGCATCTGCACAGTTGTTTGGAAAAAATTAATTTGCTCAGTGAAAAAACAAAGAGTATTTTAATCGTTAGCAGCATTGCCCCAGTAATAAAAATGTGATGCTTCCCACCTACCCCCACCCCCAGCAGAGAAATTCATTCTAGTTTCTCCTAGTGATGTGATAAGCTGTTTACTGTAAAAAAAACTATGAACCTCAAATTGATTATATGAACCAGAAGGACCACTGTGAGCTTCCAGTTTCTACTAAAGTGCAGAAGCTGAGCAGAGATCATTTGGACCATCACCATGGCTTTAACAAAGTAAAAGAGACCAAACTGAAGGGGAAAAAACTATCCTGATCTGAAAGTTTGCCCGCAGAGAGCCCTGAAACGATAGCGTACTGCAGCAAAAGATGCCTTTCTTCTTGAAATTACTGCAAGCTGACCTTATTCAGAATATAAGAAATACTGCAGGAAAAAAAAAAACATGGCACTCTACAAAATAATAACAGAGTACAGAAAATTGGGGGGAAAAAACAGTTACAATCACATTCTAACCACGTTTTCCTCTTTGATACAACAAATAACTTCCATTTTCAACAATGGGAGTTACTCACATACAACAAATGGAAAATAGGCCCCAGTCTGCTCAGAAATTGGTGTGAATGGAAAACACAGATTACAGGCAACAATAAAATATATTTCTACTGATAGCTCACTTTTCTTCTGTTGTTCTTGTTCAGAGTCAGGGAATATGCCCCTGTATCTCTTTCCTCTTTCTTTTTCTTTTTGGGAAAAGCATATTTTCCAATTTTTATATATTGAAATTCAAGCTCAAAATACACACATGTGGCACCTTGAAAATTCTGATCTTTAAGATTTTTTGGATAGAAAGGTGGAAAGTCTCTGCTTTTTCTCAATGAAGGATTTAAAAAGCATACCGGAAATAGTGGAAGTAATTATCAGAATTTTTCAGCTTATTGTTTATGCTTCCAGAAAGCAAACATATTAACTGAAAGCAAAGTATGTCTTGATGCAGTGTAGCACCAAATTCAACAAAACTTTTCAAAACTGCCATCAAATATTTTAATTCCATTTAAAAATTCCATCTCTAGGTTCACAGCTTTATGCAGCACTATCACGCATAGAGTTCATCATGTGATCTAAAGGGGCACAACTGAAATAAAAATATGCATAATATCCTTGGACCTTTCCTGTGCCAGAAAGAACCCTGCAGTCAGAAACATGCCAGCTTTCCCCCTAGGGAGAGGTCAAAGTCAGGACAGAGTCACTCAGAAACAAAGGCACCTCTTTACACAAGGCAAGCTCTCCCCTGTGATTGCTCAAGTTCTTATATTGAGGTTTTTTTCAATCCTAAGCATAGCTGTCCCCAGAAGTCACTTCACAGTATAGTCAAGGAGACATCTACTCCCCATGTAGGAAATACCCAGTTCATCTGCTCTGATGAGGATGAAGCTTTGTCCCTGCACAGTAAATATCAGGTTGAGAGCCACAGATGAAACACATCAGAGCCCAGCCAGCAGAGCTGAGACTTCTTTCTGACCTAAAAGGGCATCGTTTTTCTAAAGTGAGTACAATTTTCTTTTGCATTTTTACTTTTTCCCATACCCATTTCATCTTTGCATGTAGCCAATTATCCTTCTCAAGTCTAAAGAACACATTTTAAAGTCTTTGAATGATATTTCTTTCCATTTAATTTTTTTTAAAATATATAATACAAATTACCAAAAAAAAAAAAAAGGAAATATTCCAATTAGCTTTAGAAATTTTCTCAGAAGCAACCTGAAATGTTGAACCCCAACTCAATATTACAGTGTCTTGGAGCATGTCATTTTTAATGACTTAGAATTAAAAGTACCAACAATCTCACAAGATGTAACCTTCTTTTGTTTCTCATCAAAACATTCAGACATTTCCTGCCTTGCACAGCATTAGACTAGACTGAACAGTCAAATCTTTTCTGATTGCACTTTCCACTCTGCACTATTTCAAGAAAAGCTTAATCATGTTATGACATGTCTGTGACCAGTGATGTGATGAGGGAAAAAGGAGAAAGAATTCATCTGCTAGCAGGAGAGACTAGTACAGAAGAATAAATGAAAACTAAGTAGAAAAATCTGTAACAGAACAAATATAATTAAAGAGAAAGCTTTTTGGAAAGTTAGACATGAAGAACAATTTCTTATTCTGAAATTTTCCTGTTTCAACATTTCATTACTAATCCCTTGAGGCTGTCCACACAATTGCTTAGAAACTGTACTGATTTATGCATAACTTGGATCATAGTTCAATAAATCAAAATAATTTGATTCCAGTCATAACCATTTAATATAACAGATGAAACTATTCCAAAAGCCTATTCAGAGAAATATAAAGAAAATTATTTGTCACTTATACTTCTGCCATCAACTTCAAAAGAGCTACAAGGGCTTTTGAAATTTTATGGCTGCCTTTAAAAAGATGGCACTAGTGAGCCCATATATCATACATTAATTGTTACCCCTATCATCTTCTAAGATGAAGTTTTGAATAAAGCTCCAAACTAGGATTTACAATCATTGTCAACAAAGTCTGCACATTACAGAGATTAGTGGAGTAGAAAATAATGAGGAAGACACTTGCCCTTACAGAAGGTTTTCAATTGCATGGCAAAGTGGCTCTATGCATTGAAAAAAGTTTTGAAACATGACAAAGTGGAGGAGGCAGATCCCATCTACTGGATAGGAACTCAGAAATGGTACATGGGAGTTGTCAGACTAAGCAGTGTGAAGGGCTGCTTCAGGCCCTGACACCAACAAGGGGGGATATCAAACACTAAAGTAGAGATTTTGCTGCTGTACAGAGGGATGGCCAGCTGGGAACAGCATGGATCTGTCGTCCATGGTGATGCAGAGCACATTCAGAGAAGACAGGAAAAAACCAAAAGGCTTGAGAGAAAAGTTTGTGTTATAAGCCTTAAGGTCTCAAAACATACCTTATGAAAGACAAAACCGAGAAGAGCTAGGCCTGAAGGGGCAAACAAAGAATAGACCTGGTAGAGAGCAACAAAAAAAATGTTGACTAGATGCAAGGTCAGACAAATGAAGTAAGATCTGATTTGCTGGCACCAAGAGGTAATTATCAGAACATCTTATCTTCAGAATGAGATGTGGTCAATTTGCATATTACATATTGAAATGAGAAGTGTGCTGAACAGACAAAATGGTGCTTTCTAGCCTTGGCAATCACACTTGAATAGGAAAAGCAGAACCCACTCTCATGGTTTACCTCCACATGACAACTCCACCACACATCTCCTCATCCACTCTTCTCCAGTGGGATGGGGGAAAAAAACAGAAGGGTAGAAGTGAGAAAATTCATGGGTCAAGATAAAGACGTTTTAAATAAGCATCTGCTTGACCTACACCACAGCAGTGCTTACTTTTCATTTCTGCCTGCAAAGAGAGCTGATGTGTAGACTACCATGGATGTGTAGTCTCAGCAGCTGTATTTGATTAGATGAATTCCATGCCTTGTGATATCTAGGTTTATTTTTTTAGATTAATCTTCAAACACTGTCCCAGGGGCAGGGGAGTGCAAATGTTGCTGACACAAAATAACACAGGGAAGGCAGAGTAATTTTAAAACACCCTTATAAAAAATAGTTACCCCAGACATACCTGTTTTTATTTAGGAATAATGATTTCCTGCTTACCTTTCCCAACAGAAAGTGGGAAAAATTCTACTCTGGTTCCTCTGTGATAGCAAATTTGGCTTACACTTAAGCACCTCTGTTTCTACATCAAAGAATTTTTAGTTTTTTTAAACCAGGACTATGCAAATAAACGTTCACTGTCATATGTAGCATTCACCCAAGAAGCCAAGTATTTAGCACCCTCATCCTGTGACCTTCAGTGAAAATGAAGATGCTCACCACCTTACAACAGATGCCAACCAGCTCAGCAATATCCACACCATTTTAATCGCATTAATACATTAAACCCAGAGTAGCATTTAGTAAAAACAGAAATTTTGTAAGGAATGTTTAAGTTGCAAGTAGAGGTTTATTTTTAAAAACAATAAAAATGTCAGTGATCCAAGGATACAAAGATATGTGGCACAATGCCCATGTCTCAGCCAAGGAAACAGGAACAGATGACACTAAATATGCTATAGGCTGTTAGTTAGAGGAGTGTGCCAACAGTGAAATGTGTTACTACACAGGAAGCCTGAGTTCAGAAGCAACAAGAGCTTGTTGAAACTGCAGCTGAAATGGTGTTCTACAGAAAATAGCTTTTTCACAAAACAGACTTAAAAAAACCACAAAAAAACCCATTTTCATTTAAAATTTAAAATACATTAGGAAATAAAAACTGTTTTCTAAATAGAAAAGAAACAGGTTTTGATGGTTTGTCGAGAATAAAAGGGGTGGCTGAGTGTCGCATTTATTTGCTTCCTGGCTTGAAGATATTTCTTGTCAGTGATGCTACAGAAATAAAAAATGTTATCATTTTTCAGCTTTTTTATTTTTGGCAAGTTTCTGCCCTGGAAATTCCCTTTCATCACCCTTCAACAGGAAGCAGTTAATTTTCAAATAGCTGTAGCAACATTCACCTGGGTTCCTCCTATCTCCTGTTACTGGGTATGACAGGACTACATAACATTTAAACCAGCAACAGCACCAAAGGCAAAATGCTGTGTATTGTTTTTCTTCAAACTTGCAGTCAAGGACAATTCCACATGGAATTACAAACAAAGCAGTCTTTAATTAACTACCTTTGAAATATACCCTCCTCCCACGAGCTCCTCTCAGAGCAACAAAGCAAAAAAAGCTCAAAACCAGCATTTTCATGCTGTTTTATGAACCTGCCCTACAGGAATGGTGCAGCTCCTGCCTCTAGGTATAGACTGTGTTTTCTGGGTCTTATACAACAGTCTGCCATTCCCAATTCCTCCAGGGGAGTGGCAGCTTGCAGCACCTTTATAAACGCTGGCAAGGATGCATTTAGCCCCTGGAGTCTGTGACCTGAGCTGGCTGGACCCCAGCCATGCTGAATGAGGAACAGGCAAGGGCAGTAGCACAGGCAATGCACTCACAAGAGATGCATCAGCTCAGCCAAAGCTACGTGCCTGCGTATCATGCATGGGGGTTGGCAAGAGCACAGGCTTCTCTGCTTCAGTCTGTGAAGAAAGCCCTGAAAAGAAGGGGTGTGGGTGGCCAAACCCAGCCTGATCCTACTGCCATCCCGTCTGTATGTCTCCAGCTCCTGGGGTGGCTTTGCAGGGCAGCTGTAGGGCAGTTTATTTGAAACCTGTTGTCTAAGAGTTTGTTTAATTGTATGGTAGCATTTCTTCTGCCTGCTGTGTAACAAAGCCACATTTAGATGAAGAGGCTGTATTTTCTTAAAATAAATTTATTAATGATCCTGATTTCATAATCCTCACAATACGAAAAAATTTAAGCACTTACTGGCCTAAGTGCAGGTGAAAAAAAAAGAATTTGTACAAAACATGGATGGTGTAACTAAGTGACAGTGTATCTAGTTAATATTCACACTGAAACATCAAAAACAAGATACAAAAAATGCTTTCTGACTTTTGAAGGCAATTTAGGGGGAAAAAAAGACATTGCAAAATCAATCTGTTTTCAGTGTCTGATTAAGGCACTGTTTCCAGGGGCAGCATTTTCAAGATTAAAATTAAAAATGTCATTAGGAGCCCAGTCACAACAGAGATATGATCCCAGTATTGTAGCTTCCCTGCCCCACTGAGGGCTTTAAATAATCAGAGTGTAGATTTCCTGCAGGATGCTACATTTTAAGAAGCATTAAGGAAAGGCATCAGCAGTTTGAGGTCAGTTGCCCGCTCTTCCAGGAGCAGTTGCTTGAACCTCTATGGTACCCTTTTGACTGAGCCTAGGGCTACCTTGCAATCCTTTGCAATACCAAGTATCCTTCTTTTGATCCATTAAGTCTGTGGGCTCCTAAAATGGCCTCCATATTTAGGTTACCTCCTCCAGAACTGGGGGATGCCAGGCACTCACAGCTCCTCTGCTGCTCCTGAGATGAGTGGCAATCTATGGTGAAACAGCAATCTATGGGGATCCTTCTATGGAAGGATTCAAATAATGGACTTGTCCAGTGTAATCAGGTTATGGGAAATTTTTTTAGTGTCCTTCTGTGAGTCTATCAGGCATTAGGTGGAGATACAACTGAAAACTGACTGAGCTTTTAAGCTGTGAATGTGCAGCTCTGAATTCTCACAAATATAGTTATTGCATATTTATAAGATAGCTTTTAAGAAGTGAGTCAACAAAATCTATCCCTGGTGTGCTTACTATGATGGACTGATTTTTAAAAATGGATTGAGAGACAACCTGAGGAGTGGGAAGTGTATTGTACAGAAATGAATAGGTCTGTTTAGACAAGCAGATACAAGGTGCATTTGTGGTGATTTCCTTCTATTTGGACCCAGGCATGTTTTCTTTCCACAAAGAGGTATATATTCTTTTATTCTCCACATCATTCAAGTAGTCATGAACCCAACTTGTCCTTAGTATTGTGTGACAGCCTGCTGAGGAAATGGCCCCAAAATAATGAGGGATGGGATTCAGTGAAATATTGTTCATATTTTTACTGCCACACAGATCTACACAAAGGCTCCACAATAGCAGCAGCATTCTGCTGATCTACTGATTTTCTTCTGTGTAGACCCCGCAGAGGCACAATAACAAGAGCAAAATAATAAAGAAGCCAGCTTTGTGACCGTGCTTGTTATGACTGTTTCCTTAAATAAGGCAGACCATGAGAACATAATGTGTCCATACAGTGATGCATTTCATCTCCTCACAGAAAAATAATTCATGAAGAGAGCACTTCAAATCTATTAAAATATTCCCACTTCCTCTTCCACCAGCTTGCATTAAGAATAGCAAGAAAGGTTAAAGATTTAATGGATGTTGAGATTGAACTTGCTGTCCTTTTCAGACCCTCCTGGACAGAGCCAATGGCCACCACTCACGCTGTGCATTACCATTGCCTGAATAAGCTTCCTATGTTTTGCCTGACTTTTAGATAAACAAAGACTTTCAGTCTCTAAGGCTCTGCAGCTCAAGACAAGATCTTGTTTTCAATAGCAAAAATATACCTTGATTTATTCTCCTCTTCAACCAGAGTAATTCAGTTTTTTAAAGTTGCATTTCCAGATTTTGCAGAACTGGGTAAAGCTCTCAGGAGTACACCTGGACTGAATGTAGGTATTCTTCCAGCTCCCACCAAGGTATGAGATTCAATTGGAATGTGACATTTTCAATGCTGATAAAAAAGTCCGTATTTTCAGGACTCTGAAACATTTTGATATGAAACTTAAAAGCTGGATATCACACCAGTGAGTTCTGGCTCCGCAGGACTCAACAAACTGCTGTCACATTATTTGAGCCATCCAGGGAGGCCGCTGCCACAGAAAAAGGAGTATAGCAGCCCCCAGAGCCCCTTTCAGGGCAGGTTTTTCTGGACTTTCAAACTCATGGCAATTCAATCTGGAGCAAATCCCAAAAGCTGAAACCTTCCTATTATTCACTGAAAATGCATCAAAGAAGAGACACATCTGTAAGGCATTTAGATTTTATAAATTGGCATTTTTCAACAAAGGCATGCTTTGTCAGGAAATTCCTGGCCAGCTCTAATCAGGAATGCATTTGGGAACCAAACATTTTGTCAGATCTATAGGCAAAATGGATTTAGCCAAGAAACGAAAGGGATGTGACATTCTGATCAGCGATCCAGAAGATCAAAGGACATGGAAAACCAGAAGAGGATAGAATTAGCCAGCAAAATTCTTTACTTGCAATTAAAGTAGTTTAACATCAGATCTGATGAGAAGCACAGTGTTTACCAGTGAAAAACACAGTTCTGGACAAAAGGGGCTGCGTTACTGGGAGCAGAGAAGATCTAAGCTACCATAATCACAGTGTACAACTTTGATTACACACTTTGGGGTTAGAGGCAGTGGGGATAAAGCAAGGACTGTGACCTCTCCTTTTCTACTAGCAATTCAGTTATTAACTACCAATGCATGGGAGTATTTATCCTCAAGAAACTTAAGTTTGTTTTCAAAGAAAGTTTCAAAACAAAACCAGCCAAACAAACAGGACTCTGTGGGTCCTGGGGAGCAGCCACAGTTCAGTTGGACAGTAAATTTAATTTCTCAAAAGTAATGTTGTTTACATTGTCTCTACATTAGCCTCTAAAAAAAATAGAAAATAGAAACTGAGATTCCCCAGAGCATTATTTACAGGAAGGCAGCGTCTACAGGCAATAGTTCTATTGTTCCTCTGAGCAGGGGCATTTTGAACTATATGTCCTATTTTTCCTGCCACTACATGGTTATGACTTCTGGCATAAGGCAAAAGATGCAATTTCAAACCCCCTCAAGCAGAGGAGGAACTGAACTTGGCTAGGTTACCGCCTGGCTGGGTGACTGGCTGGATCACTGCCCTACTAGCCAAGTTACTATACAACAGAGAGAATTTGGGCCCTTACTGCTCCAGTGGCACCCCAGCCCTGGGGCTTCAGCCACCTTCTCAAAAAATTGGCTCCAAAACAACCATCTTCTCCAGCACTCACTCCACCTGCCCCACACCACCAGCTCCACACCATCTCCACACTCAGTACCTCCCTGCTCCCTCTGCCTGAACCCAAACCACAACAGTCTCTCTATCCTGGAGATAAACCCACCTGTGGAGGTACTTACCTGGGCAACAGGACAAATATTTCCATGGAGATATTAATTGCCAGAAACCACTCACCTCAAATCAGTGACACTGCCATCAATTCACAGACTAGAGAATAGCAGTCTGTAATTCTCCCCACCCCTCTGGTGGTACAAGACTTGGATTACCAGCCAAACACTAGACCTTCTAGATGGGCAGAGGAGAGAGAAAAACCCTTTTTTTGAGAGAAAATAGTTCTTGCTTAAATGTTTTCCCACACGGAACATCCGATGCATCAGCACTGCTAACACATCTGCAAATTAAAAGTTGTTTCTTCCAAAAAGAAAAATATCTAAACATGGCGTTTTCTGTCTAAATTGGGCATTCAAACAATCATCACATGCTATGAAGACTTGAGGGAACATACAGGGATAGGGATGCAGTGTGCATTTTTCTTACTTTTTTCCCTAACCTTCAGATTTATACAACGTCCTTCATTACATGCTCTGTAGCTGGAAAATCCAGTCTCTGAACTGCAAGGAGTAGTCTACTTTCCAACCAGCAATTCTGGCACTCCAGGATCTTCTGGATCCCACTATTCACAGGTACTAAGTCTATTGGTTTGTGACCTCCAGAACAAAGGGAGCTTTGTACAAGGGAGCTTTGTAATATGTGATGTGTAGTAAACTGGTAGCTGCAGAGTCTGTGCCACCTGGGATTTACACAAGCTTTTTGTGAAACCAGAATGAAGGAAAAATTTCGCTGTAGGAATAAAGCTGAACCTGCACAGACATGCAGAATTCAGGTGAGCCTTGCAAGAGAAATGCCTCATGTGAATGTTTGTAATTAAGAGACAGTGCATTATGAGCCCTCCAGACACTGCTGACACATACTCTGAGCTGGACCCAGTTTGAAGCAGCAAGTACATACTCACCTGCTGGCTGCTGGAAATTACTGTCTCTGGGAGACAGAGTAAAATCAATTATTCACATCTCCTGTGTTGCTGTTACCCACACTGCTACCAGCAGGCGTGGAAAACCGAGGTTAGGGCTTGATTTTAACAGATTCCTATAGACTACCTTTACCTGTCACTGGATAGAAAAGCTTTAAAAGGAAAAATCACTGTTCCACTTTCAAAAACAAATAATGTTTAAATGCTATTAACATACCTCCTCGTGATGTCCCGTTTCCATTTATCACACCTCCTTTCACCAACACTGCACTTCCCTGAACCCATACAACTGTCACTAGAGCCAGTTTGGGGAATCAATATGTTAACAGTTTGTTAATTGTGGTTGATTCCTTATACGTGCTTAATGTCAAGCCACAGACTCTTTTCTGCCTGAAAGGGGGTTTGTTACTCATCTGTGTACTTTACCTCTGCCCTGGCCAAACACTGGGCATTGGCAGTGAGCTGAGAATGAAACATTATTGGAGACTCATCCCTTCTGTTCCTGTTAGCTACGCTTCTATCCCAGTTATTCCAATTCCTATTAGCACCCATCATCTAGTCACCTCCCAGAGTTCAGTTCTCCAGGGGACTGATAAAAGCAAGGGAAGTTATAAAAGTTATAAGACTTTCTGAAGCAGATCTCTAACAAAGAGGACAGGTATTGAGACACCAAAGATGAACCAACCATACTTAAAATAATGCTTCCTGTAAGAAAGGAAGTCAGAATAAGAGGAAGGATGAGGGAGTGTGGAGGATGCAGTACAGGCAGCTGCCAGCTGATGTTCTTATTGCAGCTCTACCTGGCCTGTTCCAGGGGGAGAAGACACAAGGTTTGAAAGTGCACACCATCAATGCTGCAGAGGGAAGGAAAATTATGTAAGACAGTGCCAAGCAGAGACACAATCCACCCCTCAAAAGCCTGTGCCTGAAAAACAGTGTACAGGTGTTCCTCAGCAGAGCTGGGGGGCTCTTGTGTGCCTGCAAAGGGTGGCTGAGTTGAGAAACAGCTGAGAGAAGTAATGGCTGCTTGTTTCATCTGTCACAGGTCACCAAAGTGGGCTAAGCTGTGCACAAGCCAACTCCCAAAGCACATGATCTGGGAAGAGGCCCACTTCAGCTTCCAGCATGTTGAAGGAAACCGCATCACAAATGGAGGGAAGGAGCCTCCACACATTTGTTGCTGCCAGGATGGGGTGGCCCTGCCTCTGGTCACACCTCTGATGGCAGCCACTCCAGCCAGCCCTGCACCCAGGGACGTGCCAGACGTGACCAAGTGAGAGCAGGAGGTGCGAGGGCGCTCTGGGAGCTCAGGCACAGGCGGCCAGGGGGTGTCCAGCCCAGGGCTGCTCAGCAGGAGAGGCTCAACCAGGGCTGTAACCAGCACTTGCAAACAAACCTGCTGCATGTCACCTTTCAGGCACACATGAAGGGAAGACAATGCTGATGACATTTGCTTATTCACAGCTGGAGGAGCTTAATCAAGAGACAACAAGAAGTGATGTTCAGTTTTGCTTTCTATTCCCTTCAGTGCTATTCCACTTACTTTAAAAATAGATGTCATGGCAAAGATTTATATTTAATGCTTTGCTTGTCAGAGAGGGAAGGAGAAATGAGCTGCTGAGAAGCAAGAAACTCTGAGAATGGGAATGAAGATTTATCCAGGAATGAAGAATTTTGGGACTAGGTCCATTTTGAACTAATTTAACTAGAACTGAAGGCACTGCTCTGCTCACTCAGTGCAGGGTTCATTCCACTCACTAGACTTTTTGTGCAAGACTGTGGGAAAGAATTAATTCAGACTTCAGAGGAAACCAGTTGAAAGGGAAGAAGGAAGAATGTCCAGTTCAATCTGTCTTTAAAGAATTTTACCAGGAGAACTGTTCCAGTAGAAGGACATTGGGTATTTCTCCTGCATAATAACTGAGAACCATTACTTACCATTGCTTTGCTGCTAATGAAATACATGTAGCAGTGCATTAAACTAACAGTGATTTTAAGCAATCTGTCCATAAATGCAAACATTTTTAATTTCTGTTATGCACCTGAAGACCCACTCCAGTTCTTTCGTTCACCCTGGAGATTAATTATGGCAGTGCCTGTAACACAGTATGTCCCATCCAGCAAAGATTGCTAGAAGATGTACTATAGCTGACTTTTCTGTATTTATATCTTTCTATTTATTTCCACTTGCACACATTTTTGCAAACTTTTCCCTATTTTGGATTTCATCTCAACTGTACACTCATGAGACAATATATTAGTCCCTCCTGTTCCATGTGGAGGTAATGTCATTTCAGTTTCATCCACATTCATGAGAACATGGTGTGGAGCAGATTACCCAGAAATCTCTGGCTCTCACCTCGGGCAAGGCTGGTCATGTTTGTCACAGCCTACCTGTGAAGCCCAGATAAGCCTCTCCTGGCTATTCAGAACAGCACAGTTCCTCAGGTACACTAATGCCCAGTGACAGCTCACCTGTGGTCTATTTCAGACAATTCTGCCCTAAAATATATCTCCTGCCAACCTTGTTTTGACTCACACATGCAAGTTTGCTACTGAGCCAATGCTCTCTGGCAGCATAATACTCAGATAGTGCAAACAATAAAGGAGGTATGGAAGGCTTCAGAAGAGAAGTTTTGGGAAAAAGATCCACAGATAATGCAGATTTTACTGAACCCATGAAGGTTATGTCTTTTAATGGGATGCCCTAAACTTAAAATGCTGACTGGGTAACCTTCTGAGGTCCCTGTCTGGTTATCATGAATATAGTATCTACCAAGCAGAATGTGTAGTACCTTATTTTCTTGTTCTGTCTGCAGGATTGTTGCAAATTTTATTTTGGTATGCTTCTGGTCTAGTTTAATAGACAACTTGCACCTACAAAAATGTGTATGAAAGATCTCAAAGTGGCTAATGATCATGAAAAATAAGAAAAAGCTGCAGTGTCATGGTTTCCTTCTGATCCTCAGCAGCAGCACATACTGAGTGACAAAGCAAAAAATTTAATGGGAGAATTAACCTCTACATCTATTTAAAAATGCAAACAAATGTCAGTCTTGCTTTGGGTCATCCTGCCTTTTCTTACGGATCATTGCCACCAAGATGCTGATTCCTTCCATCAGCTTGAGTAAAAAAAAGTTGCAATGTGATATTAAAAACCGCCACAAACCAGGTCATTTACTGAAGAGCAAGGGAAAAAGCACACCTTGTTCCCTGAGGATACTGCATAGGTATGTGACCTGCTTTGTTCAGCCAGCTTTTACAAACCACCAAGTGACACCCCTTCTCTTCTCCGAGCCATCCTGAGGACTTTTATCTCCGCACTTCTCTCCTGCTGCAGTGGGAATAAAAGCAACTGAGTGGCTCGAAGTCAGAATCCAAAGTGAAGACAGGCAAAGCACAGCCTAAAGCAACTTCACCTCTGCTTGCCTTCTGCCTCTGTGGAGCGCAGCCATCAAAGCAGCACTAACACGGCCACCCGGCGGTGACACAGAGCGTCTGGCTCTGCTCATGGGAGCGCTCTGTGCTCTGAGCCCACACAAGGACATATCATCCCAGAGACTGAATGAAAGGAAAACAGGGAAAAGATGGCTCATCTTCCTGCAGACTTGCATCCCCTGAACACTCAGCCCTCTGCTTCGGCAGTGTCCCAGAGAGGCCATGGTTTTCTGCTTTGGGGCTTTTTCCTGTGGAAGGGCAACTCAAAACCAAAATGATGGTGTTGTGGGAAGGACCACGTGCTGAATCAGCCCTGGCCATCTCCTTTATCTAGGCTTTTCTGCCAGCTTTTTGGGCTCTCCTGCCAGCTTCTTAGTGTCTCCTGAACACATCCAGACCCTCAGAGGGAGCAGGGCTCAAAGCCCTTGCTTTCCACTGACTCCTGGGGCAGTTGTTCCCCCAGGGAGAGAAAAGCAGAGGAAGCTGAGTCCCAGCCAGCCAGGGAAAAGGAGCTGCTGCCAAGAGTCCATGGGGGTGCAGGGGATAGAAGAGGCAGGGGAGAGAAATCTCCCATTACACCCAGCAGCTGTAGCTCCCCAGCATCAGCATCACCCCTCTCCTCTCCTGGCACCCTGCCCCCACGAGGGGAAAAGAGCATGAAAGGATTTGAAGCATAGCATGCTGACTATCTTGGGAAAGATAAATCAAAACAAAAAAACAGGGATTTCCTCACTCTCAGGGAAAATTCAGCCTCTCCCTGGAGAGCTAAGGCCAAGAGAAAGAGTGGGGCTGGGAGCAAGGAGGAGACATTTGGACACAGCCAGGGAAACACAGGGAAGTGAGTCCCACACCACCACCAGACCTTCCTTCAGCTAAAATCTTCCCCTGACCAGCAAAAGTCCCCAAGACCCAGGGAACAGAGCGTGGGTGTATCCTGGCTGTTGCACCATCCTGCAGAGAGCAGGCATGTCCCAATAACTCCATGTGTCTTTTACAGAGTGACAAGGACCTGCGATGACGAGACACCGCCGCTACTTCTAATGCACTTGCCCTCTGCTTCTGCTGGGGCTTAGAGCTGCTTGTGGATGCTGCACCAGCCTGGGCATCATCAGAGCACAGCTCACAAAACTCCTGCAGGAGAGCTGGTTTGCTCTGCTGGCAAATTGTCATTGCATTGCAAGATTAAACTCTGAGTCTTTCTCTGGCCTATCCTTGGCTCAGCTCCCAGTCAGATTCTGATCTCTTATCAGTGCTTCAGCCTCCAAGAACTGCATGCTTGTGACCAGTATGAGATTGCAGATTCAAAGCCTACATTTCCCCCTTTTTCCTCTGTTCTTATTTTTCTGTATTTCTTTTTTCTTGCAAAGTAAACTTTTATTTATAATCCCATAATGCAGATGAATAATTCTTCGCCATCATTTAGCTGGGCAGTATTAATTGCCCTGTTCTTCAAAATAAGTGACAGCCAGAAATAAAACTACCTCCTCACTACTTCACTTGTGTTAAGACTTCGACACAGAAAAGACTGGTGGTTGAATCTTCTCCAGTCTTAAATCCTCTTTTTATTTCTAGAAGCTTTTGACTTCCACTTCTTCACCATTGTTTTTTCCTCTTCACTGTTTTCTTCTTTTGTTTCCTTCCCAATTTCAGGAATTCATCAGTCTCCCAAACCCATGAGAAATCTGTATCAGTCAGTGCTGGGGCCTTGCATAGAGTGAAGAGCAAGCACCACCAGAGCCACACACTACTGTACCTTAATGTCAAGTTCTCCAGAGCCTGTAAGACCTGCACACCTGGGGTCTAGAACCAGGGCACTTCAGGAGTGAATCATTCAGGCCTCTGGCCAGCCCATCTGGGTCTTACATACATAGACATATCCCCCTCAAACCAGCATTTCAGACCTCAGAAATTATGCATCTTCAGGCTCCCAGAAGCCTCCTCAGTGAAGCACAGAAGACCAGAGAACCTCCAGGGCATGCAGGAGTTCCCAGCCCTCAGCTTCCACTAGGGCACTAAGAACTAGTGACCAAGGGACTTGGGTATTTCCAAACACCATTTGCCAAAATCCAACAGGCTTCTACTAGAAGCAGGCATGAACAAAATGAGAATTTCTGATGGAACACATATTCCCCAAAGAAGTCCTATCTTTGGTCATTTGGAAAAATGCTACATTTGAAAATTTGTTACTAGACCTACTTTTAACCAGTAATTCTCATTTTCTGTTCTCACTTCTTCCTCCTCTGACTCTTTCATGCAGCCAGGGTCTCCTCTAACAGTAGACAAAGTAGGCTTTCAATGGCCCAGCAGATTGCTGGGCATCACATCAGGCATGGCCCGTAGAGACAACTTCTGCATCGCATTTCTTCTGCATCCACAGCCTTCCTGCTTTAGAGGAGGGCCAGAGTCCATTGGTTGGCAAGAGCAGTACAGGGACTTCTCCCACCTGCAGCCCTCTGAGACCCAGCTGATTCCTAAAGGCCTTCTGAAATCTGTCATGATATTTCCATCCTCTCTTATCACTGACCTGAAATACCAACTGATGGTCCCAAGCATGTAAATTATCTTCACATCCCCTGTGATTTTGCTCAAAAAAATCCATCCTTTTGTCACAGCAAGGCTTGGTTTGGCCTGTACTTCTGCAAAGCAAATGTAAGTTTTTCCTTTCAATTTTTCATTGAGACAGCAACCACATAGATGTGTCATGGATGGAGCACCTGCATGACCATTATAAGCCTTCCTATAACATCCCAGGTACCCTCCCACAAAATATTACAGTAGGATGTTTTCCAGGGCAGTATCTTAGATGCAGCATTTATTTGAGATCTTTGTCATTTTCTGTTTTCAATCCCAGCTGTGAAAAGGGAACTGAATATAATAAAGATCATTTCAATGTCACTGAAAGAGCCAAATACTGCACATACATGCACAATTCTGAACGTGCTGCAATGCAGAGCCCACAGCCACAGCACTTGGAATGTGAAGGCACCCAGTGGGTTCACTCCAGGTTAGATCTGTGGGCCCCACACAATGCCCAGCACATCAGGCCTCAGCCATAGTGCTCTCAGAAAGGGATGCTTTCAGACTGACCCCCTTGAGCCTGTGTTTGTAGACACTGATTAATATAAAACAATACTGAAGAATTAAACCTTCACAATGTGTGATACCAAACACTCAGACCGAAGAATGCACTTCCTTACCCTCTTGCATCTCCGTTATTATGTTTAACTAAGAACTACAACAGTTAAATAGAAATCCTATGGGACATGCTGGGATGGAAATCCACCTGTTTTTTGTGCTTCTTGTGCCACCCACTGGAACAGGCTGAAAACACGAGTGAAAAGAAAACATTCAGGAGATTTCAAATCCAGCACACTTTAGTAGGTCTCATGCATTAATATAACAACAGCTTGAAATATGCTTTAACTTAGCAGCTGGAGTCAAAATATCTGAAAAGAAGAACCCAAGTTTGTTAATCTCCTGACCAAATGCTTGCAAGACACTAAAGCTGTTTGTCTTTCAGGACAAAGGCAAAGACAGTTCTATGATGTATCAGTATTGGTGAATTCTCTAGACTCTAATGACATCGTACAGAGTACAGAGAATACCTCAGCTAATATAGTCCAGCCATCTCCAGCCACTGGCAGGTGAAAAAGTAGATCTGGAGAAGCTCTTAATCCTATGTGAGGAAGAAGAAGGTTACTCACCTAAGGAACTACAAGAATCTGTCTTGTCTAGTCAGGCAAAATGAAGGCAGAGTGAGAATCTGCCTCTCTCCAAATACCTCTTGGGCATATATTCCAAGGGAGTACAGCCTCTAGGATAGTGTTCACAGTGATTAATAAATGATTATAAAATTAATCAGGTATTAATTTAAACTGAATACCCAGGAAACTATGAGTGTCAAAGCACAGATCAAAGCCCTCCAGTGGGATAGAAAATGACAACTTTACTTTTTTTCATAAAAAAGGAGCTTGAACCATCTCTGAAAGCTGTTATATGATACGATTGTTTGCAACAGCAAGGCATGACACATGAGGACACAGCCTCACATCTCTGTACTTTTACTGAGGAGCTGTATCCATCTTCTAGAAAGACTGCAAAAAACATGAAGAGTTCAGTGTGACAGCACCATTAAAAAACCAGCATTTGGGTTTTGGTCATGTTTTTTTACCCTAAAAATTAGTATGGGACAAAATACAACAGAACCTGCATTTGAGACTCTCTCTAATGTATTCCCCAAAAGGCCATTTTGAGTAACTAGCCATTTAAAGTACCCACTAGGCCTCCAGCACAATTTTATTTGACCTTTTAATGAAAGAACAACGCATATAAAGCAAGTTATTTCAGCTGATAACCTGCATGACTGCTTAAAGCAAACCTCTACATAACCTAACGAGCCCATTGACCAAAGTGTAATTTTTCTTTCATAAATATATGTCTCAAGTGCATTTTCTGATTTTGAAGTTTCTTCTTGCCCAAGTCTGACAGCTTACATTTTTTAGTAAACACACAAGTTGAGATGTTTAAAATACCCAACCAGGAAACCAGGTATTCCCAGAGATTAAAAAAAAAAAATTTAAAAAAGGTTACTTATTACCGAATATATATTCCTCTTATTTATAGAAAATGTAAGGAACTCCATAAAGTTCCTTAGTCTCTAAAGACAACATATCAGACATTGCTGGAAACCATTTTTGTTCCCTTCCTATAATTAGGAAGTTATTAGGACTTTAATAGATCTTTTTCTTGTTCCTACTATAATACAGTCAAAGTGTATTTGTGTGTGTGTATTTATTACGACATGCAAACACAATAAGGATTCATAATAAAAAATTACAGCTGAAACAGCTGCACCTTCTTCTTTGCCAGAAAATGTGCCACTTATTTAAACCATCTGGGGTGCAAGAAATTCATACTCGAGGTGCAGAAGATCAAAATGCAGGGCCTCCAGTGTCTTGCCAGCCACAGGTGCCACAGGAGCTAAACCTACCTTTGAATGAGTGACTTTCAATACATTGCTTTCCAAACTGATAATTAGATTAATTTTTTTTTCCTTAGGGATTCTTTGGGTGTATTAACATATTAACCATCACAAAGAGATGCCACACAAAAAAAAACAAACTCTGTGGGCAGGGAGCATCTCCATTTTGTAGATATTTAACAACCATAAACTATAGGAACATGTATCACCATGATCTATTGACTGTAATTAAATGCCAGGGCAAGTGCTCCAGCATATTTGTCACGTGCCCCATCACCCAAATGAAGGGTCACGCTGGCTGCACACCACTGAAGCTCTGTCTGCTTCACCTTGCAGTGTGAGGGTAGCAAACTGGTGGT
Source organism: Aleadryas rufinucha (assembly GCA_013397815.1). Classification (NCBI taxonomy): domain Eukaryota; kingdom Metazoa; phylum Chordata; class Aves; order Passeriformes; genus Aleadryas; species Aleadryas rufinucha. The sequence continues at coordinate 413,029 of VZTH01019045.1, forward strand.
ACTGGGGGTCTGATAGCCATACTACAGGTGTTTGTAGGAGGGTTCATCTGGACAAATGTCACAGTCATATGGACAGAGCACACCTGAGCAAGCAGAGACCATCCCTATGCCAGTGGAAATCGGGAATCCATGTCCTGGAACTGCTCCCAGGTGCAAACTGCAGCACAGCAAGGCAGAAATTAGGAGATTTGCTTCAGAAACACTCAGCTTATCCAAAATTAAATACTAACGTAAGCCCACTCTAAAACTCTTTTCTCTCTCCCCTAAAGTGCTCACCCCCAAAGTAACTGATCTGCTCTTACTGTATAAATTTATTCAATAGGAGTACCAAATTTCACTATCTGAACCAAAAGACAGATTTCACACCAATCCACCTTCATACACATTTGTTTCTGAGCTTGAGTTGTTTAAAGTAATGATCCCTGCAATGAAAAAATTGGGAAAAACTAGAAGGACCAGAATCTTGAAGTCCTTGTTGCACTATGGGGCTGTGTCTGAGAGTTAACCTTAGCAGGATTAATTTCATTTAACATGTAGCCATGTCACTGCAGCCAAATTAGCTACGTATGTATATGAATTCAAATGAAGAAATGTGGGAGCACAGTCTACATGTGACTCACCCATCATGCATAATTAGAGGTATTAGGCTAATAAATGTTATTTTGAAATATGCAAAATAACTGTAAAAACATTTTTAAAACCTTCAGCTGAGAATGGTTATAAAAAATGCATAAAAAGGAGGGGGGAAAACTCAATTGTTCATTTCAAGCTACTTAAAAAAGAAAAATATCAAGTCATTCACCTGAATCTGTTTTCAACCTATTTGTTTCAGCACCTCAAGTCAGCAATCTCTCTCCATCAGAAGATTTCTCAGGAGCTCTTTAGATAAAGGGCTGTCCTGTGCAATGGCAAAGCTCAGTCAGCTCCCACATGTGACAGTGCTCTCACACAATGTTCTCTATTTTCTTCATGTGCATAAGATCTTGTGCTGCTGAGACTAGGCACAGGTGTCAGTACCTCAGGAAGAGGAAAAAACACATAACACTTTGCCTCAAGCACCCTAGAATATGTTGGGGTTGTTTCATCACCATCATCATCATTATTGTTGTTATTATTGTTATTATTAAATTCAACCATGGCTGTCAAATAAAAGGAATTGCAGAAAGATTTTGATAACTCTTTAAGAAATACAATTACATTGCTCACTCTGCTGCTTAAGCTTTCTGTAGGAGAACACAGTGGAACTTCAGGAAGTGCCACAGTGACCATCTAGAACAGTATGTTTAAAATGTATTTCAGCAGATCTCAGAATCAAGAAACTGCAGACTTATGCTGAGTGACTTGAAAAGACAGAGAGCCTTGCCAGGAGGGAGACCCTGAGTTCACCTGCCAACACATATACCTGCCAAGAATAATAGAAACAATAATAAAAATATAAATGCAAAAACATGGAAGTTACACTGTGTTGACAGGGCTTCGGTAAAATTTCAAACAGAGGGGCTCTATCACTAAGTCTTCCCACTGAGCAACATTTATAGTTATTACTTTCTTGCTGCTGGCAGCAAGCCTTTATAGACGTTTTGAGAATACATCCAATATAGGAAGTGGCCTGTTGTTTTTTCTTTCTTCCAGCTACATTATTGATATTTCAGGAGAGTAATTGAACTTCTCAGCACCAACTTGTTTTCTCCATGAACTACTATCCCCTGTAGATACACATTTTTTGAGGGCATATGTTAAAGTAACTATAAATCCTACGCCTAAATGGAACTTGTATTTTATCAGCTTTTGTAGGAGAAAAAATGGTATCCTAGCTGTAAAACATGTGACAGCATTTAAACTGTGCTGTGTTTTATCCCTTTCTCACATGTACACACTCTCAAACACATTTCATTAAAGTCTTTCTTTAAAAAACAGGTTAAAAAACCACATATTAGTCAAGAAATCTTTGTTCCACCCCGCCCCAGCCAACAGTTTTCCTCAATTTGCTATGAATGTGTTGTACAATAAGCAATATTAATACTCAAACATCTATTAATAATAAAGTTAAATTAAATAACAACAACAGCAACAACAATAAACATGGTGGAAAGAAGCCTGGAGGATCACCAAGAGATGTGGCTCCACTCAGCACCCAGCATCCAGCAAGTGTCTCCTGCTGTGTCAGGCTTCAGTGGGCACAGGGCAGAACCAGAAGGCTCTCTTTGTGATCCTCCCATCAAGTACTGATTCACAGCCAGCTTTCTGCCCCAGAAGCTACATATTTAAAATGAAAAAGTCAAAGGAATAGCTTCCCTACTGCTGGTTAGGGAATGGAAACCCTTTCCCTCGCATGGAAAATTAGGAGAGGGATTTCTGCCGGGGAAAAAAGTTTTCAACTTTCCAATTAGGTCAATTTGTTACATGCTATGGCTGAGGCAGAGCAGCATGCAGTATCACCACATGGTGCCTTCATTTCAATCCTCTCTACAGACCCAGAGGCCCTCACCACAGATGTGGTGACAGGGAACCCTGCCTTGTAGCAAATTAGTAGACTACAGGTGGGAAAGGAAAGAGACACCGTACCAGGAATGCAGCCTTGGCTGGATTATCCCCACGAGGCACATTATGGGGGTACTGACACACTCACACAGTGTCTTCAGCCCCCGTTTCTCCAGAGTCCTGGTAGCAGATCAGCTGTCAACAAAAGGGAGCAGACACAGAATAGAAAGCTTGGCATCTCCCAGGATACAGCAGGCATGGTTTCCTGAACCCAGTGACAGTGGGTAAGAGGGAAGAAGGGAAATTTTCAGAGTTTTTGATTGTATTCCTAAGCTTTAAAGCTAGAATCCATGTCAGTGGGGGGTTTTACGTGTGCTGTGCACATGCAGATTCTGTAAATCCTGGGGTTATCACATGGGAGTGGTGAAGAGAAACTGCCACACAGCGGCATGAAAACATCTGGCGCATGCAGGGCAAGGACACTTCTGAGTAGCGAGTGTTTGGGCTGGCCTGAGCTAGAGCTCGAGGGGTCTGAGATCTGGAAAAGGACAGATTCAGCAAACAAACAGTAGTGGTGAAAAATGGAGGTTATTGCTGAGGGAGACTTGTTGCTTCCTTAGGAAGTAGAGGAATGGTGCTCATACACTTAGAGAGGAGAGTTATGTGAGAGTAGCATAGGGCAGAGGAATCCTTGGTAGAAAGTGTGCAAGAAAAATGACATCATGGGGAAGATAGAAAGAAAAAAAGCTCACAAAGAAAAAAAATGCTGATTTTCTTCCATATTTTAAAGCATCCTACATTTTCCAGGGACAAGAAGGATACATAAAAATGAGAAAAATTGTCTTTATTTTTCAGAAACTCACTGGCAGTTTGTCTCCCCTCCCCAAGAACACACCTTACCAACAAGCAAAGTGCTCTCTGAAAATCCTCCTTTCTGAAAATTCAATTTATCTTCAGTGAAGAAACCACAGAAGATGTCCTAATGCAGTCCAACCAGGTATTTTAGGTCAAGCCAGTGCCAAAAGAAAATTGCAGTGTAGAACCATCTTATCTAGCAGGATCATTTTGAGGGTTGATTAAGCAATATTTTCATGTTAGTTTGAAAACAGGAATCTGTCATTAGGTTGATATGTCCAAATGTATGCATTTAAATAAATGTCATGATTTTTACAAATCAGAAAGTGTCCTGGTTTCAACTGGGATAGAATTACTTTTCTTCCTAGTAGCTGTCCAGTGCTGTGTTTGGGATTTAGGATGAGAACAGTGATGATAACACACTGGTGTTTTGGTTGTTGCTGAGCAGTGTTTACACTAAGTCAAGGGCTTTTCAGCTTCTCACCCCATCCTGCCAGCGAGGAGGCTGTGAGGCACAAGGAGCTGGGAGGGGACACAGCCAGGACAGCTGACCCCAGCTGGCCAAAGGGATGTTCCAGCAGTTGGAGAGCAATTGCATTGTACATCACTTGCTGTTGTAATGTAATTAATTTATCAGTAGAAGGAGGAGTAATAGTAGTCTTTTTCTTTCCATTTCTGTGCTATTAAACTGCCTTTGTCTCACCCCAGGGTTTTTTTTTCCCAAGTTCTCTCCCCCATCCCACTGGGGACACAAGTGAGCAAGCAGCTGTGTGGGACTTAACTGTCTGCATGTTAAACCACAGCAGAAAGTTTGACAGTTCTCATTGGATATTCCTACATCAATTTTTAGATGTCTAATTTAAATTTTTTAAAAAAAAAACACACATGCATAAAATACAATTTTTCAGGAGTCTTGACCAGAAAGTGTAATACAAATTCTCTGTTTATTATCTGTCACTCTTTTTAAAGGGTTCATTTTGTATTTGCTTTCCCTTTTCATGGGCTAATGCAAAGCAACTATGGGAAAAAATATTTAAAATTCTGTTTCAGAAACGTTTATAAATCTTATTTTTAGTCTACACATGCAAAAGAAGAGTCTGCACACCTGTCCACTCTTGGAGTGATATGGCCAAGTTATAATTCAGCAAGCAGGTCAGAAAAATAAATCTAAGACAAGGAGATAGCAGAAGCATTTAATGACAAACATAACATTCTGAAATACTCACAGACTTACTGTGAGCAGACAGTAAGGCTAAATATTTTTAATAAATTATTCATTCTGAATTACATATTCATCTACTGTAGAAATCTACTGTGATCAGTAATCTCTTTCCTTGAAATAAATTAGTACCTTGTTAAGCGGGCTGCTTCTACAGCGAAGACCTGACCTTGCACATCCTGAGCATTGTGGCAGTCAGAGAAAAGCCTGGTTACATCTTGTCATTTACTCAACCAATTTCTTAAGCACCTGCCAGGAAGAATAAATATACAAAACATAAGCAGATTTTCAAGGGAGGGTACTAAACAGACAAACAAACAAACAAACAAACAAAAATAGGGGATGAGGAAATGAAAACATAGGGAGTCGCGAGTATGAAATCTCATTTGCATCTGAGACATTGAGAGCAAAGGACATGAAGCCTGACTAAATCCCCATAAATCTTGAGGACTGCAATCAGACTCGAGCATGGCCAGAGCACAAGGGGAGCCCTTGCACCCTGTGCATCCCTTTCACGAACATCCTTCCCATCTTCAGGAGAGATACTGGCAAAGTGCCGGGAACAAAGTAGTACCAGCTAGGGGAGCAGGCTTCACCAAGGGGTGACTCAATCATGCTTTAAAGTACATCATCATACTCTCTTCCATTGAAGCAGTGAGAACACCTGAGACAAGATTTTTTTGTTCTTTGTTTTTGACAGATTTAATGTAGCTACACGTCACCCAAACCTGCTGGAATGGATCCAGAGGAGGGCCACGAAGATCTTCAGAGGGATGGAAAACCTCTCCATCCAAAGACAGGCTGAGAGAGCTGGGGTTGCTCAGCCTGGAAAAGAGGAGGCTTCAGGGAGAGCTGCAACTTTCCAGTACCTAAAGATTGCTTATAAAAAGGAGGGAGAGGAATTTTTTTTATGGTCAGATAGTGACAGGACAAGGAGCTCTGGTTTTAAACAGAAAAAGGGCAGGTTTAGTTTAAATGTCAGGAAGAAATTCCTTACTCAGAGGATGGTGAGACACGGGCACAGGTTGCCCAGAGAGGCTGTGGATGCCTCATCCCTGGAAGTATTCAAGGTCAGGCTGGATGGGGCCCTTAGCAATCTGGTCTAGTGAGTGGCACTGCTGCCCATGGTGGGGAGGTGGGAATAGATGAACTTTAGGATCCCTTCCAACCCTAACCATTCTATGATTCTCTGAATCTGTGATAAATGCAGTACGGGCCCCTGTTCCTCCTTTGCATGAGTCTGGTGTCTAGGCAGCACTTGGATTATGAATTCCTCCTGGCTGAAATGCGCTCAGGCCACACATCCAACAGACGAGAGCAGCAGACAGGAGCCCGTGACCAGGTGAGACAAGCCTATACCTCACAAGGTATGTCACCACCAGCCCTGCATACCCATGTGCTTCATCCACGTGCTTTTGCAGGCTGTAACAGCCATCAGCTGCAGAACTGATCCTTGCACACTGGGCAGAACCTCAGTAATAATCACATGTGACCAAAACCTAAAAATATCAAGTAGAAAATCTTGGTTAAGGCCTCCTGCAGACTTCCATAATATAAATCATAATACAATGCTGAGTTATCAGTCACCACTGTTTTGTATAGTCCAAACAAGAATGTTGTTTTTAACCTGATTGTGGCAACCAAATGTCAAATTTCCTTTGGCTGACAGAATGGACACCCTACTTGAGGAAATAAGTACTTAAATCACATTGTGATGGCAGTTTTGGGGATCAGCATGCCTCAGGATCTGAAGCAGAACCCAGAGCTTTCTTGTTTCTAGGTAATGTCTTCTAAATAAATTCTAGGGGAAGGTTGCTTTACCTTTAAGGTGATCTGAAAGTTATTAAGGCCCGTTCTGAGCTCTCTTCTATATTAAAAGAAAAAATGCATTGCTGTTTCATTAGGTTAAACAAGGTGTAAAGGAGAGCAGAGTCAATTCCTTGGCTTTGTGAATGTCAGACAACTTCACGCTTGAGAGGCATGAAATTAATGATTAATTAGTTCATTCACTCATTCCTTACACAGGGAAACAGCTACCTAAGTCCCTGTAGTGCAGAGTACAATGAAACAGCTCCTGCTCTACTCAACGCCAGGCCACAGCTCCAAGGACCACCCGAGGACTCATTGCCTCCATATCCCTCCAAGGACTCTGAAGCTAAGCTGCCCTATCAGTCAGTCAGAAAGCTGCCAAACATAGGCCATCAAAACATGTGATAGCTGCTACTCAGTCTGGCATCAGACTGGAAAAAGAGGAAAAGTTTAAGAAAAGCCCTTGCACATGCAAAGGATGGTTGTGCAGATGCTGCATCTACCAAACCTGCAAAGGAAATGCTGCTATTTGACTGTATAAATCTTCCAAGGCTTTTGGGGAATGCCACTGCCCATATTCGCAACCTGGCTTATTGGGATAGCTGAGAACTGTAATGCTTGTTTGGGAGATAATTGTAACTGTCTCTAAACAGTGTTTTTTAAAGGCTGAGAAGTGCCAGCTTGAAAATTTTCAGGTGCTGATTTAGGGGGAAATCTCTTCTGGCAGAATGGTTTTATTCTCTTCCACGAAAGAAGGGAACCCTGTGCTGAGGTAATGGTTCTAAAAGCTTTTCAAAAATCCTTTCACTCCTTCCCTCCCAGCCTTTCTTTAGATATATAGCATTCAATCTGGAAAACTTCTGTAATGGAAACTTGTGCTCTCAGGTGTAGCATAATTTATAGCAACAAAATTTATATTTTCTGTTGAATTGGCAGCCTCTTAAAAGCTGCTCAGAATATAGGAAGTTAGAACAAATATGAAAGAAGACCAAATACATATGATGGAAAAGTATTGCCTATAACTTCTACACTTGTATCTCATAAAATAAAGTGTATATATTTCTTCTTTTCTACAAACTCACCATAATAATTTTTCTCATTATTTTTATGAGCCAAGTCCTCCATCATTTTCTCAGTATAAAAACAGTCAAAACACAGTATCATTTGGTTATATATTTTAATGGCACTGATATTTAATAGAACCTTTTCTAAAATAGTTTCTGTCCAATATCCCTGTTGTTGTCTTGTTCAAATGCTGCCCATCCCTTCATTTGAATAAAAGGTCCTGAGACCTCTTTATCTTCCATTAATCTCTTTCATTCAGATGAAACATACTTTGTTCTGCCATTTTAATTACCACTCCAACCACACCTCCAGGCTCTCCATTCCATTCAGTCCAAATCCAAATCTGAATCCAACTTCCCATCTTAGGTCTGGACCCCACCTCTGACCCACAACACAAATGTTCTCTGAGCACAAATCTCTTGGCTGTCCTAACCTTCCTTTGGATGTCCATTTCCAACCCCACTCCCAGAAACCATACCTCTAGTCTCTCTCTTTTACTGTACTCTAACTCTAACCCTAATTCTACTTTCCAGCTCAGGCTCTGTGTGGCATGTGACCCATAAGGGTCTAGTTTGCATTAAACAATTTACCCATTTAGTATTGAATTTATGTGCAGTAATCAGCAATAAATATTCACCATGAGTTTTGGGTTCCCTTCCAGAGGGTTGTGTTTATTCAACTTCTGAGCTGAGAAAAATTTTTACTACCATATCATTAATTATGAACAAGCTCTGGCTTAACTTGAGCAATTAATAAAACTCAGGCTTGACCATCTGTGAAATGCTAATAGGCATCATGTCAAGCAATTATCCTTTAGACTAGCTAATCTAGGAGATTCTGTTGTGGCTGCAACTCTTAAAACATTTTAAAATACACAGCAACATACTAACCACAGGCCAAAAACTCTACTGGAGGTACATCAATTTATACTTGCATAAATTGCTCTAATTTTACCGAGGAGAAATTAGAGAGAAACTTCAGAATCTTGGAGGCCATCTAATAAAGTCATGGCAGTACTCACAGTTGTCTGAAGGTGAATAAAAAATAACGAAGAGAGAGTATGAAAGACATTACTTAGCCTTAAAATGCTGCCATTGTTTCTAAAGTTAGAAAATTACTTCTGGTACCTGTATTGCAGTGGAGGAATCAAGGGAGAAACCAAATACAGGAGTCAACATAAAACAAGTAAAAACCATCTTCATTGAAAATATAGGAATTTCCAACTTTAAGGATAAAAATTGGACTGTATATAGCAGGAGCTGCCCTAGCGAATGTCAAAAACTGTCTAAAATTGTCACCTGTTTGGGCACATGTAACAGTCAAATACTCAGGTGTGAAGGTTTTCTGGTTTCAAGCTAGCCACTGCCTCAAGCCAGCCCTCATGTATTCAGAGACTGGCTGGGATGCTCCGGCAGCAGAAGAGGAATTCATGGATTAGGTGTTTTAGGTGTGCATAGACCTGACACCCACCTGCACCACAATTTTAACAAAAGACCAAACTTAATTTTCACATTTATTACTCATAATTTAAGTCCCATAGGTCTTGCCACAATAAGTGCTTTGTTACTATCAGCAGCCTTTTCTACAACTCTCCAAGTGAGGTTTTCCTTCAATAACCTAAAGGTGAAAGAATCCTCTCAAATTCAAGTGATCCGTTCAATGTATATCTTCATTTGTTAGTTTCCTGTTTTCTGCCATTGGCTAAGTAGTCCAATGTCCCAGACTGCTCTTTTCCTTACTTAGTAGAATTCATTTTTTTTTACTATTATTACATAATACAGCTATTTTATGTGTACATAAGGCTGTTTTATGTGGCAGAATATGTCCTTACAACTCTTTATTTGCTTTCTCTGCATCTCTGAAAAGGGGAAGAACAAGAATAGAAAGTTTGGAAATCATGATCTGAAAGTTACAGCAAAGAAAGCAGGTCTCTTTTCTGATGAGGTTATGAAATAGCTGCAGATGATAACAGTAAATTAAATTAGCGTTGACATTATCTGATTCCAGCTCTAAGGTGGAGTAAATTAACCAAGCTTTTGAAATCTCCATCAGTCCTGCCTATTTTTTAATTTGAACAGCATAATTTAATTTCATTTATCATCAAAATCTTCACTGTATCAATGACAGAAAACAGTGCAACTAGAATCTCTTTTGGGAATCCCCTTTCCAAGACACACATACACTTTTTAGTGACACTAATTCATACACTTTTTTGATAGATTAGAGTGTATAACTCTCAATATTAAAGCTCACTATTCACCAATGGCATGTAGGCTCACAGCTAGTTTTAGGAAAATTCCCAAAGTTGAAATGATGGTCATAAGGACTTGTGCTCTAAAAATCTTTGGATACTTCTGAAAATCCTTGCCTTAATTTTCATTCCTGCAGTGTCGCAGTGACATCCAGTGGTCAGTAGGATTACTCTTAAATTGGGCTCCGAATTGGGCTCTACCAAAATTCAAGGGCGTCCTTGCCTGTGTATACTACAAGCTGATTCATGTGCTTCATGCCTGCAGGTTTTCACAGAACTGGTGCTTGATTAAGCACTGACTCAGCATTTGAAAAAGTCAGAAGGACTGTCAGAGGCAAAAGGAAGGTTCCTCATATTTCTTTATTATGGAACACTCTCCTTCCATAATTCCCTCTTTCCAAGATTCCTGATGAGCTGCAAATTGTTTAAGGTTGCTCTCAAATTTACATCCTCCCTAAATGCTGATAAAAAGAGCAATTAATCTGATGTTTGTGCCGTAGTAGCAGCCTGGAGGTCTACCCTGATAGATTTAGACAAGACAAGGACCCAGCTCACTCAGGTCCTGAGGTTCTGCACCAAACACAGGTTAAAAAGAAAAAAAAACACAACAGGAAAAATAAACCAGCAATGTCAACTACAAGACTAGGAGTTCTGTGCGTGGGAGAGAGAGAGAACCATATCAAAAAGCCCTAAACAACGGGGGACAGAATCCCACAAAGGAATTCTTTTAAAACAATCACATAGGGGGTAGTGATGGCTTCAGTTTACGCCCCCCTCTGGGACTTTATCACTGAATCTTCAGAAGAGACAAATAGGATAAAGTAACCCTGTAGGTGAGAAGGGGCTCTGGATAGCAAAGAATGTGATAAGATAGATGATAATAATAAACCCCACAGTGCCATGTCAGAAGTCACAACAAAGGTATCCTGGGGGACAAGTGAAGGGGGCATTTATACTCCAGCTGGCAAAGTCAGACTGCTCATATCAAGCCATACTGCTCATGTTAAGCCCTTCTCCTTCTCCCAGGCTGACAGCAGAAGCCAGAGGCACTCCACAGCACAAAAATAAAGAGGCAGCTATCAGTGTGATATGAGAGATTGAAGCTACCAGCCATACTCACGCTACCAGAGGTAGGTTTTATTTTTCAGTATAATCATAATAACACAACCTTTCCTATATTCGGTGCTTATGCAGCTGTGGGAAATATTTGCATTTATTTCTTTTTTAATTATTTCTTCTGAAATCTTGTTTATTGACAAAGCTGGGATGAGCGATTTGGTTTAGAAGATATTCCACATAGGGGACAGGAGAAGAGATGAGCAACGGCTTAGGAAAAATGTTAGAGACTTAATAGCAGGGATGGGGAAAGTGGAGTGGGATAGAGGGAGGGACAGGCTGGAGATATGATCTCTGCTGCTGAAGGAAGAAAAGGAAGAAAACATTTGTGGTAGTAGATCTGAGACTTGGGCTTACAGACAGGAAAGAATGAAAAAGAAAGGTGGAATAGGTACTTTGAATAGCTGAAGATATCATGACTGAGAAAATAAATCCACACATATGGAGGAAGAAGGGAGAGAAGGAGGAAAACCAGTGCAGAAGTAGGATATGCAAAGAAGAAACAGTATAACTTTGAGAAGAAAAAAAAATAGAACTTATTCTAAAAAATGTATGTTACTTCAGAACATGAATAGAGTAAGAAATATGGAAACACAGCACGAAAAATATCTAGATTCATATGGATTTTATAGAGTATATGATGTTAGAGAGAGACTGAGTAAGGAATCCTAGGTAGAACCACAAAAATGTTGAGGTTGGGAGTGACCTCTGGACGTGGCTCAACCACCTGCTCAAGCATGCCCGCCTAGAGGCACCTGCCCAGGACCATGCACAGACGGCTTTTGGATATCTCCAAGGAGGAAGATTTCACAGCCTCCCTGGGCAACCTCTGCTCAGTCTCCTTCACAGTAATAAAAGTGGTTCCTGATGTTCAGAGGGAGTCTCCTGTGTTTCAGTGTATGCCCATTGCCTCTGATCCTGTCACTGGGCACCACTGAATAGTGCCTGGCCCCATTCTCTTTGCACCCTCCCTTCAGTTATTTCTACACATTGAGATTCTCCACCAAGACTTTGTTCTCTAAGCTGAACCATCCCATCTCCCTCAGTCTACCCCCAGTAAGTCCTTGCCTCTTGAACATGGAGCCCTGAACTGGACACATCGCTCCAGGTGTGGCCCACCAGTACTGACAGATGGGGAGGATCACCTCCCTCAACCTGTTGTCAGTGCTCTGCCTATAGCAGACAAGGATTCCATTCACCCTCCTTGCAGCAAGGACACATTGGGGACTGATGTGTAACTTGGTGTTCACCAGCACCCCACAAGTTCTTTTTCTGTCAAGCTTATTTCCAGCTGAGCAGCTCCCAGTATATACTGGTGCCTTGGGTTGTTCTTCCCCAGGTGCAGGACTGCATTTCTCCTTGCTGAACTTCATGAGGTTCCTGACATCCCATTTCTGCAGGCTGATGAGGCCTCTCTGCATGGCAGTACCTACCAGCCACTCCCCCAGCTGTGTGTCATCTTCAAACTTGCTGAGGGCACAATCTTCCCCTTGATTAACAAAGATCTTAAACAGGACTGGACCCAGTATTGACCCCTGGATTACTCTGATGGTTACTGGCCTCCAATTTCATGCCACTGATCATCACCCACTGGGCCCATCCACTCAGCCAGTTTACAATCATCCTCACCGTCTATTCATCCAACCCCTACTTCATCAGCTTGTCAGTGAGGATCTTACAGGAGACCTTACTGAAATCAAGGTTGGTAACATCCACTGCTTTCCCCTCATCTACCAAACCAGACATTTCATCATAGAAATTTACCAAGTTGGTCAAGCAGGACTTATTATTGCATTCCCAGCAATGTTAGAATATGCTCTGTGACTAGTTTACTCACTGATAATATAAGCATATTAATAATTATTCTCCTCACGAGGGTCCTATATTAATTAACATTTGACTACATGTCTTAAGATCTTCAGAATAATGTTGCTATGCTAGTTATGTAAGAAATTATTGATTCTGTTTTCAAATGTTCTTCATATAGCTTGGCTTTACAAATCTTTAAACTATCAAATCCTTCAAACAGCTGTAAAGATACATAAAATGAGGATGTAAAACATACTTCTCAGACTTCTCTTAAATAAATGCACTTTTAATATCTAAACAGTGAAACTCGAGGCTTTATCATCACATCTGTAATTTTAGAATGTGGTATTATCTATCTTTTCTCAAATGAATCTTAATTTTCTATGGGAACACTCAAAGGTGTCAATATTGTCAGTATAATTATCAAGCGTGTATCAACTCAAAGCAAACCACCAATCACTCAGCAAAAAGGTAGTTCTAGAATATTTAAAAGTTTGGCAATGATTTTCCAGTTGCTTGATTTTGCAATATCACTGAGGAAATAATTATTTTCTGCTGTAATCACAATTAGCTTTGCAAGAGATTAATAGTAAAACCAGCATGCCTCTCCCTCCTCTTCCTTCACAGGAATTTCTTGCTCTAAGACAGTTATACTGGAATATCAGGGAGAAGTAAAGATTACAGAGGAGAAAGACAGTGTAGTGGGTCATGTACTGGTTTGCTTTCTAGATTCCTACAGATTTCATCAAAAGATCTTCTCATCCATTTTCAAGGCTGCACAAAAGATTAGTGTCAAAGGCAGCACTATGACTGCAGAAAGCCTGGTGTTCAAGCTCCTACACTAAACTAACAGATGGAAACTCCTTTTGGGAACTGCGGTCAGTTTGGGGGAAATAATGAGTTTTTACTGCAGTTCCTGGAAGGAAAATTTCTGTGAGCAACATTATTTTCAGCTCCTGCACTTTGAAGAGTTATTACTTTATCCTTCATCCAGTAAATTCCTGTCGCCAGCTTTCTCTTCCTGCCAGTTTCACTCACTGCCATGACAACACGTAAGGTCTTCATGGGAGTAACTGTGTAAGGTGTAGAAGTTCCCCATTAGAACCGTCTCCTCTGCTGTGCCTTGATAAAGCATTTCCACAGGAAATCACTAATTCTTATCACTCTGGATCCCAGCTAAAGGGGTTTATAATTGCTGGACTGAAGAAACATGAGGTTAAACTATAACGCTGGGGAATTGTAAAAATAGACACACCAGATATCTGCACAGGATGTTTCTTTGATGAAATATATGATTAACTGTCATTAGCTTACACACCTCATTGCAGCCTTTAGAATTGCAAAGAAGAAGGAGGTGTTTTCTTAAAAGGAGGTGAGCACTGATTGTGCACAGAGGATTGCCCAGAAGAGGTAATAGTCAGGCTAAATGACTTGCTGCCATCTATTGACCATGCACCTTTAAGTGTCTGAGATTTTCAGTAAGATTATGAAAAGAGTAAAATCTTGCAGCACAATCAGTTCAGAGAAACCTACCTCTGTGTGACAACGTCAAAATAATTTGTATATGCTCTATTCCTGTGTTAGCACATTCCTGAGTTTTCTACTAAAAGCTAGTGCTAGCTGTTTTCACATTGCTTTTCTTGATGTTTGAGGTTTAGAACAGCAGTCTCTCCTCCACATCACAATATGTAAGAAATGCAGCACTCTACTTTCAAGGAGATCAGAGTGATGCCAGCAAAACTTGATAGATGACTTTGTATAGATTTGCTGCTCATGCACAGTTTTGTCCTCTTCTCTAAAACAAAATGAAGTCAACTAGCATCATAGCTTCCTACCCAGAATTATGGCCATGTCTCAGCAAGAACTGCTTTTTTATGTGTTTATTTACCAAGGCTTTAAAATAAGAAATCACTTCTTTATAAAAAAATTGTCTCCTTGGAATAACAGGCTTAGGCATGATTTCTGATAGAGCAGTAGCTCCTCTACATGATAGCTAACAGAGCAAGAAACAGAAGCACATCTATTCTGGGGGTTTCCATTTGAGAGACAGGCACTGCTGTAAGAAATTGATTCATTTTTTGCGTCATTGAGGTACTCCATTTAAACAATGTTTTGTTGCCTTTACTATACCAAAATAACAGAATAAAAAATAACTATTTCCTTTAAGATATGAGGAAACAGATGTCTCAGGATACAGTTATGCATCAGTCAAGCTGTGTTTTATAAAGAGCAAGTTAAGGTCACCAGCAAGTTGAGACAATCACTTGTTTCCAACAAACATTTCTTCTGACAACTGTCAGCTCCAGCAAGGGTGCTCACCAGCCCTCCTGGTTCATCCTACCTCAGGTCTGCATCTAGAGTTGAATAGTGGCACAATGGACCAAGCAACACTGATTTCATATCGACAGTCAAAAAACTAAGTAGTTATGATTGTTTCCTTCACACTGTTACATCAGAGATAATGATGGGCCACATCTTGACCTCAGTGACACTCACCTTCAC
The DNA here is from genome assembly GCA_013397815.1 of Aleadryas rufinucha. NCBI lineage: Eukaryota > Metazoa > Chordata > Aves > Passeriformes > Aleadryas > Aleadryas rufinucha. Next base: position 428,136 of record VZTH01019045.1, read on the forward strand.
CCAAAGGAATACCAAGGCCTTCATCACAACACAAATACAAGCAGAATTTGTCCATTTAAGTAAAGCCTCTGAGTTTGTGCACTACTGAAGTCAGTAAAGGTGAAAGGCTTGAAAAGCAGTATAAAGGAGCAGAAAATCTGACTCAGAGCTCACCAATCCAGGCACATATTTCACAACCATAATGATACAAAGAGACAAATACACAGAATTTTCTACAGTGGGAAGACTCCAGAGGAAAATAATAGTGGTGCACAGTACAAAGGATAATTCAGCCTCTGAGAACCATTTCCACTGACCAGAATGGATGCATATTGCTACATCAATAGTTTGGGAGATAAGGAAAATTGAGGATTTATTACTGCATATCCCTGAAGTTTAGCAATGTTGTTATCCCGTCCTTCACATGTGAACTCTTATGTGAAGCAGTATGAATGTGTGAAACATGGAAACCTTCGATATTTGGCATTAGGTGCTACAGACCCTAAGCACCAAGTCCATAAATCAATCTCCCTGCTGCATTTACAATGCAGTTAAGAAAGCAGAAACCCTCTTTCTCCTGTCCTACCTCTAAGTTTATGCAGAACACTTTAGGGCACATGGAGTGATTGAAACAATTTCTCTTGGCACAATTATCTTGTTTTCCATCCTTCATCCTGTTCCATAAACTGGTCACTCCATGCATTAGTGCCTCTCAACAGCTTTGAATAGATCTGGCCTCTTCCTCCAGTCAGCCACAAATGTTGCCTTCCCTGGTGAACGAAAATAGAAATGTTCCTCTTTGTACATGGAAGATAAAGTCCAAGTTTTCAATTTTATAGCACTCTATCAATTCCCCTGATTTTAGCAGACAAATAAGGAACTCAAACCAGTTTTCATCCTCCAAAAACAGATGGTCAAAGACGAGTTTCCAGAGATGGAGAGATGCTATGATAGCTAAATATGGATTCATTTGAAAGCCTTCAAGGGTCACAGCAAGAAGCAACTTTAAAAAACAGTCATGTGCCACTAAAACATACTTGGCAGCACATACTCACTGCTTCCTAAAGCCAGCATTTTATTTCTCTCAGCCACCTGAGTGGCTTCAAAGAAGCAAATCTCTCAAAGTGTGGGATTTGGTCCTGTAAATTTTGATTCCTAGCCAATAAGCTGAACTATAAACAATAAGTAGCACATATTTATGGGGCACCTGTCAAAGATAACAAAACAGTCAAAAAACTTACCTGCTTTGGTGTATCAGCAGCTTCACCTACATAGTCAGAAACCTCTCAGTGGTCATGCTACACACATTTGAGGTTATTATTTTTTTTTAACCAGAAAGGCACAATGCACCCCAGTGTATTCAGAAGCGTCATCAGCTGGGTCTCAGCTAGCAAAAGAACATGATCATTGTATGACTCATGAAGAGTGCTATTTCCTTTAATTTGCTCTCTTTGGAAGTCATCGGTGCCATGGAGGTTTCACTGCCATAACAAAAAGTGAGTCCTGAATTGCCATAACACCTGAGAGCAGTAGGAAGTAGCCCTTTATATGGCACCTTTATAGGAAACCAGCCGGTGCTGTATAACTGAGCACAGAGATGCTGTACAGAATATACAGCAAACCAGTTCAGTTCATGCTTGAGAAAAAGCTTCATTTCTGAGTGACTGGGTTTAAAAACATCAACACACACACTTGAATACCCTATACATTTAGTTTGCTTAGATAATGCTTAGTAGCACAGCTGTCAAAAATGGTTATAATTTAAAGTGAGCATTCAGAATGTAATGTTCTGTATTGGTACCACTGCTGAGGCTAAATTTTAGGTGATAATTATAATGTTGATCATCTGAGATGAAAGTGTATCCTAAAAAACTACTCAAAAACCAAACAATTAATGCTTAAAAACAAAAGCCTTTACAAAACTGTCATGAAGAAAATATAAACATGAAATCTTTACTTAGAACCGAGACATCTACCTTGTAAAATGTTAAAAAACAGAACTCGGAAACTAATTGCTATTGAGAGTAGGGGTTTTTTTAATTCGTGAATTAATTTTATGAAATTCTGCATCACAGGAAAAAAGTTAAAAAAAAAAAAAAAANAAAAAAAAAACCACCAAACAGAAGGGGAGGAATATTAACATAGAATGATGAAATCATAGAAACATTTGGGTTGGAAAATCTCTAAGATCATTGAGTCCAACTGCTAACCCACCACTACCAAGTCCATAAATAATCTATGTCCGCAAATGCCACCTCTACACATCTTTCAAATACCCCCAGGAATGCTGACTCCACCACTTCTCTGGGCAGCCTCTTTCAATGCCTGGCAACCCTACTGGTGAAGATATTTTTCTTAGTAGGTGAACTATTAAGCTGAAATAAATCTTCTCTGGTGCAACTTGAGGCCATTTCAACTTACCCTGTCATTTGTTACTTGGGAGAAGACATTTCAGACATATTCCCCCTTTTGATTTCTTTTTCAATGAGAGGTGAAAATTTGATTCATAATGTTTGATATTTCCCAGTCTTTCACCTCCAAAATGTAAAATATTGCCTAATTCAGAAAGTTGTTCTGGAAACATTAGTCCCTATGGCTTATATACTGTTCAATTCCTCTTATCCTGGACTATCAGGAGATAGAAAAGACCATCCCTAATTTTAAAATGTAGTCAGGACATAGCCAGCAAAGAAAGACATAATAAGTGAGCACTAGGAAAGCTTATGGGCCCTAGACTAGATGCTACTAGACTGGAGGAGACTTCAATGCACAGCAAAACCTGAGGGATTTGACGGTCCTACTTAATATGAACAATGGCTGAAAAATCTGAGCCTTAATGAATGCCAGCAATGGGTGAAGGGGGCGTAGTCAAGGCAAGAGCAGTTATTAACTATTGGAATCCTCTGCTCACCTCCTACTTGGTAAGTAGCATAGATACAGTTGTACTGAAAGCATTTTATTGGGCAACAAACAGTGACTTTCTATAGTGAAACCTCGAGGTGTTCATAACTTTATTCCAGTATTTAGTATTTGTTTGGATTTATCTCATACATAAATTCCTAATCTAAAGAAGAGGAATTTGTAAGTCCTCATCTTGACCAGCAAGTGATTCTTACCAAAGAAACAGCTCTCCCTGATGGTTAATCAAGTGATCTATCATGGCATTGAGCTTGACTCACTTTATTATATCTGATGGAAGATCTTATTTGTTTCAGAGCTAATGGGTGAGGAATAACCCACTAACTTCTCCATCTCCAGTGACAAAAAGGTGACAGTTGGTTTATTTAAGAAATATATATAAATCAAACAAACAAACAAAAAATCAACCAAAAAAAAACCAACAAAACAAAACACAGAATGAAGTATCAAAGCATAAATCATGAACACAATTAATGCACAGAAAAGTGATGTTATTGCAAAAGAAAACAAAAAAGCAAACACTCACCTCCAGTAGCTAATATAATGTAAGTGCTATTCAGAGAGCAGTTACTGCTTTTCTACTAGTACTAGAGCATCTCCACGCACAGCCTGAACCTGTATTCTACTGAGAGTGCCTCCATGAATAAAACCCCCTTGTCCATTGAGCTGAACAGCAGGAGATACCAGTTCTGAGCATGTAGACAGGTTATCTGTTTGACAACAGCTTATAATGTGTAGCAGACACAAATTATTACTTTGGTATTTACTGTCATAAGAGTTACTGCAAAGGCAAATTGTTTGGTAACCCTGCACGTATGATTATAGCATCATGTTAGAAGTAATCTCATTACAAAAGAAGTGCTTCCTTGATCATAATCCTTTCTTTGTATATACTCCTGGCACTTTTTTGGGAGGGATGTAGCGCTTAGTGGAATGAATCACAGATTGATGGCAAACTGGTTTTTACAGGTAACAAAGTGATTCTTGAGATACATGAACATATGAAAATATATTTTCCAATATTTTAGAAAGACCATGTTTTGTTACCTTGGGACTTGAATAGACAAAAACCGACTAACACGTTCCAGGTCTGATTCTTGGATCAGTCACAATGTGATTTTAATTCTCTTCCAAAAGGAGCAACTAGGGACTGCTTTGGCTTACATGAGATGCAGAAACCTGAGGCAAAAAGGCAAAGGTTATTCTCATTTACACTGGTGACAGTTTCTAGGCAGAGCTAGGTTAAGTGCAAGACTAAGAGGAAAACAAATGATATCTGTATCCAATGTGTCAGGAACATCAACATCAGCTCTGCCGCATCTGAAAAAAAACTCAGAATTGGCCAGAAATTCAATACCATTCAAGACTAGTTTCTCAGTTACACACCAGGCACTGTTTTCACTTGTCAGGGCATTATTTAGCTTTGAAACACTGTGTACATTTATATATATATAGACAAAACCAATACAGTTATTCAAATCCCATTAGTCTTTGCCGTACTTCCTGTCACTGGGGCATAAAATAAAGCAGGTAGATGGGACAGTAGCAATGATGAAACACATCTTATTGCCTGCTCTTAAAATACTGCTGGATTTGACACCAGCAGACCAGTCAAAAATTAGCACATAAACTATTAGATTAGGATCATTGCTGACAGCTAGGTAATTAGGATCATTGTTTAAAAAGCTTGGAAAGCATCTACGTACTTGACCGAAACAATGAGATTTATTTACCTTTATGGATAAGGGACTGCTCTTACAAGGTGGGTCAGTATGAAAGCAATCTGAGGCACAATGTTCAAAAAGTGTGGATAAAAAGCTTTCTTTGTAGTCCCAGGAAAGGTGCTGGTACGTGTCTCTGTGTGTGTGTGTGTGTGTGTGTGTGTAGTATTATTTTTCTGCAAAATCTCCCAGGAATTCTAGAATGATGGGTGGAGAGAAGTGACTGCCCCCACTCTATTCTGTGCTGCTGCAGCCTCACCTTGAGTCCTGTGTGCTGTTTTGGGCACCAAAATACAAGAAGGATATAAAGCTATTAGAGAGCATCCAAAGGAGGGTTACAATGCTGGTGAAGGGTCTAGATGGGAAAACCATATGAGAAGCAGCTGAGGTCATTTGGTTTGTTCAGCCTCTGGCACATGGTGTGACTCTAGGGGTTGTTCTGTGCAGGGTCAGGAGTTGGACTTCAACAGTCCTTGTGGGTCTCTTCCAACTCAGGATATTCTATGATTCTATGATTCTATTCTATGAACATTACCCCAAATACATATAGAAGGGAGAGCTGTTCATATTGCACCCAAGTGCCAAACAGTCCCTTTCTTCAGCAGGTTTCCAGACCAGTTTCTTCCTTGTCTTGTAGCTTGAAGAGACTGCAGTCTATTCATCTACCTGTTAACAATATCAAGACTTTCAACTCATGCAGTATCATGTGTAAGTATGTTTCTTAAAGCACACAGTTTACTCTTAGAAAGGTTTCTCAAAAATAATAAAAATACTGTTGTTTTATTGAAATGTCATCAGATGACAACAGCATGCATTTATCCTGCTTTTTTAATCAGCCTTTCCAGCAGAGAGATGCCATAAAGCACAACAGCATGCAATGCCTGTTGCACAGTTGAACACCACAAGCTGAAAAAGCATCTCAGTCTCTCCCTCTTGTTCATGAAAGGGATATTCTTGTTTTCTCGGCCCTATTTTGGAGGATTGCTTGTTCTCCCACTTTAATAAGACCCTCTGTAAGAACCAAAGCTGAAAAGGGCACACAAGCTACTGAGCTTTGCTTTGTGTTTGGTGTGTGGGAGACAGACAGGTGGCTGGTCATACAGACAGATTTTGTAGAAGCTTCATCATCTAGACTTTTTATGAAGGGAGAGTGTTAATAAATGATGCAACATGTGGGACAGTGAGCAGAAACTCTGGTTGTATTTCATGTCCTGTTCCAAATGCATCTTCAATTCCGAAATGCTTGAGAAGACTACAGCAAGAAAAGAATTGCAGCTTGGCATGCTGCATGTGAAGAATAAATATCCTGAAAAAAAGAAATACATCAGAATGTTTCAAGTAGCAAATTAATTAAATTTTCAAGCTTCTTACTTCTAGAGCAAATTATTTTACTGTGAAATGACCAGAGGTAGAGCTAGCACATCACAGTTTTCATATGTTTACTTCAACAATTAATATCTGCTTGAGCTCCTGAATATACCCTTGACATAGATTTCCTTCTCTCCAAGACCAAGGACATCGAAGAAGACATCAGGTCACTAAATCTTAACAGGGAAGGGAAAGGCAAGGCAAGGCGAGGTGAAAGAAAGAAAAAGAAAGAAAGAAAGAAAGAAAGAAAGAAAGAAAGAAAGAAAGAAAGAAAGAAAGAAAGAAAGAAAGAAAGAAAGAAAGAAAAAGAGAAAGAGATACTGAGAAGTCAATAATCAAGATGTCTGAATTGAAATGTAGAGTTATTGAGACTTCTGTTTTAGTAAGTTACTGAATGTTGTTCTCACTGGAGACCATCCCAACTGAATAGCCTGCAGTCAGTGGCTTCCCCACTGTCAAACATGTCTAATCACATCAGCCTAGAGTGCACTCTCCAGATCTCCAGACAGGTTACTTTTCACAAAAAAAAATCTGTCAAAGATGGGAAATAAACAAGACAAAAGCAAAGATCCAGCCTACACATCACAGATACCACCACCACCAGCCAAAATTTTTTATTCTTGTAGTTATGTGTAAAAATAGAGACAATGTTTTCAGTCACATGTTTGGGTTCCTGATCCTAGGCTGATTTTGAATCCAACAAGTGCTGCCAATTATAACAGATTTCATGACATGAAGTTTTAGGTTGGTTGCACAAAACAAACAAAAGCCAGAAGTCTGGGACTGGAGGAGTGTGATTTTTCAAGGCTTTTGAGCAAAAAAAATGTTGCTATAATTTTGACAACATAATTTAGCAGCTTTTATATAGAGCAATCTACACCTCCGCCCCTCTCCACCTCGCCTCCCCCTCTGGTATTGTCTTGCCTGTCAATTATTGGAAGAAGAGCCTGTTCTTTAAAAGGCTTTTAAATTATTGGAAATTATTTGGAATATATTCTAAAAGCTCTTGAAAGAAAGAACACTACCCCCACATACACACAGAGCAGAAAGTATTTATTTGTATTGTCAACTTCAATGTGTAGGATTAACGCGAGAGTTTATCTGGCTAAAAACATCGAGGATCATCAGCTCTGCTGACCTTGTGCTTGAGCTGTGGGGATATTAAAAGGCAAACCTAATGCTCCAAATGCCTAACATGACATCACTGTGCCCATTCCATTTGATACCTATGACACTGTGAGGACTGTACAGAAAGAGTGAGGGAGTTTGGGGCTCTGACACTCCAGAAAGCAGTGCTGCTGCTAATATATGCATCCCAGCAAGCAAAGCAAGGCAGCTGCACCATTCCGCCAAGTAAGCAACTTTGTTGTTAATATGGGGTTTGTTTGCTCTGATACATAACAGACACATTCGAGTTCCTTCAAACTATCACTCTGACTGGCATTGAAAGATATTGTATTATAAATTTTACATTATAATAGTGTTTACTGGCAGAATAAATTGCATACCTGTATTGAAGTGACGGAAAAAAGACATCACTCATTATCACATTGAGCAGCATGCTGAATGCAGCAGTGAACAGTGATAATCGTGCCAGCTAAAGCAATTTTACCTATGAAAAGTTGCTCAGACGTAAGAGAGACTGCTAATGTCTCACACAAGGCACAGCTATTTCCTATTTATTTCTGAGAAGAACCTTACTATTCATTGATAACTCACAAGTTTCCTAAATGCAATATACATTAAAGGCATAAAAATTATTTCTCAATTTTCTGCACAATCTTCTTTTATCTCCCTCATATCTATCTTTCACATCACCAGCTGTTCATTTCCTATCTTTTAAGTGACCTCACACAAATTAGAAATAAGCATTTGGTTCAAATGTTGCTTTACAATTCACTCCCAGCCTCTCTGATCTGTCCTAAAATGGTTTCTGAGACATTTCTCCAGACAGACCCATGTATCACCTAAACAATTTTCATTTCCGAATTTAGCCTTCAGCTGAGCCAGGGGTGTGAGCAGCTGATTCACTTGTCTTCCTTTAAATCTTGCTTTCTCATTGTCAGTATCCTTGGATGAGTTTCGTCTTCCTACCTCTGCCTACCAGTAGATAATTAGGGTGGTCTTCACTGACAGATAGGATGCTTTATTTTAGGCACCAACATGTAGGACTCTACAGGCTGGTGAGGTGTCTGAGCTCTCAATACAGTTCATGCAGATCTGGTTAGAGGAGCCCACATGCAATTTATCCAAAGCAGGTAACAGGGATACCTTAGCACACGCTGCCTGGCCTCCAGCTGCTAAAGGAAACAGGTTTCTCTAGGGCCTCTGTCACATGCACCAGCTGCATACAGAGGTCTTCAACAGAACAAGATGCCTGGAAAAGTCCTTAGAGCATGTTTATGCCACTGAATTAGGCTATAGATCTCCAGTATCCACTTCAGAAGCCAAGGTAGCTCCCTCACTGCCAGACACCCTTGTGCATATGAGTCCCCCCGCTGGAAGCCGGGTGGGATGTACCTCGCTGATTGCTCTCAGTTTCACTATCTGGATACATCTTGGAGGTTCAGTACAATTACACAGCACTGCTCCACCACAGCTTTTAAGACCCAGTTCTCATTGCTCGTTGGACTTCATGTCTTTGAGGGTCTTGTCCCCTAAAGCTCTGCTATCGCTGCAACCAGATTTACTTAGAATAGAGTAGGATAGCAAACACAGCTGAATAAGTTATCTGTGCTTAGCAAACTCCTGAGTGTCTGTGGACCCATGGAACTATTTCACAGCGATCTTTCAACTGAATCACATGAAGTGGGGGCTCAGCCCAGAATGGAATGTCTGAGCACCAAACCTCGGTGCAGTATTCCTGAGGAAGCACTGGTGCCACAGGGAGCAGAGGGACAGAGCCATGCAGGGAGAGGACATGGCAGCTCAGGCTCTGCTGTGTCACTCAGGTGGCTCAGTGTGGTGGCTCCAGGGACTCGCAATTTCCCTGTGCCAAAGTAGGGATTTTTTCGGTAGAAATTAGGTGATATCAGAAAGGGATGAAAGGGGTTTTCAAGGGTTTTGTTCTACAACTGAACATGCATTTGTAAGTGCATCTCAGGGGGGTGTTGTAATTAAATAGATGGAAACACAGATCATATGAGTTGTAAAAAGTGTAATGAGAGGGTACTAATATCCCCAACATTGCAGTTCTTCCTAATAATATGGAGAAAATATTAAATATGTCTCAGACTCTCTCTTCCATAGCAGAAGACCCTGCTATGTATTGGCCAAGATAGCAGTGTGCCACCTTTTGAGAAAAGAAGTCTTTTTCACCATACCAGTTTATCCTGTTTCTTCCAAAAGAATAATGAAACGGGAAATAAAAGGACAACACTATTAAAGAAAAGCAGCACTGTTCTGTGAATTCCTTTTACTTGGCCATGTTGGAAAAAGGGGGGGACTATTTTTAAAGATTGATGATCATCTCCTTCCCCCTCTCAAATGACACAGCCTTCATTCAAAAGTTTGACTTGCCTGCCATGGGACATATATTTCTCATTTTAAATACTGCAGTTCAAGCCAGTTGCTGGTTCTAATATCAAGTTTCTGTTGACAAACAATATAAAGCATGGCACCTCTGTGTAACTGAGTCGATGTTCAACACAGAAATACTCCTACACAGAATCATAAGACAGACTTAAAATTAAAATAATATTCAAAGGAAATTGTAGGTGAAAAACAAAAGGAGACAGATTGAAAATTGGAAATTATGGAAAACTAAAGGTGAGTTGTTAGAGCTATTTTTTCCCTAATAAAAATTATTATCTCTCTAAATGTATGTCGCCCATGTGTTTATCTGCATTTCTGTTTTTCTATCATTTACCTGTTTTCCACTTGCCTGAAAGTAACCACCTATTTGAAAAAGCAAGTTAAATTGTCTTCCTCCGTGAAGGGAGGGGAGAGAGATAAAAAGGAGAGTGGAAAATTATGAAAAGTCTTGGTATAATCTGAATAGCAATGAAGTAAAAGCTACTCCTTGATGTGCCTATGAATCCTGTAAATGAAGTGGCCCTTGAATTAAATTAATTTAAAATCTGGCAAATATTACTCGGCATGTTTGTCAATGTGCTGTATAATTATTAATTTGTTCATTGAGGCAACTATATAAATAAATAGAAAGCAGAATGCCATGATTAAACTAACATTGGAAATCCAGGGTCAAGGAGCCCTGTTATACAGGGATCTAAATAGCTTTCCCAGGTCCTATTTTTACATCTCCATACAGATCTGCAGGTCTGTAACTGCGAATTAATTGGCACACATTTAGATGCCAACAGAGCTTTTGTATTCTCAGTGCACATTTTGTCTTCTCAGAGTGAGATGTTAGTAATGGAGGTTTTAATATTACCCCTAGGGGAGCACCAGAAAATCTTAACAATTTCCTTCACTAGAGTATTTTCATTAGAGCTAAATGCTGTGCAATTTACATTTGAAATCAGGTGTAGCGTAAGTATAATGTGACAAGACATGTTGCAATGTTAGGGGTTTTTTGTTCAAATGTTCCTTATTTACTGCAATATATCCTCAAAAGATAAGCATGCAATTAAAATAAATATCTTGATTTTTAACCACTCCTAATTGAACTGTTATTGGGATAATAGGAGCACAAAACAGAATCAGGTTTAAAAGGACCCAAAGCACAAGATTAAAATATTACTCTATTTAAACAAGAATGTTTCAGGCAAAATAGGTTCTGTGGAGCATTGTAAGTAAATCAGACCAAATCCCTTCCTTTGTAGAATTAATTCAACCTCATGGTACTTAAAATGCCAAGAAGTCTGCATAATTCACAGAAAAAAAAATCCTACCTTTTTCAACACCAAAAAAAAAAACGAAAACTGGATTGGTACTGAAAAAAATAAAATGTATTCATTAATAAGGGCCTGATGCAGTAAAGAGCAAGAGAACCAGGGGCAAAAGAGGACTGACCAAGTAGCTGAGGCTGAATTTCAGTGGTTGGTTTAGTATGAAATTCTACTCTGCCAGTGCCTGCATCTCAGAGCACCCATATTCCATCACTGGCTTGCTTTTTCATAGCAACAAAGGAAGAAAGTGCACACCTACAACAGCCTCAATCCAATCAGGGCTTTCTTCATGCCTAAACCTGATCACAGGATCTACTGTTTAAATATTTCTCCATGAAAAATCCCTAATAGGCTCAGTCAGACCCGGGTTATTATTGAAGGAGGTCCCTGGAGAAGGAAGAGGATTGCAGCACTTGCCTGGAGCCTTCTGAAACTGAGGAAATCAAACCACTGCCAGCAGCAGGAAGAGAGGAGGAAGCAACAATCCTTGCAATCTGCTGTTCTGTAAAATGACAGCCAGCCCCAAGTGCAGCAGAAAACCACATTATGATGAAAGAAGTCTAAGCACAAAGGGTCAGACCCAGAGGGCTGGAATCGTTACAGGACTGTCATGACATATCCTGCATGCAACACAGCCCCCTTAGTCTGCAAAACGCCCAGGAGGGAGGAAATTGTCTCATTGCCTTCTTCCTTGCATAGCCAAGCAAAAAAAAAAATTATTTTGGAGGTCAAAATATCCATCCCACCTTACCAGGCTGTACAGGTTAGGCAATGGATCCTGTTGTCTGCATAGCACCAATGAAGAAAAGAAGCTCCTACAAAGGGTTTAGATGATAATGAGATTTGTCACCCTTCGTGTTGCCTCCCTCCTGCCCCTGGACACACAGGGAGTCTAAAGCTAATTGTCACCTGAAGGGAGGGGAATCAAGCACAGAGGCTCACACTTTGTCTGGACAGGACCAGGCTTTCAAAGCTTGGTCAGTGCACACACAAAGGCAAGCAACCACAGCAGTCTCTCATACGCTCACACTCGAACTCATGAAAACCCAGGACCTAGATCTTCTGGTATTACTGCAACTTTGCAGCGTTCTGCTGTTAGGGGCTCTGGGAGTTTTCACAAGAAAAATTATTGAATACAAGACAGACTGAAACCTTATGAACATTTAAGGTTCTTCCATCTGTGAGGACCCATGAAGCTTAAAGTCGTTTAAACAATTTGTCAAGTACTATTATTTCTGAGAACAGCAATGAATGGTTATGAAGTCTTTGTAACCTAACAGATTTTTATGAAGTTTTCACTGCCATCTGAATGGCCATAAAACCTTTGCAAAGCAAGAACAAGGCAAACTTTTCATATGACCTTGTCCTTTCACAGCAAATGGGTGGGCAAGGACCAAAGAGCCAGGTGAGGTGCCAGGTCAGCAACTGACACCATGCAGTGGTGAGCAGGACAGGGTGAGCAGAGAGAGGAAAAGCTGACCTTGAAAAGCTCGCAAATATTAAACAGCAGGAAGAAGAGGGAGAAAAAAGAGGAGGACTAAGAACAGAAATGTTCCACTTCAAAGAGAAGAGATGGGGAAAGAAGAACTCAAGGGGTTCTAGGCTTTGTAAAGACCTCAAGCTCTTAGGCATCTTGCCTCTGTAATATATAAATAAAACAAAACAAAATAAAACAAAACAAAAAAAATCCAAAGAAATTATAAGAAGCTTTTTTAGATGAGGAACACAATGAAATTATATTAAAATAATTTAAAATGGCAGAGTTGAGGCATAAAATAACCAATATCATTTAAATTCTTTTGAGATTTGTTAGAGAAGTGGTTACATGTGAAATTGCACTAGTATTTTGGAGAAATAATTCTAACTCTGCTTTCCACATAGCTCTGCCCACACCTTAGCCACACGTCCATCATAATCCCACATGTTTTTCAGAAGGTTGTTGAAAATGCTGACTATGTCTGAAATGCAAAGAAAATTATGGCCAAGTTCTCAAGTCATTTGGAAGAACAGAAAGCATAGAGAGGTTTCTTCCTCAGGGATGAAAATGAGATACAAGGGAAATAACATCAATGAATTTTAGAAGCCTACAATGTAGATTTCCCTTCTTAGCTACTTTATGGTCAAAGGCAAGAATGCACATTTCTCTGACAAACTTTTTCTGGCCTGTTCTAGACTTTTGTTTCTAGGCTGTGTATGTAGAAAAACATGTGCTAGGCCACAGAAGTCACAGACAGACCACACTAGGTATGTCTGACCAGGAGCAGAGCACAGGAGAAGCACCCACACAGCCGCACCCATTTCAGTTTGGACACAATTGCCAAGGCTAGTGCTTGCTGCTGCCAAGTTGCTGGGTCCTGATCTTGTGATGATAATGATATTTTCACCTGTTTTGGTCCACCCGTGGAAAAGAAGAAGGCTTTGTATTCATTGCCCCACTATTAGACAGCCACACAGTCTAGCTTAAACCACCAGATCTCTGAGTACGGAGAAATGCTGGATAAAGGAAGAACAAGCACCAGATGCAAGTCTTGGAGACTGTTGCATCAACTTCTGTTTCTCAGGTGCTTCTCTTTCTGCCTAAGTTCAAAGACATACCAGTTAGTCTAGCTAAGAAATTTGGCTTAATTCCAGAGAGGTGTTGTTCTCTGAAAGTGCAACGAAACATTTCTGAGCAGCTTTTCTTTCTTTCTGTGAGCTCATTTTCTTTAATTTAATAAATCTGATACATATGTACTGAATTTGTTTCTTCTTCCTTTAAAATTACTTGGAGTTTTCTCATTGTCTTCAGCAAGAAGAAGATAGGATCATGGGTGCCTAACCAAACACGATTTCTGATTGAGAGCTGATTAAATATTTAAGCAATTCTAGATAGAATGCTTATTCTGAGGGACTTAATATGGCCCATTTAATTAAAATTAAGTGATTCCTTCATGCATAAGTCCTCTTATGTGAGTAACAAGGAGCACATAGTTGAGGATAAATAATTCTTCACAGTTATCTGAAATGTGGACCCATTAGTAAATAATACAGGATTTAGGAAAAATATTCTTGAGGATATAATCTCCGTTGTGGAAAGAAATGTTTTGTACTACAGGCAGGCCTGATGAGATTTGAAAATTATTTCACACTGGAAATCGACTTATTTTTGCTTTGCCCATACTAAGGTTTGGCAATAATATCTAACCAATCTCAGCCTCATAAGGGGACCAAAACCCATTAATTGGGAATGCTGACTGGCAGAGCAAAGGAGGCACAAGGTGGAAGTGGAGCAAACACAGGGCTGAAATGCATAAGAAATTAAAATAGGGTTTGGGAAGACAGGAGGAAAAAGTTGGCTGAAATTGTGCAGACACTATTATAAATTCACCCTGCCAGCTTTTCTCTCCTCTTCCAGTGCTGACAGTCACTGACAGTCACATACAGAGATAACAGCATTATAGGTTCAGAGTATTTTGAAATTTATATATATATATTTTAATCCATATAAATATATATATGGATTAAAATTGAAGTTTACCACTATGTCTAATTCTAGAACATACCCAGTCCCGATGCTAAGTATTTATGTATTGCTATTTTTTATCTTTTGTTTTCTTTTTCAGAAAGCTTAATGAGAAGAAATGGAACAGAATATTTTCTAATACAGAGTATTTCACTAAATTAAATATTAGAAATCTTTGGGTTTTGAAGAAAAAAAGGTTTTTTTCCTTTCAGAATAAACAGCAGAAAGCTATGTTTGAAAGAGGAGCTGTATTTTTTCAACCGAAAATGAAACCTTGTTCCAGTCAATATAGAAAATCTAGGAAATAAAGACTGAGTTCAAATAATCTTTTTTCTTTCAAAAACATACAGCTCTCATTCCAGCTTTTCCACCAGCACCACCATTAAACAACATGACCTCAACTTTGCAGTCTGCTGAAACCTCATCCTAGAAAGTCATTTAATTCGTAATGAGAAGGATTGATAAAACCTTGTTCAAAATATATTTCAATAATGTTACACTTCATTTTCTAGAATATTGGATCATGGGCATCGGCAAAGTGTCTTAGACCTTCTTCCTGTCAATTAATGATAGAAATATTTCAATGCCACAAACTAAACTCAAGACTCATTTTTAAAGGCAGAAACCTGCAAATGACAAACACTGATTAGCATGGAAGCTCAGTGCACACTGTCCTCTTCTCTCCCAATAAGGTCCTCAAACATTAGTAGTAGTAGTAGTACTATTAATATTATTAGTATTATTATGCTCTTCTACATCTTTCTGACCTATTCTTCTATTCATTATTACACTTATCATATAGCTCTATAGAGTTTAAACAACTGACTTTTTTTCGTGTTAGTACCTTGCTCAAATGGAGGGGGTCCTTTCCCTTTTAAAGAGTGATGGGGATGTTCTGCTTGTGATGAAGGCTTGATCTTTAGTCTGGCTTCAGCTATTTCTCATGGGCACAAAACTTGCAGGCACATTTTGCAATGTAATTATTTGTGTCTGCAATCTAGTTACTTAGATGTCTGAGTCCCTGATTGCATCCATAAGTCAGGGACTTGGACATTTAAGTGATCTAAATTGCACCTACAACAATTTGCACCTAAAATGTCAAAAAAGGATATAGCAGAGAGGAAAAGAGTTCAGAGATGGGTGATGAGAATAATTAGGGACGTGGAAAACCTCAGAAATGAAACAAAATGGAACAGAATTGGACTGTTTACCTAAGAGATGAGATGAAATGAATAAAAGAGGAAATGATCAAATGCAAAGGACATAAGGAGTGTGATAGAAAAGATAGATGAGGCACTTTTACCCCCCTCTTTTATCATAATGCAGGTACAAAGAGACATTTCAGGAAATTTAAGGATGGAAGATTGAAAATTCATACAAAAAGAGACACACTTTCACATAATTAACAAGTGAAAAACTCAACCACATGACATAGTGAATCCAACAGGACTCGGCAGAGGATTAGGCACCTCTTTGGATTGAGAAACGCTCAAAACATTTAAAAGGCAGAAATTTCAGAGAAAAGCTATTTACCTTCCTTCTTCAAAGCTTCAGTTTTTGTTTGTTTGGGCTTTTTGGTTTTCTGTGTTTTGTTTTCTTTTCTTTTTTAATAATGACAAGGTGGAAGGAATCCTTCTTTGGGAGCAGGTTAATTTAGATATGTCTGACACAGGTTTCCTTGTACCTTGCCTCTGAGGTATTTAGGGCTGCCCCTGGTTTGTGACAGGTCACTGGGAGATGAGATGAGAAGAGATGAGATCCTTGTCAATTCAGCCACTCCTCCCTGGGAGGACACACAAAACCAGAAGCCTTTTCAGAAGCTGCCATAGTAGGACTCAAGAGAGCTGTAGACTGGAACCTTGCATCTTTTCTATCTGGGAAATGTGACTGAGAAGTTCATATATTTTATAACAGACTATAACTATAACCTCATTATATATTTGAAGAACTAGAATGTGAATTAGTGCAGGGACTTATCTTTACAAGAAAATCTGTACTTGAGACAGATTATTGGAAGAGACATTAAATAGGGTTGGCTAAAAACATGCCCTGTATTCCACAAAAAAGAGGAAAGTTATTACTCTGTTCTCAGTAAAAGAGAAAGAAATGGATATTTTAAGAATCCATTACTAAAAACTGGATATATTAAAAAAATTTTTTCTTTTCAGAAAAGAAAAATAAGCGAGACATACACACACCCCCTCCCAGTATTGGCTAATAATTTTGTAATCAAAAGAAAAACATAAGAAATAATTCAAGAAAGCTTGTAGAGAAAGAGAGGTGGCTAGGACATTGAGAGGTACACAAAAGAATACATTAGGTACTCTCACAGTGCAGATCACCAGCACCTGAACCAGTAAACACACTCAGGTAGATGTGACTTTCACAAGAAAACATGGTTAATAAACCAGCGTGTTTTCATGCCAAAAACTGTTTTGCTAAAAAACTGCTGATGTGTTCTAAGAGTTTCTCTGCTTCAAAGCCTGAGCTTACCTAAGCTGGTCTGTCCTTCCATACAGTTGAATTTGATGGTACAGCTGCATTAAGTCTTCAACAGAACAGAAAGAGAAACACACATCAAAAAACAGATATAACTTGGCAGTTTGGACATTTCCTGAGCTGTAGAAGATGTGGGTTGAAGCCTCATCTGGAAATCAGGCAGAACACAGATTTGGTAAATGGTCTTTCACAGTCTTAGAGAAGGTCCCTAGAGAGCCGTAAGAGAAATGATTTATCGAGTGTCTTTTCAGCCAGCATCTCTGGAGGCTCTTAAAAGACACGTAGATGTAGCACTCAGGGACGTATCAGAGATGTGGTGCTTACGGACATGGTTAGTGGTGGACCTGTCAGTGTTAGCTTTACAGTTGGACTCAATGATTCTAAAGGTCTTTTCCAATGTAAACAGTTCTATGATACTGTGACATGGTTCCAGCCTTGACTGCCAGAAAACATAGGACCTAAAGACCTTGACCACCTTGGCCCTACCTGGTTTTCCAGTTAGTCTGGCAGTTTTCAGCAATGCTTCTTGTTCATCCTTAATTTTCCCCTTGCATCACAGACACAGGGTTAGGGAGGTTTGAATCAGTTCCATAATATGTAGGGAGCTCCAATGCACAAAAAATACCTTGCCTGGATAAAAATGATATTCCATGTCATGGTGCAAGCGTAGAAAAAAAACACAAAGATGGATATTTAGAAAATGTAATGCAGGTGGGTAGAGGACTAATTCCAGTTCTCAGCTAAATACAGAGTCCTTCTATAGCCATACATGACCCTGGAACAGGATCCAACAGAGCAATATGAGGTTTAAGAGATGATAAGAGAAGACAAAGATGTTCCTTTGGCTGAAGTAAGGGAAATAACTACAGAATAGGAAATAAATAAACAAAGTGGAATTAGAGAGATTCAAAGAGCTGAACTATACAATCAGAGCAGTAAAGTAAGTCATTTTGACATGTCCAGGGTCGAGGAACAAGAGAGGGAAGAAAGAAAGCAGATTAAAAGTCATTGCAGTGTTCAATTGCAGCTGAGACAATGATGGCATGAATACACACTTTAGATCCTGGAATTAAGAGTTTAGACAGTATCAGAGATTTTAGCAACTCTTTGGATTTCATAGACAAGGAGACTTAATATGCAATATTTACTTCTTCTGACTTCTTCCCCTCTGTGTGAGCAAATAGGTGTCAGATTGTTTGGTCAGCTTAAAGACCTTTGAAACTGAAGGGGTTAATTGACAACTTTCATTTAAAGGCAAGTGTAAGAATCCAGAATGGTCCTTTTGTCCACTGAGTTGTTGAATCAATACCCACCAACTGACAATATGTGCAACAGTTCAAACAAAGGGGTGCTTCCAAGGTTGAGGAATTTGTTCTGATTCTGGGGAGATTTGAAAGTCTGTGAGACAAAAAAGAAAGCACAGTTGTTACAGCAAACTTCAAGGAGACACTACACACAGCCTAGATATGCAAATCTCAGACAAACTGGGAGAGAAAATATTCTCAGCTGATTGATGGTTAAAGGGCACTTGGATCTGAAAGCAATGAATGTGTCTAAAACTGTTTGAGAGAATGTTAGCCATCCCAGGTCAGAACTGTGGCAGGGACCACTTTCTAAATTTAACAGCACAATGAAGCTCCAGTGTTAGGAATGCTCCCAGTGCTATCCCAAGTCACCAGAGGTACCCACCCCGACCCTAAGTCTGGGGCTGCTGAGTAGAGATAAGCCAGGCTGCAGCTTCAGGCTGAATCTGGGGCAGGCGGAGGGAGAGAGGTAGTTTCCTTCCTGATATTTTGCTGTGTTGGAATGGTACCCATCTCTTCTCGTACTCTCCCACCAGCTGTACACAAACACAGGCTGTTTCCCAAAGAAAGGCAGGGCAAAGTGAAGAGGACTATGTAACGTGCTGGATGCTACGAGTGCTCGTTACATTACAGGATGCTTGAGCAGTATCAGAGAAATCACTCAGCTGAGCAAAAATGATGTATTAAGAAGATGTCAACATTCATCAGTTTTCCAAGCCTTACCACTGTGCTATATTCTGTTGAAAACAAGTGGTCGCCTTCCTCATTTGTCCAGATTTCAACTACTGCAGCTACAAGAAAACACATAGCCACCTTTGCTTTCCCATCTGGGCCCCAGCAAAGGGAAAGAGAGAAAATTTTTCTTCTTTGCCCTCTGTATGTTCCTTCTGTCTCCTCTTTTCTATTTTCCCTTTTCTAAGAATCCACAGACCACTTTTGCTTTTCAAGCATTTGGTTTTTCCTTATTAAGTATTTTTGGAAAATATTGCCTCCTGTTCTCTCCTTCTCTAATCTTTTATGTTTATTCCTAGTTAATGTTCAGTGGCCAACACCAGGTAAATACAATGCAGAGATTTAAAGATGAGCTCACAATCTATAGCCCTTGTAGAGAAATTTCTTTAAATTACAAATTACCTCATCCTAATGTAGCAGCTGATAATGGCCAGATGAATCACATATAGGAAGTACCTAGTTCTCTTCTGTCTCTCTTACTGTGGAAAAGTTTTGGAAAATAGGGTTGTCTTTTTCCTTGTTAAGGAGTGAGCAGCCCAGACAGTTTCTCACTGAAAATGCCTCAGAGAGGAACCTGGGCCAGGTCTCTGTTGTGCCAAGGAAGAAAGTGTTGAAAATCTCAATGGGAAGAAATGTGTCAAAACCAGAATTTATTGCTTCACCTCATTCAAAATAGAAACAGGCAACTCAGAAATTTCCACCATTCAAAATAAAGCAAAATCACACAACATGATTCAACTCCAGGAAGATCAAGTCCTTTCTCAAGAATTAGGTTTGAGAAAGGGCAAGAAAAATATTAGCAATATAGGGCCTTCGCACCTTCTTTTTATTTAAAAAAAAGGATAGACTTCTCCAACTGATTTGACTTTTGCTTTAATTTTTAGTCCTCTCTTTGAATACTCTCAGAAAAAAAAAAAACAGTAAGCAAAAAGCTGGTTCATAGTATGAATTATGTTTTTACTCACTTCAGTGGACTTGTGTCACATGGAGTTGGCAGTTTAGGTAATCACGCAAGAATTGTGCTTGTCCTGTCCTCCACCTCCCATTCACTTACAGAGATTTTTGAACATGCCTAAAGAAGGTAAGGTCCCAGTAGATAACTGTGTTTCTGTGTTTCTGTCAGGGGGTTGTTCTTAGGATCATCGGGACAACACAGAGAGGTCGAAAACCTACTTTGAGCTCTTGAGAGACAGTTATCTGAGAGGGTTAAATACAAATACCCTTCATCTATCAAGAAAGATAGATTACCTATTCAATTACCTATTTCCTAAAGTCAATTACCTATTCAATCATATTGTATCTTCAGTGGGGGAATTTCTAAAAATTGAGTCAGTCAAGTATAAGCAATGGCTGCAGGAAGTTGTTCCTCCATAAGGAAACTAAGTAGGAAATTAACAGGTCAGACAGACCTTTTAGTGGGAGTCAGTTCCCATTTTGTTGAACTACATTAATTTTTCCTTATTTTTCTCAACTGTTGTTTTTAAGGTGAACACACAACTACAAATCTGTGCTGCTTTCAATGAGGGTGTGAAATAATGCAAGAGAAGTTAAAGAGGAGTTTATGTTGCAAAAATATTTCTGTTACAGAGTTAATTTCATATCATTTTATTCTTCTCAAACTTATAATTTTCTACTGCTCATACATTTTTATGGCCAGAAGTGATTGTTAGCATCATCTAGTCTGACATGCAGCATAGCAAGGGCCAGAGAAGTTCATCTAGTAATTCTTGCATTGATCCCAACAATTTACATTTGGATTAGAGTGTATCTTCTACAAAGACAACCAGTCTTCATTTAAAAACTTAAAAGCAATGAAAAAAAAATTCTGCTACACCTCCTGGCAATCTGTCTGAATAGTTAATTAAATGTTAAAAATCCACAACTTATTTCCAATGTGAATTTCATTTTGTGTTAACCTTAGCCACTGGGTATCTTTGCCACAGTGGAGAAGCCTCCAGTCATCCCCACATTTCCAACTGCCAAGGAGATAAAACCCTGGCAGTCGGGAATTTCTTAATAAATTTTTTTTCACTCAAAGGTGTTGATTCACTAAAGAATTACATATGATTAATGGCCAAGTACCATCCCTGCAACACCCCATCCTGACAGCTGACCCCTGTCACTCTCCACAATGGAAAGTATGTCTAGTGGAAGCACTCTGCAGAAAGGATGACAGCTAAGTTCCATAAACTGGGCTCATCTCTTGGAATCACACCCCCAAGCTGAGCAGAGGCCCCATCACACAGAAAAGCCCTACCTGGCTGCCCTGGAGAGGCAGCTTATGGTTATTAGTTCCTGACAACCATAGCATTAGCAGATGCTAACCCCAAGGATAAACACCGAGGGGCATGGAAAACATGACTAGAGCAGACTAGAAAATGAATCTGTGCATCAGAAGGCCGTGGCACAGACCCAGTGTCCTGCCTGAAGAAAAAGCTCAGAGGTAAGCAGGGACTTGCAGTCACATTTGTTATTTATAGCTGAAAAATAATTGGGTACTTACAAGCCAAACACTCAGAAAACCAAGTTTCACCCATTCCATCTTCATATCTTTGTTTAATATATGGGTATTTCATCTGCAAAATTATTTTAGATGCTTGCAAAGTGGCCCTAATGTAGCCAGCATTGCTCATCCTCCCTCCTCACCAGTCTGCTGCGGGGCCTGCTGTGCTACTGTCATGCTATTAACATTCCTCCAAAGTCACAGAAATGCTGGGATGTACCTGATACATTCAGAAACCCAGCAGGTGCCTTCTGCAGGTACTGTGTGTCCAGGTAATGCCAAGAAGCAGTCATAAACTTAACACAGTAGTAAGCTATGTAATTTTTAGATAACAGCTACTTACGTAAGTACAGAAATTGCTACATTTTATATGTACACATTGCTCACATTCCAATTATGGACCAAGACCCAGTGCATGCAATTAGTATTTAGGAGCAATACATTATTTTTTTTTTCCCTGCATGCCACTCTGTGATCTGAAAATGCTGGTCGGTTCTGAAGTTACTTTGCATGTGTCAATGCAATTTCCCCTCAGTCCCAGAAGCTTCTGGAGCAGTTAAGTAATGTCACAAGGGCCTAATAATTGTGTCCAGGAAGCTTCCCATACAATTTTCATCTTTTATTATATGTGTAGCTTATTTAGATATCAGTATCATTTGGCAAATTACATCTATAATACATGGGGAGGCTGAAGCATAAAAATACACTCCTGTTCCTCATGGTAGCCCCAGGTGCGAGGTATTATCCTTTAATGCCATGGAAAGGCTCCAGCTACCTGACACGAGGACAGGGTACAGCGACGCTGACTGAGTAATTTCACTCTTAAGCTTTATTTGCAACACTGAAGCGTTTGCGTTGCAAACGGCGACATTTTAATACTTAAAATGGGTATCGACAGCCCACGAGGGGAAGGCGAGGCCGTGCGGTTTTGCCCCGCTCGGCTCCCCGGGGGTCGGGCTGAGGCTCCGGGAGAGGCACCGCCGGCTCCCGGCGTCACTCGCCCCGCGAGGCACGGCTTCCGCTGCCCGAGGGCCGACCGACCTGGGGCGTGCACAACGCCCGGGGACAGCGGGGCGGCTGCGGGCGGGGGCCCAGCCCTGGCCTTGCCAAAGCGCCGGGGAGCGGGGGCAGCGCCGGGGACCGGGCGGGNTGCCCGCACCACCCGGCTCCGCACTGCCCCGGCTCCTGCGGGCACCGCTCCGGCTCCGCACCGTACCGCCCGGCTCCGCACTGCAAGGCCCGGCGCCTTCCCGCACCGCCCCGGCTCCTTCCCGCGCCCATCCCCGTGGGTGCCTGCCCTGGGCAGGCGGCTGCTTCTTCTGCCAGGCAGCCTGCGACAGGATGAGAGGACAGTCTTAAGATGCGCTAGGGGAGGTTTAGGTTGGACATCAGGAGGAATTTCGTCACAGAACAGCTTGATTAGACACTGGAATGGGCTGCCCAGGAAAGTGGTGGAGTCACCGTCCCTGGAGGTGTTTAAGGAAAGACTGGACATGGCACTCATGTGCCATGGTCCAGTTGACAGGGTGGTGTTCGTTCACAGATTGGACTCGGTAATCTTGGAGGTCTTTTCCAACCTTAATCGATTCTGTGATTCTGCTCCCGCGGGGGGAGGCCCAGCAGAAAGCAGCCCCGGCGCCCTCTCCCTCAGCCGCCGGCCGGGCCTGAAGCCCGCGTTCCCCAAGCGATAGGCCGCACGGGGTATTTATTTAAGGAGATTTCACCCAGGAGCCGCTGATCAAAGCTAATGAAAAATAAATGTCTCCCTCTATTAGCCTGATTCCTCGAAGCCCTTGACACTGGAAATTGGGATTTCCCTGTGCCATTAGCACTTAGCAGTAGGCGCTCCAGCCCAGCCAAGAACAAGGGATTAAGAGGTATTTGTCTAAACTAATTTCTCTCTCTATACCAAGTCTATAGAGACTGGTGTTACTCTGCTGGAATTGTGCAACACGGCTAATTGGCTACAAATTTAACAGTGGCAGGGCTCCCACCGCAGGCTGTCGCGTATTCATTACCGCCGCTCTCCCCTCGAACGCGCCGGCGCGGGGCACCTGGGCTGCCCCTGCCCAGGGAAATGACCGCCTTGGCATGGGCCGGCCTCCTGGCTCTGGGGAAGGTGAGAGGCCTGTCGTGCCTCCCTGGGGAGCCAGGCTGCCGTGTGGAAAATACCATCAAACAATTAAAATCGTCATTATCCCAGTAAAGGGATATATGCAGCACAGGGTCTGCAAAATTTTATTTATATGAAGGACCATTCAGGATGGATGTTGGGTTTTTTGGCCAGTATTATAACACTAGTTATCTCCCTTCCACAAAAAGGGGGGTAAACCTTGCAGCATTTACCTATGATTGCTTGAAATTCCTCCCTCCAGGCTGGTTTGCACCTTGACTCCACTGACTGCTTTGTTACTACTTGACCATAAGCTAAAGCAAAAAGTAGAGTTTGTATTACACATGCATCTGACCAAAGGGTCATTAAGGGTACACAGATTTTTGTTTTATTTGTAGGTCAGTCAAAAAGAGTTGCTAGAATAGTCCAGAACTAAGGAAAAAATTCAGGGAAAGACCACAGCCTACATCACTGCTGCTGGAGAATGATTCCATGACAACCAGGAGTTTATTCCTCTACCCGAAACTGTACCGCCTTACCCACAGTAGCACCACTAGACTATTGCTTCTCTTGGGAGGGGAGGAAGAATTCTCCCAGCAAGACTGTTTAGTAGGCCAAAATGAACTTCTCCGCTCCCAAAGGCTGTGATGGAAATCTGAATAGCCATATGAGTCAGGCAGGACCTCAATAACCCAGTCTTTCACAGCTAACTTCACAAGATGAAGCACTGCATCACTGTTGCCATGAACAGAAAGGTCACCCTGAAGTTTTGATGTAATCCACCTCAGCTGCCCAGGAACCCAGGGAACTGGCTAATAAAAAGCAGTAAAACAATAGTTTTCCAACACCAGGTAACTTTTTCAGACACTAGATTCACAAACCTGGTTGCTATTCTGCCTGAGTAGTTTTGCTTCTCATCATTCAAATTCAAGGACAAAGCTCAAGGTCTGTGATTTGTCTGTTGAGTTCAGTGTCTTATAATACCTATTCCATATACTTGTGAAGCTCTAGCAGCATCTTATACAGTCGGGCCATAGTATCAGAACACTGTTGCAAGAGTGGCCATTTAAAAAACTCTACAGCACTGTTTGTTGAAGCTTGGCATGTCCTGCTGGGCACAGTTATCCTCCTACACTGGAAAAAGCCCATGAAAATTCACAGAATGAAATTCCAGCTTTAGTGAGATGGATGGGAAACACCCAGAATTTCAGCAGAAACAGAGTTTTACTGAAGGAAGACATAGATTTCCAGCCACTCATTGTTGCTCCAAACAGCCAGAGGAACCAAAGCCAGGCTGGCAATGTTTTCCCACCCTCTTCCTTATGTACACCCTGATAAAAGTTAACAAGTGGTGTCTGTTGATGTGGAACACACTATCATCCTGCAACCACACAAAGATTGCATCAATTTTAATCTCAGTCTACAAAGTAACAGTAAAATGCTGGCCAAGAATCAAACTAATAGTATCAGTCCATGAGCACAGAGAAATATTTCTGTTAAAAATCTAACATCTAAGGTGTTTTTAATCAAGCTTTTTAAACTAGATCTCTCTCATGGCCTTAAGCAAAGGGCTTTCTGAGATGTGAGTAGAGAATACCACAAATTCAGTGAGAACACATTCAATATGAGGTAACAATGAGATACAGAAGAAGGCATAAAATAAGATGATTATTCAAGATGTTCCCCTTCTGTATAAGACATAACTAAAATATCGTCATGACTTGCCAGGAGCAGAGGTTGTCTGCTGAGGCAGTAAGTACCCCTGATAACTTCATCCAGCAGCCAGAGGCCGAGCTGCCTAGCCCCCTCTCATTAAGGGAGAAGTGCTCCTTTCAATGAGGCACTTCAACAGTGGTCTACCTTTGAACGTGCAAATACCCCCATTAAATCTGGTGGATCAGGGCCAAAACTAATTAATTTAGTGATGCTTTGCATCAAAATCTCACTTGCAATACATAGTACTCACAATCAGAAAGGGAGGGGATTAATTAAACTAACTCTTTAGAAAGCTGAGCAGGTTAGGACTGGGTTAGGACTAAAGAGCATAATGATATCCTTAGTGGAAGCCAGAAAAGCAAATGATCCCTGTGAAACTGATAGGAATTTGCTGAGGGTTTATTTCTATTTGGGTTTTTTTGTGAGATAAGTGAATTGGGACTGGCAAGACAACTAATTCTGGGTCCAAGAGGCCATGCACTTTTATTTAGATTACTTCTTTCAGCCTGCCCCTACCAACTAGGCTCAGCCCAAACTGTATCATGATCAGCAGGTTCACAGCACTTCTAGGTATCAAAACAGGCCATGGAAAGCTTTAATCGCTTGAGATCAGGGAAAAAAAAAAAAAAAAAAAAAGAGGGAGAAAGAAAGGAAAAAGAAAAGGAAAAAAAGTAAACCACTGTATATTTTCAGACATGTCTTAAATGTGAACTTAGATGCATTCAGACCATGGCTTCACTGTACCCAGCTTAGCAAGCAGGCTGGACAAAAAGACATGGGTTTTACAGTATGCTGTACTGCAGTGGAAAAACCAGATTCTGATGGATTACACATACTAACAGAACAAGAAAAAAAATTAGTCAGAGTTACTGGAACAATATTTAAGAAAGTAGAACAATAATTGCAGCACTGCAGGCCCTCTGGCTGAGCCTGATTCTCTAAGGCCCCTTGGGGTCTGTCAGCAGCTTGATCATGACATCCTCCCTCATGTCAATTGAAGGGTGCTGCTTTGCACCCGCTGAGAATTTGGTCTTTAAACTCACCCAGCTTGTGTCAGGTGACCTCTTACGACCTTTCTGCAACACTGCAAAATCTTTAATGGTTTGGCACTGCTCAAAACCATTCCATTTTGTAAGAGGAAAGTAAGCAGTATTTCACCTGCCTGGAAGGACCCTTCGCTTCAAGCTGATTAAGGAGGAAACACTGTCACAACCTCAGTTCTTTTAATGTGACAGTCAGTAATGAATGGCTGAGGTGACTGTGATCTTTGCGTTCTATGGCCAGTCTATTTCCTAAGGGTGTTTCCTGTGACTATACAAAATTACGGGCATGTCATAGTTTAGGAATAGTATTCCCCAATTTCGTGTTCCCACTGTGCGCCGCTCACTCACTTCCCCCTCATCCCCCTCACCCCTTCGGAGGAATGGAGAGGAGAATTGGAGGCACAAAAAGGTGAAGATCACAGGTTGAGGTAAGAACAATTTACTAGAAACAACAATGAAATAAAAAAATTAACAGTGTCAACAACAGTAATAAGAGTGTTCAAGATAGGTGAACAATTCACATTCGATTGTGCAAGGATTCACCTCGGATTGCTCAACGAACAGTACCCCTCCTGGGTGCTGCGAAAATTAACCCTGTCCTGGCCAGAAACAGGATAGGGCAAAGCAATGAGAAACTCATGCCAGACAATGTTGAACACTCCAGAGTCAGAGCAACATGAAACCAGCATTTCCATATATGCTGTCTATTAGCACATGTGTTTATATAAGGTTCTGTTCTCTGTAAAGTGGCAGGCAAGAACTGAGAAACTATAGGTTTGGATATTTTATTTTTCCTACCAGGAAATATATTTTGCCTGTATGTGTACATTGTATGGATCCGTTTGCAAAAAAACCCCAAAGAGACTCGTCAGCATCTTTGCAAAAACAAGTCCAAATTCCTTTTAATTTTAAAACATAATAAACTTTCCTTTGTTCAGACAGGTGAGTCTCTCTGAAACAACTACTCACAGTCCTGTTGAGGAAGTTATAGAGTTTGATAAACTTCCAGAACGGTAGAAAACAATCCAGACTGAACACAAGTTTTTGACATTACACTTGGGAAATTACTGCCTTTGCAAACATTAACATCTCCATGTCTAAGCCCTCAGTTCCAACAGTCATGTACGTTCATGCATGGAAAAACCCATAAGAACACTGACATGCCAGAATGTTTGCAGGATGACTGCCTGTGAAAGGTTATTCACAGACACAGTCTCAGGCAAAATCACGCCCTCAGAGTTATTACAACCCTGCCAAAGCCATGGAAAGCCAACAGTTTTCTACTGTGTGAGGAACAATAGAGCTATTCTGGACAAGATTTATTCTGAAAAGTAGAGGTTGAGGATAGTCATAATTTTCTTTTCAGAGCCCCAGAAGCTGCTGTGCCTGACCATGAAGGTTGCCACAGGACGTATCAACCCACCAGAAAAGCTAAAGGCAGAGAAATCAGAAGCTGAAGGTGAAAGCACAAGCTTTCCCTTCTGTATGCCCCACTCCACACACTCCCATGGCTTGTACATGTTTCCTTTGCCACAGATTACAAAAATGAATCCTGAAATCATTGGACTTAGAAGCCAGCAAAAGCACTTGATACTGCATTGCAGCCACAGAGGAGTCCACAGCAGCCATGTGATCTGTGTCCTGGGCACTGACTGTGCCTCTGGGCTGCAGAATCCTCTGTGAAGGTCTGTAGGGAGGGCGCATGCCCGGGGAGGGGGGTCACACACTGTTTGGTTATCACTGATTTTCCCCAGCAATGGTGGTAGCTCCACTGCATCTCAACATCCAGTGATAAAGACCTTGCTTTCTCCTTGTGGGAATTACCAGCCAAAGGCATGTGGACCCAAATCACAAGATGTCAGAGACCTGAGAGCAAGGGCCTGCCTGGGTAGGTTCTCACCTTGGGGGATTAGAGCTATTTTAGGCAGATCAAAAGCTGTTGGTTTCTTACCCAAGCTCACTCACCGGGTGACACGATGTACCCTTCTCCTGACATCCTCATCTACACTGATCTTCCCCAACTCCCTGCCCGCACGGCTCTGTAAACCTCCTTTAATCTCCTGCCAGGCACTGCAAACTTACCCCCTGCCTTCTCTGACAGCCTGATGCAAGGAGCCCACTGCCCCAGGCCCACTTGGAGGAACAAGACTCAAAAATAAAAAATACAAGGTCACCATGGACCTACATTAAAAATGCCTCTCTCACACATGATATGCCAGTCAGAGCTTTTTCATTCTGTGTGGGTGACCATACGATGGAACAGATTGCCCAAAGAGGCTGTGGAGTCTCCCTCACTGGACATGTTCCAGAACTGACTGGTCACAGTCCTGTGCCATGTGCTCTGGGATGACCCTGCTTGAGCAGGGAGGTTGGACCAGATGATTCACCATGCTCCCTTCCAACCTGACCCATTCTGGGATCCTGTGATTCTGTGGGTAGAAGTCAGGTTGCATAAGAAGCACTCTGAGCTGTAAAGAAGCTGCAGAGAGGTACAAAGCCTCCTCTTAAATGTGGTGGAAAAGAAGACAACAAAGAGGCAAAACCCAGGCTAGATATCTGTGATCTAATAAAATCCCACCCATGTCATCAGCAGCATGGGTGAATTTTGCATTGGGATGTTTCATGCCTGAGCAGTGGATTCCAATTGCAGTGAGTTTTTCTCTGAGATAAAGGTACTTAAAATGTCCACTTTTTAATGTTTTGGAGTTTCTCATGTTTTGGGTGAAATCCCAAACACAGATGACACAATAATTGCAGGCACAAATACATTTTGAGTCCTTTGAGAGGAACAGGGCTGTATCCATTCCACATGTTAACATAATCAGTGACATCCAATATCACTGAAAGCTGTTTACACTGTCAGTAATAATCCTGGAAGAAAGAGTTTTTGAGCTGCTTTTTATTGACACTCACCTCATTCCAGAGATCAGCAAAAACGCAGGTAGTTGATACAGCCAGCTACAGAGATTTTGTTTTCTCTAAATAAATCTGAATAAACAATAAAAGGTTAAGTGCTCTTTTTTCAGAGCTTGAAACACAAGCAAACAAATTGAGGGTAGAGAACTCAATTATATCAAGCAGAAGCTACTGGCAGTTACACTCAGCAGAGCTGAATAATTTTCAATTATTCTAGGAAGAGAGGTCAACAAAATATGTTCCCTAGTCTGTACATTCCTAAACCCAGACCTCCTAATGTTAGAGTGCCCTTTGTCAGGGTAATTCAGTGGGGTTTTCTTCCCAGCAAGCACCCTTTTCCCTACTTTGATGTATCAAGCTCTTTCCTTGGGATAAATATGTGCCTGCCACAGAGAAAACATTTGAACCCCCACCTTCCAAAAGCCAAACTTCGACTCTGTCACAGCCAAGCATTCAGCCAGAGAGGTGCTACAACATGACATCTGCTGCTCCAAGTACCGCTCTGACCCAGGTTGCCAAGGGTTTTAACCCAGCAAAACGAGGAGGTGGCCCCATCCCAGGGTGACCTGCATCAGTGTCTGAGCTTCCCAGCTGTGTCGGCACATCCCAGGTGATGCAGAGGGTTTTCCCAAAAAGGGACTGCAGAGGCTCAGCAGAAGACTCTGGAACATGGTATGACTGTGACTGCTCCTACCAAATTATATCAGGAGTTCTGAGTACAGCATACCAATTTTGTCATATCTCACTGGCTTTGAGACTTCGTCTCTGCTTCCATCATTCTGCTACACTTCTAGCTTCAGAACTTCTTGCTGCAATTTATCCTTGGTTTTTCTCTCAGCAGAGTTTTGAGGGGAGGGGGGTTTTGTGAGTTTTTCTCTCCAAGAGGCATCAGGAATGGAGTTACACTTTGTGTCACAAAGCCTCTCCATCACCACAGAAAGAGAAAGGAAACTTCTGCTTTGGTGTACCTCACACACTCGTATATACAGCAAACAACATGCAGGCAGGATGGCAAAATTTCTAGCATGTGGAATGAACAAGGAAATTTTCTATGTACTTCTGTTTTCACATACAGCAGCACCTAAGTGTGGCAATTACAGTATCAGGAAAGATGCTCAAATGTTTATTTCTCCATTAGAACTCTACACTGCTATCTGGTCTAAATCGTGCAGTGAATCCCAACAGAAGGAGCTTTTATGATGATAGTGTCATTTTTACATCAAATACAAGCTGATGATCTTCAGTGGAAGGAGAAAGCCATTAAAAATTGACTAACCTCTTTTTTAGTCAGAAAAGAGAGGTTTTATTTAAAACCTTTGTGTGAGAGGCAATCCATTTATCCTCAAATACCTGCCCATAAAGTTGCCACTATATGTAGAGAGAAGGCAAAAGAAGAAAAATAAACCTATTTTCTTTTTTCCCACAGAATGCCCAAAAACTGTCCACTATGTATAAAAGAGGGTTTGAACTGGCTAAGAACTAAATGGATTCTGGACAGGAAAACTCCCTCACTCTTAGATTCAGTCCTTCCTTGGAGGTCCATAATAGTTGTTAGCTTCTCAGTGACTGAATTTTCTCTTTCTGAGACTGGCTTATACTTCATAGAACCCAGCTCAGGCTGGACCTCAAAAGACCATCTGGTGAGATCCCTCTTATGAGAATCAGTAGGAAAGTCTTGCTGCAGGATGATGGACCTCATTTTGAGGTCTTGACTGTGTCAGGAAAAAGCAATAGAAAGGTACAGGCTTAAAAAGTCTTGCAAATTTTGTAAACATAGTGTGTGCTACCGGCAGCTCAGTACACTCTTCTATTTTAGGAGAACTTAAATGTCAGACACTGCAGAGCTGCTCCCATCACCTCATTTTTATAACATGGAAGAAAATAGTCACAGACATAAGAAAAAGCAATGGTAAAGAAATGGCTCTTATGTCATCCCAGTCTCTCAGTTGCTTCCTAATTCTGCTTTGGTATTCCACTCCACTGCTCACCCTCCCAACACACTCTGCTGTAAGATTGCCCTGATGTTACTGCCTCTGCTACCGAAAAAACAACCATGGTTTTAAGGGGGGTGGCCTACAGGTTCCACAAAGAGAGTCTCAAATACCTCATCCCTTGGCAGGGTATTCTTCTGTGCACACACATTACGTAGGCATTGCATTGCTGCAATATTTGGGAACTAAAAGCAAGCAAAGAAAGAAGTCGGTAGCCTATTCTTAAAAAGCACCTTTTGGGCCACTCCAGCTCTGCTCTTTACACCCCTGTGCAACAGAGAAAGTTCCTGTATAAGTCTCAACCCTCTTCCACTTAGAGGAAATGGGAAGCCAAAGATGTGGCAAGTAAACTGTTCTGTGCCTCAGTTTTCTGCTGTACCTCTGAGGTTTTGAAGGCTCAGGAGCATGCTTGGAGCCTAACGTGGAAGGCACATCCTCAGTGCTGTTTCTGAAAGGCAGGGAAGGGCAGAGGGGCTGTGACTTAGAGGCAAGCATCTCCAACCTCTGTCATCTACCTGCTGGCATTCCATGATTTTTAATACTGTCTTTTACACTCTGAAGGGTCCATGATAATCACCCACAAAGTGATCTCACCATTCTGTTTCAAATCCCTTTTTTCCACTCTCCTGCAAAACATTGCCAAATTTGGGGTATTTGTTGTGCTACAACCTACTGCACTGACATCATCAGAGTGCTACAGGTGTTCCCTGCTCTGAGTGTTGTCTTGCAAAATATTGTAAGGATTTTGGATAGCAGACCCCCCTGCCTTGTTTCTCAGTGGGTTCTGTACAAAGATATCCAGATCCATAGCTAGGGTCCAAGTAAACTGTGCTAATAAAAAGCAAAAGAAGATGATTTCCTGAGCTCTGTATGCATCATTTGACAAAAAAAAAAATTCAGGTCACATATAAGCAATAAACTCTAGGTCAAATTTAAGCAGTTTCCTTTTATTTACTTCCATTTTATTGACAATGAACAACTCTTAGTGGGTAAACCTGAAAATATACCTCCAGTAACAATTGTTTTGCCTTGGGTAGTTATGCAGAATTCCAGCTACACCATCTGTATAGCATTTCTTTTTCCCCACACATACAAATACACACTCATACTTAATACATTAGCATTTCCACTATACATTTTTGCAGTGTATCCAGTTAAGCAAATTGCTCAATTAGCTGAATAGGGTTTTTTCTTTTCATTGTGAACAGACAGAGTCTTACCGAATGGAACAGCGTTCTCAGTAAGAGGTCAGTTGGGTGGGATTTTTGGAATAAAGGAGAGAGGATGAGTGGGTTGTAAGAGATTTTTTTAATTGTTCACATTTTATTGCCTTTAAAAGCCAAAGAGAGAGGGCAAACCAACACACGTCCTGGTTCATGCTGATATGTAACAGTAGTGTGTAGCAGAGAAAGCCCACCATACTTAGTGGAATTTTCCTTTTACAGTGTGCACCTCATGGACACAGAAAAGATTGTGGGACTGTCAAATAGCGAGTGTCAGGGAATGGTATATCCACTCGTTGGTAAAATAAGTCAGTTAATTTGGCAGGTAAGTATTAAGTAATCATATTGTCAGAACAAGGCAAGTGGCTAAGAAAGGAAGACAAAGACAAAAAGAAAAAAATATAAAGACGAGGAAATAGGAAAGAACCAAAGAGGAGAGGGGGAAGGGAGGGAATGCGTGAGTTTGATGGCCAAGTGATGAGAGTGTGAACGATGATGATCCCTCTGTTCTGGATGGTTCCAGGTCACCTCATCCTTGTGTCTCACGTTGGACTCCACTGCTGCTTTTCCACTGTCTGGGAGAATCTGAACATCATTCCACCCAGGTTTTATTACATATGAAATGTAATGGCTGAGAAAAACTTGAGCAGGTTGGATATATTCTCATCCATGTTTGAGAAGATATTTTTTCAAAAAATTTTACCATTTTCGTGCTCTCAATGGATTTTTATCATTTTTTGCCTACTCAAGTCTTAAAAAATATTCGTTGGATTTTTTAAAACATTGTTCCATCTTGATTTGAGTTTTCCCTTATTTGGTTCCAACAGTGCAAAATTTTAAATGAGCCAAATGAATTTTTTAAATTTCATTATATTTTTCCTGAGGTAAAAATGTCTGATATTTGCCTAGGCAAAGTGTTGCATCACGTACTCTATTTATGTTTCAGTATTGCAGTGACTTTTAAAAGCTCACAGCAGGAAATTAAGAAAAGCCTGAACTCATAATTATTAAATAATAATAAAAAATGCACTCTGCTAAGGTTGCATTTATTCAAAATTGTACAATTAATATATCCCCATGTTTCCATTAATATATATTCCGGTGGAGAAATTGATAGGAAATGTGGTCATGGCATGAACTTTACTGCAGATTTGAATAGTCTCTGCTGAGTAGAGTTTAATTGAGCAAAGCAGCTTGGATAAGGAGTACTATACAAAAATGAGATTACCCATCGCACACCATCTAAATGATCAATATCCAGGTCCTCCTTGTGTTGACAGAGTTGGAAGGATTCTACTTAACACAATCAGACATCACAGGTGATGGGGGAATTTAAATGTCCCCTTCCAGTGTGGGGCAAATCATTACTCTCTTGAACTTGCTCCAGCCTTTACCCTCCTTGCTGTAGCGATGAAAACACCTGCAGCTTCTAAAGCCAGCCCAGGGGAACATCATGTAGGGCCCAGATTTCATTAACCTTCATTGGTTTCTCATTACAATGGTGAATTTGTGACATCTGTTGTCGTCTGTCTTCACTCATCAACCATAAGTTGTTAGTCCTTGCCTTTATGGTTCTTCAGCACATTGCTCATCCTTCTGTGCTGCACACAGTCTCTTACCACATGATTAATTCCTGTTTTCAGCCTGCCACCAGTGCTACCTGACCACTTGCTCACCTCCAAAGCAAGTCTAAGTTTTACTCCTTGCTCATAACGAGCTTTTTCATTGGCTCCTGCAGAGTCAGTGCATTACTTCTCTCTGTATTCCCCACGAAAGCTACCTTTGCCACAAGGGCCCACAAAGCACAGACCTAGGACAAGGACTCAGCATACCACAAGCTGAGTGGTGAGTGCCATGCAACTCTTTCTTCTGTGATCGTGTGTCTGTTTCAGACAATCCTGTTCTCATACTTTGACAAACTCCTAGGCAGTCAGCCACTATCCTCTGAAATATAAATCCTTGGTGGACTCCTGGAGATGCTACTGCAAAAAACACAGTAAACATCTAGAACCCAACTCTGTGTCTTCTGATCCATTCTCCATCATTTATCTTTCTCTACTGAAGACCACAGGGTAGGTAATGTCCCTGTATGAGCCAGTGCATAGGTCTCAAAAAACACCAGAGGTAAAAGCATAAGTGCTCAGATTCCCACATAATAGTAGGAAGCTTTAATTTAATTTTATTTTTTTAATTTAAAGCACATACCAAACACTGTGAATAACTGGCAAAAAGCAAGGTTTAAAAGGAGAAAAAAAGGTTTTTTAAGCTTTTAACTTAAATTGTGTTTATTGTGCATGGAGACCAAATTCACATAGTGTTTATTTCTTGAAAGCACAGAGAAAAACACAAATGTGTTGCTGCTGTTGGAGACAAAGGATGAGATGTGCAGGGCTTCCACAGCACCTGACAGAAAAAGTGTCACTGATTCTTTACACACTAGTGTATATCATAACACAACAAAGCCAGTGGCTCTTCTGCCTTCTCAAACAGGAGGCACAACACAAAATGCCCCAATCCCCACCCAGAACTAAAAGCATATTGCTAAATATTCACCCAAATTTATGCCTGGAGACCAAATATTCATGAGATAATGAGAACAGCCCTGCTGCCATAGGAAAATATTCTGGCTATTCAAGTATCATGTCCACGTGCCTCAGAAAAAGCAATTTTAATCATAATTTTATCTCTGGTATTATGAAAATAGCCAAAGATTTCTTCTTCAAAGCTACAAAAAACAGCCAGCAAAAAATTTATTTCACTAGTCTTCACTGACAGACTCTCTTGTCTGCAGCAATTCACAACTCCGGCTACTGAAGTTCATCATTTTTTCTTTGCCTCCCTCAGTGCTGAGGAGATTTTTATAACTGTTGCAGTCAGTCTTGAAATAAGTATACAGCACAAGGGTGCTGCATGTTACCAGTCAAGCAGAAGAAGACAAAGACAAATAAAAAGCAATGAAAAGACGTGATATAGATATAGGGGAGATTGTGACTACCAAAGAGCTAATGGTTTTGTGATGGTAAGAACTGAGCTTGGAAGAATACCCAGTATTAGTAATGGTTTTGTTGAAAAACCTCTTCAGACCATTAAAGTATTATGCTGTTCTTTATCACACTTTTTCGCTGCCTCTTCTTTTCTTTGCTAGTTGGTTGGGGGTTTTTATACTCTTTCTTTATATCTCCCCTACTGGATTGAATAGCGTTGAGCTGCCTTTGCCATACAAAATCACAGATCAGTAGATTTTTGTTTCATTCTAGACATAATTTGAGACAATCAAATTTGAATGGCAATTTTGTGTTCACATCTTTTATTTATTAAGGGTCTTCAAAATACAGGGAAAAAAGAAAATACAAAACCCAGTATATGCAGGAAATGAGAAAAAAAGAAGTGGGGAAAAAGCAGGCACAAAAATGGGAAAAAAAAGAAAAAAAATAAGTCTTTTTCTCTTTGTTTTTTCTTCTAAGAGATGAAAAGCTACTGAGCCCCTCCCTTGCATGGATATGCTCAGTACGAGAGGCTGAAAGGATTCCAACAGGACAGCACTCAGAGCTCTCACCATCTGTCCTGAGCAGATCCAGTTTAAATTACAGCAGCTCACAGTCCCTGTACCCCTAACCAGCATGCAGGGTGCCCAGCTGAGAGGCACTGGAGCACACCAGCATCTCCTGTGTGGTTTGCATCCCAGGGTGCAAACTGGTGCAAACCAACCACATCAGGCCTGTACCTGGAGCCCCTTGTCCCCCTTTTGCATCCTCTCAGCCAAGGATACAGGTACAGATAATGACACGGCATCTCTGCTATTTGACAAGCACAGAGGGAGAAGAGTGTGGGACAACATCTGAGCTGCTCCAAAGCCGCAAGTTTTAATGTTGGGTTAGGTGAGAATTTTTCACAGGTAGTAGGACTGGGAGCTCCCTCAGGCCCCAGGGAAGGAAAAGAACACTTACTTTTCTTTGGACTTTGCCCAAAGTTTTTATTTCATTATTTGAAATTGATTTTGCTGGATAAGTAACCAGGGCCCAGGATCAGAGGAGCAGACACACCTTCAGGAGTTAGACTATGCTGTGCCACCAGAATAAGCTGTGAAAAACTGGTGCATTTCACAACTGCTTTCTATTGTTAGCCCATCACTATAGTTCTGCATTAAAAAATCACTTCAAATGAAGAAAAGGGAAAATGTATTCTTCTTTCTCATCACTAGATTGTTGTCCTTCCCTTCCATCCACAATAAATATTTTTAAATTTAAATGTAAAAGCAAGTTATGGGTGTTTACCCCTGTGTTTGCAGAAATAGAAGTAAATTTTGCTGTAGGGTGATTCTTACTTTTAAATATATTTCAAAAGTGTTGGTTTATGTAATGACAGCCATGCATCCTGCATGCATGACTTGCTTAACTTGTTTTCCCTATCTTCTTGGCAGATGGGCTCAAGGGCTGCAGAAGAGGTTCCTAAATTACATTTCCCTTTGCCATATTTCAGTATACAAGTAAATGTCCAATTTCTACACATTATGAGCACTGTTTCTAGTTGCAGCCCCCTAGGACTGCACCCTCCTTCAGTCTGAAAATCAAGACCTAAGACTCAAAGCCCATGCTGAAGGTTGCTTCAGTAAAGGTTTTATGCCTGAATCAGTAATCTGCTCATTAGGCTTGCCAGATTTTCCCAGTAATAACTCTTCACATTAGTTATTTGAGCTCAGATGCAGTATTTGCAGAAGAAAAACATTCTGCAGTTTACCATTCTGGAAAGAGATGATTGTTGTGTTGTCAATAACAAGAAGGATTACAGAGTAGGCGAATTTGTTACATACATGTATGGCCCATGAAATACATCCCTCTATGAATCTTTAAATACTATCAGCCTACAGTAATTATTACTTACACTCCACCCACTTCATCCTTCTTTCCTTCCTTTCCTCTGAAGAATAATTTGACAGTTGTGTTCCATGAGAAAGTTGAACTACAAAATTATTTCTACGTCTAACAGGGACGCAAGTATGCTACCATAAGTACAGTTAAGAAAATGTGGACAAATTTGAAACCCTCATCCATATGAAAGCAAAAATCAGGATGTTTTGTACAACTGAAATGGCCTGGAGAAACCTAAGGCTGTGGTGGAAGGGGAAAAGGCAGAAGGTATTAAACCCTCACCCCCTACTGCAGACCCAGAGCTATCCCCACTAGCATTGTAAAATGGAATTTATAGCTAAAATCAAGAAAATAGATGCAGGCATTAGGATCACAGGTGCTACTTCACTGACAGCCTATTATAAAGCTCCAACTGTGTCCAAAGTTATAAAGCAATTTCATAGTTATATTTATCAGGATGAACAATGTGCAAATCCACTTCTTTGCCTTTTTTTTTTCCTCAATATGTCATTATTAAAAGATTCCTGCTGTACCTAGCAAGGTTTCCCCAGATGTTGATCCAGTGCTGCAGTGAATGGCAAATGTAGAGCCCACACACAGAAAAGAGGCACACAAGCCCTGCAGCAATGGGAAGGAAAGAGGCTCCTGCTATCCCACAGGAGGGGAAAAGGCAGAGCACTTGTCCACAAAACTCCCAGTGGTAAACAGAGGCCAAAGGAATCCCAGCAAGTGAATGAGATTTTTAAAAAAATGCACAGAACAAGGTCTAGAGGCCAAGAAAATAAAAGGATATTTTCAGCAGACATATTCTGAAAGTGAGGGGGGAAAAAGAAGGATGTTTGGAAATGGTGAATAAGCAGCATTCCAGGCTGGCAGCCATACTGAGCTAACAGAGTTGGAGAACCTGAAGAAGTCACAAATTTTCCACCTTATGGTATCAGTGTGTTAAGAGCAAAATTCAGCTGTTTCTGAGTACCTTTATGGAAATGAAATCAGGGCTATTAAAATGATGCCATCAAAATCAGAGACCACATCATGAATTATGAGCGAAAAGGAATCTTTTTGTACTGTACATCCAAACAGATAGGGTGTCTTACCTACAGCTCACATATGCAGTGTTTATAGAAATCAGTCTTTGCTGAAAACAACTAGAAGCTTATGAGCAAAGAGGCTTGGCTTACTCAAATGCCGTCCTGAGAATCCAAACACGATTTTTCTTCTAAATCACAAATTAATTCTTTTAAAAGGAAATTAAAATTTAAAGAGCTGAGAAAATGAAGGAATCTGCTTAAGAGTATCTGCCCAAGCACACTGGAGGAAATTCCAGCAAGAGGGACAGGAATGTCCAGAAGGAGATGGGAACCATGCTTCTCAACTCTACCAAAAAAAAAAATAAATAACCCTAGGGAATTTGCATGGCACATGAACAGGACAAACAGTTCAGAATGAAAATCAGGGTTGTGAAGGCAGTGTTTTAGCAGGGCATAACCAGGAAAAGGCACTCCCAAACTCTTTTATCATCTCCCCAGGGGCTGATGGGGGTTTGTTTAAAGGCCCTATAATGGTACTTTCAAAGATCTTACAAAAAATATATGTACAGCAGTCAGGACCCAGCAGAAGAAGGAAAAACATCATGGGAATCAGAGCCCTAAGAGAGTTCTGAAAAGGTTTCTACAACCCATGAAACCACTGAGGTGATTGAAACTAGGCCTGAAAGCAAGGTCTCACCTACATGGATATTGTGAAAAATTGGAGGTTGGTTTACAAATCTATTTTATCTCTTTTCTGTTTTTGCCATTCATTTTATGCTTCTCTATTTCTTTACATTACTTATTGTACTTGAATATCATAATGGAGTCTGGAGTTTAAAATTCTTTTGCTGTATTTAGAGAATTCACCATCAGGTGAAGGCACAGCCAGATCCACCTCAATGCCCTGAGCCTCTCAGAGTCTCACAAGTCCATACTGATAACCAGCAGTAGAACCAAGCCCTGCTCAACATTTAGCACTATTAAATTATGACACCAAATAAATACATGTAGGTACCACCTTACATTATATTGAACATAAAGGCAGAAAACAGGAATGTCTCTTGCATTGGGACCTTGTGTCGGAAGAACAAGAGATGATGCATAGAAGACAGAACTAAAATGAGCCAAGAAATGTCAATGTCATTCTGCAAATGTCACCAGGTTGGGATAAGTAGCCTGGGGACATTTACAGGGAGCAATGGGAGCTGGAGAGAAGATGGCAGTGACTGTACCCCTGTACTCAGCACAGGTGAAGCTGCGCCTCAAATCCTGTGCTCACTTTTGGGCCTCTCCCTACTAGAAGAATATTGAGGTGCTGGAGTGAGTCCAGAGAAGGACAACAGAGCTGGTGAAGGGTCTGGAGCACAAGTCCGATGAGGAGCAGCTGAGGGAACTGGGGGTGTTTAGTCTGGAGAAAAGGAGGCTCAGGGATGACCTTACTGCTGTCTACAACTCCATGAAAGGAGGCTGTGGTGAGGTGAGGGTCAGTCTCTTCCCCCAAGTAACAAGCGACAAGAGGAAATGACCAAAAGTTGCACCAGGGGAGGTTTAGCTTGGATATTAGGAAAAACATCTTCATGGAAAGGGTTGGGAAGAACTGAAATACGCTGTCCAGGGAAGTGGTTGAGTCACCATCCCTGGTGTTATTTAAAAGACCTGTAGGTGTGGTGATGAGGATAGGGGTTAGTGGTGGATCTGGCAGTGTTAGCTCAGTGGTTGGACCTGATCATCTTAAGGGTCTTTTCCAACCTAAATGACTCCATGATTCTATGATGGCAAATGGGAATGAAAAAAATGGGGCAGCAGAAGTAACTGGGAGGTGCTGGGGAGGAGTTAATTGCACACCAAGGGCAAGGGTACGGGCTTTGCCATGCAGAGGTGCTCAAAGCACTCTGTGGAGAAAAAGGCACATCCAGCCTCAACCAATCCACTCTGGATGCTAAGGCATGAAAACATTTGGGCCCAGATTCTTTCCTGAGCCAACTCCACAATGATACCAGAAATTATGCAAGTTAAGAGGCATGTCTCTTACAAAAATGATGCAATAATCAGTATCTACAGTTCGATTATGAGATAATTAATTTTAATTGCATATTACATTCTCATTGAATTAAAAGATTTGAAGACTTTGACTATTTTTACATTCCTCTTGCAATACATTTTGTAGTCTGTGCTATTTAGAGACAGAAAATTGCAACTATTTTAAAAACACGACAATGAGTTTCACCTCCCTGAGGGAAATCCTGAATTATTACCTTTGATGGTATCAGGGTTTCATCCTTATTCTGTTGGAGAAAATGATTCAAGACCACTTCTTAGCTTTCCTTTCCACCAATTTTGAGAGCCTTGAGGTCCCAACACTGAGGTGAAAACACTCACCATTTATTAGGTGGAAGAGGAGAAATTATGTTAGAATTTTTTTCTCCACTGGAAAATGTTGAAAATAAAAACATCCTTTTTGCCACATCTACCTGGTGCCACGCAGTAAGCAGGAGCATTGCTGGACCCTAAGTCAGCTCCCTCCCAGGGGAATGGGCTGCCACCCTGTCCCAGGTGGCACTTTTCTGCTTCTACAGCTACTCCACTCTTGACTCCATCACGACTTTGCGAGGTGCAAGGGAGGGTGACTGAGGTCAGACATTGCCCCATGCAGCAGAGGCGGGTTTTGCCTGTTCTGATTTTCCATTTTTTAGCTCCTGCCAGCTGCAGAACATTGAGCAAAATGTCCCCACTCCAGCCCTAGACAATTCACTGTAATAAGTCTCTGGCTGAATTGCACCTCATGGTCCCACTGTGAGCGAACAAATCACCAACTTCTCCAATTGTTCAGATATCTCCTCAAGGAGTTGCTGAATAAGTCATGCCAGTAATCGGCAGTTTGTCACTTCCCATCCAGCTGTTTGCAGCACATATTCAAGACCTGGCCTTTGAAGCTGACTGGGTTCCCAGGGCTTTGGACATCCAGCCAGGAGGCTCTGCTGTTTCAAGGGACAAAGTAAGAGATTTCTCTATTGGCCTTCAGCAATGAAAAGATAGCATTTTCTGTGCCATGAGCATCTCCAAAGATAAAGGAGGAGGGAGAGCAGATAGACCCTCACCATCCCTTTGCATGACGTAGTGTGTACTCCATCTCCCAGTCTGATCCCAGCATGCCTGCCTTTCCCAGCTGGATCTGAACACCCACACTCCCCTGTCTTCAAGCTCTCAGGAGGCCAGTTTGTGCTTAGCCAGGCACCAGCGCTGTCTGTGGAGGTGTGGTGGTGGGACATCTTCCCACAGGCAAGAGGAGACAGATCCTGTGAGCCCCAAATGTACAGAGCAGGAGGCTCCATGACTAACTGAGATGAAATGCAAGATACCAAGGATGTGGAAAGGAAATAATAAAACCTGGGTTTAGAAGCATATCCCCATTTTTATGCATAAACACATAGCCTTGCCTATGCAGAGGGGTTTTTTCCAGCATCAGTGTCCCCTCGTGCCCACCCTTTTGTACCAAGGAGATTTATGCTATATCTTTCCTGAGATCCCAATATTTTAGACTCAAGAAGTATGCCATGACAAGTTTTATACATATTTCTAAGATATTCCTACCTTATACCCCTTATATCTATTTTCTTTCCTAGGCTTTCTTGCTTGTGCATGTTTTACTCACACTGGAAGGTGTGAAGGTATTGATTACACATCTCTTTCTGACACACCACAAAATACGCTATCTCCTGTCTTCGCCCTGGTGACTGGCTGACATGGCAGGTTTCTTGTCTAGGTAGAAAATACATCAAAATTGCATTACATGCTGCTGTTGTTTTTAATAGAAATACTATTCAACTCACCCAAGTTTTCTTCAGGAGATTTTTTTCATTTCACTTAATGTTGCACCTTCTCGGATTTTGACAGGTACACAAATGTTCCTGGAGGCTGCTGTTGCTCAGCTCGCTGTGTTGGCTGTGTTAAAAGTCTTTTATCCTGAGATCAGTGGTCATGGGGAAGCGAGCAAGCGATTAAGTTCTGCAATGTACCTTGCAAGTAGGGACCAATCATTTATTACTTCGCTGTGTCTGGAGCCACTAAACTAAGGCTTATCCAGTTCAATAACTGGTGGAACAAAGGCTACTCTGGCATGAAGGCTGTTTATATTTCACAGGGG
This sequence comes from Aleadryas rufinucha, assembly GCA_013397815.1. Classification (NCBI taxonomy): domain Eukaryota; kingdom Metazoa; phylum Chordata; class Aves; order Passeriformes; genus Aleadryas; species Aleadryas rufinucha. Next base: position 470,558 of record VZTH01019045.1, read on the forward strand.
ATTTTTTTTTTCTTTTTTTCTTTTTTTCCATTTTTTCTTAAACCATTGAGGGTCTTGGGAGTGTGTTCCTACAGTTCCACTCGCGGTCCATCTCACAGAGCCATCCAAAAACTGCAAGGCACACATGTCTACATATCGTCACTCAGAACAGCCCAGAGTGAAACCAGGCTCTTAAACAATAGCAAGGGGGTTTCTATGCAATACAAAAATATATTAAAAATACATAATGTAACTTGTCTTAATATACTTTTCTGAGTCTAAAAATATGCCAGACCAAAAGAAACATATTTACATAAAAAGCAGACAAGGTCAAATAACAAAGAAAGCCCTTAATTAGTTGTAATCAACTTTAATTTGCATACCGTATATAATTCCTAAATGATTGTTAATAATAACTTTATATAATGGACTTCCAATTTTCATGAAAATGGCACATTTTGATAAGCAGACACAAAACCCTAGTACTAATAAGGTTTAATTTGCATACATTAGACTGATTATCCAAACAAAAGGATTACAGTATTACTTCTCCATACCTTTATGTCCTTATTATGCACATTTATTAACTTCACAAAAGCTAGCTGTTAGTGACAAACAATAGCCGTGGCTGGAAGAGAAATCTACAGTATGAATAAAGTGCATTTTAATGCTAAGGAGCAAAGTTTATACTGCATAAATGTTTTGTTTAACTCTTTCTTTTGCAAAAGGCATTATTGCTTAGTAGGGCAGGCACTATTAGATGGATAAATCACTTTTTTGTTATGAGATTCATTTTTTTTCTTTTGGTAAAGCGTAGATTTTCTCAAAAAATTATGACCTGCTCATGCTCACAGTTTCCCAATGCTAAGCTAAAAAACATGGATGGGGCTTGAACATGTCGAGAAAAGTGTTTACAATCACAGGATTAAGCTGCTAACTCGTGTGATTCCAGGGCACCATGTTAATAAATATATTGCCACAAGCTTCGTTTTCACAGCATAAATAATGATACAGGTGGCAATAACTATTCCTGAGGGTATTACATATACCCTGCAATTAAAGTGTGAGCAGGGGGGAGGGAAAAAAATCATTAGTAGATCTGGTATCTGAAGCAAATGATGCTCACAAGGGGCTGAGAAGAAAGCCAATAGATGTGAAGCTTAAATTGAATGCCACCCTGGAGCTCCCTCAGAGCTGTGACACTGGGCTGTGCTGATGTGCAGTGGTGACAGTGATGTGAGCAGAGGATGTCATCTCTGCCGCATTTTGTGCCCTTCTGGTGCAATGCGCCGCCTTCGAACAGAAATGCTGCTTTTGGAGATTTGTTGTCAGCATGTTTTGATACTCCATGGACCAGCTGCCTCTTAAGGAAGAGTTGCTACTGTTGTCATCAACCTTGACTTCTCTGGGATAAATTCTTTCTTGCACAGTCTTTGACCAAGGTCTCCATGTCTACATGCAACTAATTTGTTCAACACAAATGAGCCACACAAAGCAGTTTTTAACCTGAGCCAGAAGCCATCCCGATGACTCCTTGAATATGCAGTGAGCATATGGCAAGGTTACCAAGTACGGGTAACACACCTTTTTTTCAGAATAATTTCCATCCAACCCTTTTGCAAAGGGCTGTGGGAACTGCTGTGACTTTTTCTTCACCTGTGCAGCTCAAAGCCACTGACTTCCAACTCAATGCTGGTTGATGACATGGGGGCAGAGCCCAGGGTCCTTCCCCCACCAGGAGCCCAAGAATTTCCCTGGGAAGCTGTGAAAGAATAAGAGCCTTGTGGTGCAGCTGAGGGTCTCTAACTGTGAATTTGTTGGTCTGAAAACAGCAGGTGGGGAAAACACGTTTCAGGGGATATGGAATACATGAGAACCTCAAAATCTAAGTAGAAACCTAGAGAGATCAGCTTTTTGCCATAAGTATAGTTGGAATTTATGATGGTATTTACTGTATTTGAGCTCTCCTATAAAGATACTGATATTTTGGAAGTTATCCAATATGCTTTTCTTCCAAGGAGACCTCGGAGAGAACGGATGCCTAAGGACAAGTCTCTGGAGACATGTTCCTGGACCTTCTGAATGAACCCCAGTTTATTCTTTAATACACAGAATGCCAGAAGATACAGCAAAGTCCACTCTGTGTCCAAAGCGACAGCCACCAAATTCTACTGACATCCACATGGATTTGGTTTCCTAAAAGCGCTGGTGAAAAGAAGAGTTGGCATCCTACATCATTTAGGCATTCCTAAAGACATCCCGGGTTATGAAGCATATTGAGTTTTGCATAGTTTTGAGATTAGTCAAAGAGCTCACAGTGACAGAAAACAGATTTTTTTTCAACCAGAACGTGAATACCTGATTTGCTTTTTCCTACCTGATCCTAGCTTTTTTTCCATTGAATCACACTGGGTTTGATCTGGCCTCACTTCTCTAAGGGATAATCCTTACACACAACTCCATTAGGTTACCTTTGGACCCAGACTGCTGTTGTCAGCCTGTAAATGAGAAGGTTCCCAAGTCCCTACTGTTGTATTCATATTCTTCTTCCTCTTCATAGCACTTCATGGTTCTCCCTGTACACCTGTTCCTTTTGTTTTCTTTTGGAAAAATGGGGGAAAGCATGGAAAATGCCTTCTGTCTGGTTCTGCTCCCTGCCTGATCACCAGTCTGCCTTCCTGCTATGTACTGCAGGAGAAAAAGAAAACCAACAAAGTTTTCTGTCTGCCATCCTGCAGGTCAGAATCCACCCGTTTTGAAGGTCTTGAAGACTCCTTTATCCACTACATTTTTACAGCCTTGTTCCCCCACCAAAAAAAATTTTAAAACTGAGGCCTTTTATGGGATAAGGAATTAAAGTAACTGTAAATAATGGCCCATTTATTCTCACCTTTGCGTTCAGAGAAGGAGGACGTGCTGCTCTTCTGAGTGATGGGTCCACAGAAAACCTCTGGCACAGAAAGTTTTAAAAATCAGAAGCCATGTTCAGTTTTAGAAACCCCATGGACATCCAGAGTCCCTCAGACATTCAGATAATATTAGAACACAAACAAAAATCCTGAAACAGAATAAAGCCAAACCATCCCTTCCAGCTCTTGTTCAAAGGGAGGAAAACTGAGACTTTCCCAGCATTGCTATATAAAACAGATGATAGTACATCCTCTGCTGAAGGAAGCAACCAGGCTTCTCAAGTAACCCCTGACTCACCTGAGAGCCCAGCCAAAGTCTTTGTAAGTTGCCCGGGTTTTTAACACAAAGACCATCATACAAATATGGTTTCACCCATGAGAAAACCCCATTGACTGGAGGAATGAAAGGTTATGAGTTAGGGTTACAAAACAGGAACAATAATTTAGTTAAATCCATTATCTTTTGTTTAAAATTAGTTTTCTATGGCTCCATAATACTATTTTTAGATTTCAAGAATGGAAATAATAGGTGAGTTCTGTAAGTGACAAGTCTTTTTCAAGGTTTGATAAAAAGCTAAAAAAACAAGAAAGTGCATTGATTCCAAATAATAACTTACACCCAGTGATTTCAGGATTTATAATCCATGCATATGAATGGAAATACCTGTCTACAGAAGTTTCTAAGAATTGTATATGAAGGGGAAATCTTAAAACATATACTCCTTTATTTTATTTTCTTTTTGAATTGAAATCTTCAAATCAGCAGTCCAACAAATTGCAGCTCTTGGAATTGCTGAGCCAATTTACAGGCAATTTGAATTTTTTTCCATTAAAAAAAAACCCTTTGAATTTGGAAGGAAGAAGTCTGCTCCCTCCCAGACAGTTAATACTTTTCTATAATGTCATGCACACCCAAGGCCCCAGCTATCCATGTTCTTCGGGAGCATAACTAGTGTTAGAACAGACACTTTCAAGAATCTCCATTCTTAATTATTTTCCAGAACATCAGCTTTTCCTCATTTTTGTCTTCCCATTTAAACCTCCTTTACAAATCTAATGTGTTCCTGATTTTGATACCTTGGGAGAAACTCTTCCATCTATTCACCTCTACAGGCTTTGCTGCGTTTTCGATGCATTGTCCTCCGTGCAGTTTAGGAGATCTCTACTCCGTGTTGCTCTCAGTGGTGTAAACCTGGGAGACAGCAGGTTCATTTATACCTCAGCACTTACACAACACAGTTTATATCCATTACACATCCCCTGCCTACAGAGCACGACGGAGTACTCTGAATCCTGCATTAAAGGAGTTGCAGAATATTAAATGGATAAACATGGATGCTCTGTCAGAATAGATCCTTTAGCTATCTGAGCAGCATTCAGCCTTGATTTATAGCATGGATGCTCCATATAAAGGGGCCAACACCAAAAAAAACTGTGAGACGTGCTGACAGACAGCTATTGAAGAATTTTCTTCATGCATCCACGAGCATCAGCCTGTTCCCAGGGAAAATGCCCATTCCTTTCTGTGAAATGCAGGTTTTTCTTAACCAAAAACATTTTTTTTCAATCTTTGTGAGATAGTGGTGCCCCTGGATGACACCCAGATGCAATGATGCCCACAGATGTAGAAAATAGTAATAATAAATATTGTTTTCAGGTTAGATTTGTTGAGTGGCATGGTCCAAACAAGTTTCACAGGCAGTTTGCTCTCTCTTCCCTCTATTATTCTATTTCACTTCAGCCATGCTTCTGGATTAAAACATCCTGATCTTATGGATAACATCTTCTGAGCAATGAAATGCCAGACCAGCTCCAACTCATGCCCTTCCCCGGATCGTTCTGATTCCTGCTCTGCCCCTGCGCGGCTGCATTTACTGAAATAGAACGCAGCACCACATGAAGGTCACACCGGAGATAGTCAAAGAGGGTGCAACATTGTCCTTTGCTCATCGAACGCTCATTTGAATTTTTAATGGCTTTGCTTTTCAGCTGCGTTCACACCCCCTCTGCAGCGAGTTGAGCGATCGCATTTCAGTGGTCCCTGCAAAAGCCCGGGCTGAAGGTTGCCCACGGAGGAGCTGAGGAAGCCCAGCTGTTGCATTCACACACACAGACGCTCACACCCTATTTGCACAACCGGGGTGTTGCTGGCGCAACAGGCGGGCAAAGCAGTCAATACCAGGAGGTTTATTTGCCCATGTACAGCTAACCAGGAGGAACCATTTGCAGGCAAGCCCTTCTGTTACTCATTTAAAGGAACCACTGGAGCATTTTAGATAAATACATTTGAGAAAACAATGCTCTTCCTCATGGATATTCCATGAGCGGGAGAAGAGAACACGTTTGACAAAAAAATTATTTGTTATGAAGCCTTTGCTCAGTTCTAGTCAGCACATACAAAAGAAAATAACACAGAAGGTATAACATTAAATAAGCCTATGATCATCTTTTTAATTTTTTTAGACCATTGCACCTTAATGCATTAATAATTTCACTGAGTTTCTAAGGCTTACTGTGGGAAAGCTGCTTGGGATTTTATCCATGGGGTTTTTAGGGTCAGAAGATCCATATTTCACTCCATCACTCAACCTCTTGGAAGATACAGTCATAGGGCCTGTAGGACACAGAGCTCCACCCAGTTCTTCTTATATTTAGACAAAACATTAGGTCAAAATATGCCTTCCAGAAAAGGAGTGGTCTTGATTTGAATCCACACAGTGCTAGGAAATCCACCTCCTTGCAGAAACATCTCTGCAGTCAGCAGGGACAGCCAGAGCCTATGGAGGTGTGTGAAGGCTGAGATCCTGGGAAAAGGACATAAATGGAAATGGTAGGGAGAGGAAAAAATGTGAAAGGCAGGAGGGTCCTGGGTAAATCTAAAAGACTAGGAAAGGCCTTTGAGCAACTCTAAGGACCCAGGATGATGGGATGGGATGGGATG
>VZTH01019046.1:0-12261 GCA_013397815.1 Aleadryas rufinucha
TGTCTTTCAAACCAAGACAGTGATTGTCAGTGGCATCAGAGCCCAGGTGGTGTGGGGAGAGTGAAGGGCTTGAGGATAGCTGAGCAGATCCTGCAGAGCAACTCTAGATTGCACAAGTGCTGTTGGCAACAGGGTTTTGGATTCTACAACAAACCCCAAGCACAAATATAGACTGGGTGGAGAATTGATTGATAGTAGCTTTGGAGAGAACAACTTAGGGGGGGTTGGTGGGTGAGAAGCTCAACATACCCCAGCCATGGGCACTGGCACACAGAAACCCCACCCTGTGCTGGGCTGAGCCCCCAGCGTGGGCAGCAGGGGAGGGGAGATTCTGCCCCTCTGCCCTGCTCAGGTGAGACCCCACCTGCAGAGCTGCCTCCAGCCCTGGGGCACAAAATCAGAAGGTCATGGAGCTGCTAGAGTGAGTCCAGGGGACATCACAGAGATGCTTCAAAACCTGGAACATTTCTGCTAGGGAGATGGGCAGAGAGAGTTGGAGGTCGTCAGTGTGGAGAAGAGAAGGCTCTGGGGTGACCTTAGAGCCCCTTGCAGGGCCTGAAGGGGCTCCAAGAAGACTGGAGAGGGACTCTGGGCAAGGGTCTCGAATGACAAGACAAGTGGGAGTGGCTTCCACTGCCAGAGGGCAGGGTTATGTGGGGTATTAAGAACAAATCCTTCCCTGTGAGGGTGGTGAGGCCCTGGCACAGGTTGTCCAGAGAAGCTGTGGCTGCCCCATCCCTGGAAGCGTTCAGGCCAAAATGGGGCTTGGAACAACCTGGGATAGTGGAGGGTGTCCCTGCACATGGCAGGGGGTGGAATGAGATGGGCTTTAAGGTCTCTTCCAACCCAACCTATTCTGTGATTCTGTGACCATGGAACTGTCTTTCAGGATCCACAGCTGCTTCAGAGAGACAGGATCCACCTGACTAAATGTCCAGCTGGATAACCATGTTACATGATGGGTGAGCAATTGGCTCATGAGTTGAGCCCAAAGGGTTATAGTGACTGGGGTGACATCAGACTGACATTGGTCACTAGTGGAGTTCCATGGGGCTCCAACCTCAGCCCAGTTCTCTTCAGCATCTTCATCCATGACCCTGGGATGCAGGACTCAAAGGAATACTAAGAAAGTTTGCCAATGACACTAAATTGGAAGGAGCTGTCAACTCCCGCAAGGGCAGAGAGGCCCTCCAGAGAAACATCGACAAATCAGAGATGGGAAATGACCAACCATGTGAAGTTTAACAAGGGCAAGTGCCAGATACTGCCCCTGGGATGAGGCAGCCATGGTTGTGTGGATGGACTGGGAAATGAGAGGCTGAAGAGGGGCTACAGAAAGGGACCTGGGGGTCCTGGTCAGTGGCAAGTTGGATCTGAGTCAGNGGGGTTGTTGGGGTGCCCTGTACAGGGCCAGGAGTTGGACTCGGTGCTCCTGTCAGGCCTAACTCAGCATATTCTATGATTCTGTGAAAGTTGTTCTGGTATCCTTTCACGGAAGCAAAAGCAGCAATCTTACATGGTCTGTACATTTTAGCTGTCTGATATACCTTTCAAATAATCTTGTGTTCTAAAAAGTATAAAGGTATCGAAGACTTTGAGATGCCTCATGCAGTCTGTATCACTGATTATATGATATATTATTTTGGGACAGGGAGAAGTCTGTAGTTCTTTTTCCTCTGAGGTAGAGAACAAGAGTGGAAGCTCATTTCTGAACAGTTTACATTTCTGTAGTTCATCTGGTTTCTGATCCTTCATATCTTTGGTAGTGCAAGAGCAGCAGAGTCAAAATGGGCCCTTGGGCTTGTATTCCACAAAATGTCTTCAAGTGTTTAAAAAAATCTCCCAAAGCAACAGTATTGGGAATAAGGGCAAATGATTGAGGCTAAGATGGTAGGGTGCACTGATCTCGTTCACTTTATCTCTTGGAAAGGCTTGCACATTTCAAACATAGTATGTTTTGTCACAATGGTAACAGAAATGAAATCTTTGGGACTGCTCGTTAATTGAAAATGTTCACTATAGAATGTTCTTAAATGGCAGAAATCTTATAATTCACCCTTTTTCAAAGAAACTTAGACGTAACCTGGTCCTATGTTTCAGTTCTTTGATAGTCTTTGGGATGTTCTCATACCCGAATCCCTTTTTTTTCCCATTAGGTGAGCGGAATCAAGAGCCTCTATGAGTCTGAACTGGCTGATGCTCGAAGAGTTCTGGATGAAACTGCCAAAGAGAGGGCTAGATTACAAATTGAAATAGGAAAACTGAGAGCAGAACTTGAGGAGTTCAATAAAAGGTGAGGAGAGTTTTCCTTTGTATTTTATATTTGCTGTGGAAATTATACAAATGATGCTTCTTAAAATGCCTTTTGGAAGCATATAAATGAGAAGATACAGGCTTGTCAGAGGGAAAACCCTTCAGCTTGTTGGTAGAGCTGGTCAAAGCACATAATTCCAGCCATATATACCCAAGTGTATTTGTAGATGTAAGATGAATATCATGTGATTTGAGGCTCAAACAAATGGCTGTGCCTGCCTTGTCCTGTTGTACCTCCCCTTATGTGAACGCGTATGTGCGCAGCTGCTTGGTAAACTGGATTGAGAAAGTGATCTAGGTTAAAATTGATCCATCCAAGGAGGGTTAATTCATCATTTTTATTGTCTGGTTCACTGTATGACTGATGGGAGAAATGGAAGAAAAGGGAAAGGGTGACCCTTTGGTGAGCAGTTTGGGAATATGGAAGCAGTGTTGCCTTGAAAATACGTGAAGCTACAGTGTAAATGTGCTGGGAAAAGACCTTGTACTGACTAAATTTTTTAAAACTGCTGTTCAGTTTGCATCACAGAGAATTGGCATAATAAACTAGTTCCTGAAGCCAAGTAGAATCCATAATTTCAATTCCCATGGGAATTTTTGTAATCAAATACTGTTTAACAGTAGAAACTTCATTTTAAAATGAATATATGTGGTGGCAAAATCAATTCTTGCTTCTAATTGAAATTTGATACCTATTTTAGTAGATAAGATTTGGGGATTACAGATTTTTCCTGAGCGGGTCATTATGTACATCACCTGTTTATCAATGTTGTCGGCCATAAAATAGGTTTTAATCTGGCAGTGCCACTACAGGCCTACTGTAAGTCCCTCATCTCTCTTCATTTGCAACTAAGTGGTTATAAAAGGACTTAAGTGTTTCCCTCCCTTGTCTTTTTTTTTTCTGACTAGCTAGTTGATTTATGATAAAATATTTCATGTTTTCTCTGTAAACTTAGCTATATCACTGGATGCTCATTTTCTATGCTGGGCCCTCTTTTTAAAGTCAGCCATTGGAGATATTTTTGGACTTTGCCCTAAAACAACTGTCCAGATATGAAATAGCGATAGTGTAAGCATCTGCATTTGAGTGAGTTGGTGTAAAGCCTATCGAAGCACAGCCAATACCATAGGCCTGCATGTGGTCAGGCGACCTGTGCACTGGTGTTTGTGGACTCTGTTAGCTCAGCTTTTGTTAACCGTGAAAAACCCTTCTGGTAGCTAGGTCAGCCGTAAAACCCCTGAAGTGCAGTGAGGTGAATCCCACCCAGCCCTACTGGGATGTTCCTGTTGGGATTGTTTTTCCTCTTCAAAGCCTCAGGCCAGCAGTCTTAGCATTTATTTTGGGTAGTATATTTTGCATGGCAGTTGGCATCCCGTGGCCTTTAAAGTTGTTTCTCTTGTCTCGTGATGGAAAGTACTCTTCTTGCCTGGCTTTTAAAGCAAACTCCAGAAGAGAGCAACAGTAGTAACTGGGAATTTGGTTCACCTCTTGTGTTCTGCAAGATGATATTTCTCTGTTTTGATTGAAGTATCCTTGTAAGAAATATCTTCACTTGGTAGGTAATGAGAATCCAGTTGATTCCTCTTCTTTAGACTTTTGATAGCCCTAAGAGATTTTACAAATAGAAAGTTTTTGTAGAAAGTTGTGCATGTAAAGTGATGGAGATGGTGTTTTCCCTTGGATCACCTCCCTCATCCTTTGTTTGGACAACTGAGTTGCCCCTTACCAGTCACTTCAATGACCAATTTTACCAAACTGATTTCAACTTTTTGTTTGTCTTCTGCGATAGATGAGGAAAAAATACCTGGTTTTCTGGGTTTCTCTCTGTTTTTACAGTTCATAGCAGTAGAGTTGAATTCTTCAACTTCAGAGTTTCTTTTACCAAATTCCTTCCAGTCCATTGAGATGCTTGTATTGTATTTGGAGTGTTCTCGGTGTGTCTAGCTTGTGATGTGGCCAGATTTTAAGTATGACTTTGCAAATGCAACTTTTAATTTTTTGTCTGATTTGCAGTGTTCACTTGGCATCTAGCTCATTTCTGAAGCTTCCCTGTCTATGTTGACAGCCAGATGGCTGCTTCTCTTAGACCAAGCTTGCTTTGAGAACTGTATGTAGTGGAAGAGTAGGTTATTGCCTAATTTTGTATTCACTACTGTTACCTCTGTCTCTCTTTCAAGCTCATGACAGAGGAAAGATCTAAGGATGCCAGTGCAGTCTGTCCGGGGGGGATCCCAAACATTGCCATTCTGTTGTTTGCTTGGAATAGGTTGAATTGCTGAGACAGGAGATAATAGACTTCCCTCGAGACATAGCATCCAAACACAGTCAACCTACTGCTTTTAAGAGGAGTTTTCCCCTTTTTTTCTCCCCAAACCTGGGTTTGTGAGCAAGGAAAGCCCTGAAGGCACTGAAGATAATCCAGGGAGGCCACAGGGTGTGGTTGGAAGTGGTGACATCAGGCCTAGTTTGTGTCCAAAGGAGTCTGAGGCTTACCCTGCCTTTAGTTCCTTCCTGGGGCTGTCTACTTGTACAATTTCAACTTGTGAAGCAGCTGACCAACCTGCATCAAGAGCTTTGGATGGGACACAAGGATTTGTGACAGTGCCTGTGGTCTAGGAAAGAACGAGGTTTTTCTGTCAGTGTAATGGACTTCAGAGCAAGCACTTCTGCTTATGTCTTTCTGTATCTTGTTCAGATACTGACAGATGACACTACCCCAGGGTTCCATGTGAGTGCAGATTCAACTCCCAGGGTTTGGATTCTGGGGCACATATTTTGTTTAGTTTAGATTTTTTTTTCTTACTGTGTTACTGATGTTGTAACATTTTCTGGGGGATTTTTAGTGTTTGGGATAATTGGATATAATTTTGCTTAGTAAGTCAAGAAGCATCCCAAGGCTAGAGTAGTTTGTATTGGATTGAACCAAAGGTCTACTTAGCCTGTTAATCGATCTCTGTTAAAAGCCGTTCATCTAGAGAAGAAAAGAATGTAACATGCATAGCAGCAGTTCTCTGGAATACTCTTCCAGTCTTCAGCAATTCCTTTCAGCTGAGGGGCTTCCTGATGTCCAGCTGGATTCTGTATGATAGCTGTCATGGGTTTGCATTTCAAAGTGTGACCAGTATCCTGAGACCAGCTGTTTGTGGAGTTCTTAGACATAGCAAGGGGATTCTGAGCTTACCTATATATTGTATAAACATGTTGTTCAATCTGCCTGCCTGGTTTCATTTTATCCCTTTATTTTTGTATTCTCCTTCATATCTTCTAAGATTTTTCTCTTTAATATCTTTTTTCAAGTGGAAATATCTTACTGCTTCTACTCCTGAAGCTGCTCTGTGCTTTCAATCAACATTTTATCCTGTCATTTTTCCTGTTTTAGTGTATCCTCTTGGGAGGGAAGCCTTGCAGAACTGGAACTGCAGCCAGTATTCAGGATGCAGTTGTACCATAACAGTGTTCAATGTCTTGTTCTTTATTTTATTTATGAGTAGTTTCTTAAACACAGTTGCATTTTGAGTGCTTCTGAGCTGCTGACGTCCGGAGAAGGGTAAGCTCCAGATAGTATTTTACATCAGACTCAGAGATGTCTCCTGAGGCCCTAGTGAGTGGCAGGGGTGCTCAAAAGTGAGCAGAACTCAAAAGTGTTTTATGGTAACCAGATTTTCTGTGGCCTCTTTGGGCAGAGGTGAAGTAAGGCCCTCTCAGAGCCCTTCTGTGCAGGATTCCTACCCCTGCTTACGCTCCTTGCCTTCCTTTACAAAAGCCAAATTGACTCTGAATTTTCAAATTCTTTTATATTTATGCATATACCCACTACTTTTCTTCACTGATGCCTTTGTCTAATTTTACCTGTGCAATTATCAGAGAAGGATGTTGTGGGGGGACTTTATCAAAGGCCTTACAGAAGTCCAGACAGACAATATTCATAGCCCTTCCAGGATGAAGTGACTCCCATCAGTGGACAAGGGAAGGCCGCTAGGTTGGTCAAGCAGAACTTGGAGAAGCTGTACTGGATGTCTTGAATCACTTCCCTGTGCTCCATGTACCTTAGCAGAGCTTCTAGGAGGATCTGCTCCATGATGTTCCCAGGTACAGAGGTGTGGCTGACAGGTCAGTAACTCCTAGAGTCCTCCTTCCCACCCTTTTGAAAAACGGGTGCAATGTTTCCTTTTCCTGTTACCTGGGCCTTCATCTGACTGCCATGACTTTTCAAATGCCATGGAGAGTGGCTTGGCAGCTACATCAGCCAATTCTTCAGGACTCTGGGGTGCATCTTGTCAGGTCCCATAGACTTGGGTATGTTCAGATTTCTCAGGTCATCACAAACCTGACCTTCTCTTACAGTGTGAGCTATTTTGCCTTCCCAGTTCCTGTTTTGTGGTCCATCTACTCAAGAGATTGCCATTGAAAGGTGAGGCAAAATAGTTGTTGAGGCCATTAAGCTTCTTCTCGTCTGTTATTGCCACTTTGCCAGTCTTGTTCATCAAAGAAGTACACTTGCTTTGACCTTCCTTTTCTGACTAATATACCTGTGGAAGCTCTTCTTGTTATTCTTGGTGTCCCTTGCCAAGTTCAACTTCAACTGCACCTTGGCCTTACTGACCCTATCCCTGCACAACCAGGCAGTGTCTCCATACTATTGCCAGGATACTAGTCCATACTAATACTGCCTCTGCATTATCCTCTTGCTTTTTAGTTTGACCTACTGGTCTCAACTCATCCATGCTGGTCTCTTGCCTTCCAGTCCTGAGGCTCAAGAGCTCTTGTGCTCTAGAAAATTTCCTAGAACATCTTCTCCCTTGTCCCTGAGAGCAGTTCCCCAGGGGATGCTATTGACTAACTCCTTGAACAGTAGGCAGTTTACTTTCCTAAAATTCATTCTTCATTACTCTTCACTTGACCCATGTCTCTCAGGACTGCAAACTCCTGGACTTCATGATCACTGCAGCCCAGGCTGCCTCCTGTCCTGACATCACCGATTGGCTCACCTTGTATTGGTGACAATCAGGTCCAGTGTCTCATCCCATCTGGTAGAGCCATTTATTACCTGGCTTGACAAGCTATTCTCAGTGCTTTCCAACAGCCTCCTGGATTGCCTACAGCTTGCCCTACTACTTTTCCAGCAGATGCTGGGATGGTTGAGGTCCTACAGCAGGATGAGTCTATGAGTGCAATGCCTCCTGTAGCTGGAAGAAAAAGGCTCTGCTTGATCAGTCAGCCAGGAGTAGACACCAACCACAAGGGTTCCCGTTGTTGCCTTGGTCTCTGATTCTTACCAACAGGCTTTCAAAATGCTCATGGCTGTTCTTCAGAGACAGCCCTTCACATTCAATCCACTTCTTGGAGAGGGCAACCCCTCCACCCCTTCTTCCTCACCTGTCCCTTTTTGACGGCTTGTAGCTGTTGATAATTGAAATCCAGTCATGAGATTCATCCCACCAAGTTTCAGTGGCAACTGGGTCACAGCTTTCCAGCAGCACAGTGGCTTCCAGCTCCTCCTGTTTGTTGCCCACCCTTCATGCATTAGTGTAGAGATACAGCTGGGCTGTCGGCTGTGTCATCTTCTTAGATGAATGCCCCTTAATTTCTTGGAGGTATTTCACATGTGTTTCCCTGTTGGCTCCTATTATCTCAGGAGCCACCTATTATCTCAGCTCATCATCTCTGTAAGACTTCCAGAGTACCCACTGGAAAGTGAACATGAGACTGGGGGGTGAGGGGGGCAAGGGGCAGGAAGCACATCCTTCTAATGACAAAGAACAGCTAGCCAAAACATGTGTGGTGCAGTTGATGCACAGGAGGGAGGGAATGCCACCTAGAGAGATCAGGACAGGCTGGAGAAGTGGGCCTGTGTGAACTTTATGAAGTTCAACAAGGCCAAGTGTAAGGTCCTGCATATGCGTTGGGTCATTCCCATCACAGACACAGGCTGGGTGGAGAATGGACCAAGAGCAGCCCTGAGAAGAACTAATCGATGGATGAAGAACTGAATTTGAGCTAACAATGTGCACTTGCAGCCCTGAAAGCTGATCAGATCCTGTGCTGCATCAAAAGAAGTGTGGCCAGCAGGTCAAGGGAGGTGATTTGCCCCCTCCAGCCCACCTGGAGTACTGTGTTCTGTTCTGGGGACCCAGCATCAGAAGAATGTGGACCTGCTGGAACGAGTCCAGAGGAGGCCACATTGTTCTGATGTTCTGAGGGCTGAAGCCCCTCTGCTCTGGAGCCAGGCTGGGAGAGCTGGGGGTGCTCACCTGGAGAAGAGAAGGCTCCAGGGAGAGCTCAGAGCCCCTTGCAGGGCCGAAAGGGGCTCCAAGAGACAGAGTGGGACTTTATACAAGGCAGACAGTGGTTGGACAAGGGCAAATGGCTTCATACTGACATAGGGGCAACATTAGATGGGATATTGGAAAAAAATTCTTCTGTGTGAGGGTGGTGAGGCACTGAATCATAGAATCACGAAATATCTGGAGCTGGAATGGACCCACAAAGACCATCAAGTCAACTCCTGGCCAGGCACAGACACCCCAAAATCCCACCCTATGCCTGAGAGTCTTGTCCAAACTCTCCTCGAGCTCTGGCAGCTTTGGGACTGTGACCATTCCCTGGAGAGCCTGTTCAGTGCCCCACCACCCCCTGGGGGAAGAACATAATATCCAACCACTGGTTGCCTTGAGAGAAGCTGTGGCTGCCCCATCTGCATGGAGGTGTTCAAGGGCAGGCCAAATCAGGCTTGGAGCCAGCCTGGTCTAATGGAACGTGTCCCTGCCCATGGGAGGAGTGAAACAAGATGAGATGTAAGGTCTCTTCCAACCCAGCCAATTCTGTGATTCTATATATTTTACAACATATACAATACATACATGTATGTACTGTTTGTACCTTGAATGCAACTCACGGATGTAAATTTTTTTCTTTTGAACCAAGTTCATAACTAGGTTCATAAAGCAGTTCAAACACCATTTATATGATGTAAGGAACAGCTTAACTTTTAGTTTAAAGATGTTTGTATCAGGAGTAGGGACATATTTTAAAATCTAGAATTAAAATATTGTTGTAAAAATAGCCATTCTCATATCATTCTGTAGCATATATGGTTCTATCCTATATGCTGTGTAATGGCTTCCAATGTTTGTGTTTTCATCTTCAGCTGTTTGACAAAACTTTTGACTGCTGAAGGGAGGGGATAAGTAGAGGAAGTATGGATGGGAACTTATTAATTTACTGGTAAGGTGCACAACACTTCTGCTTGGGTAGACCACCACCCTCCCACGAGACTGTTGAACCAGATCTGGTGAAATGAATAAGGTCCATTCATTGATAACAGGGGTAACTCTGATGGCACAGTTAAGGAAAGTCTCCTGTCCTGGTGTTCNGCTGGGCTGTCGGCTGTGTCATCTTCTTAGATGAATGCCCCTTAATTTCTTGGAGGTATTTCACATGTGTTTCCCTGTTGGCTCCTATTATCTCAGGAGCCACCTATTATCTCAGCTCATCATCTCTGTAAGACTTCCAGAGTACCCACTGGAAAGTGAACATGAGACTGGGGGGTGAGGGGGGCAAGGGGCAGGAAGCACATCCTTCTAATGACAAAGAACAGCTAGCCAAAACATGTGTGGTGCAGTTGATGCACAGGAGGGAGGGAATGCCACCTAGAGAGATCAGGACAGGCTGGAGAAGTGGGCCTGTGTGAACTTTATGAAGTTCAACAAGGCCAAGTGTAAGGTCCTGCATATGCGTTGGGTCATTCCCATCACAGACACAGGCTGGGTGGAGAATGGACCAAGAGCAGCCCTGAGAAGAACTAATCGATGGATGAAGAACTGAATTTGAGCTAACAATGTGCACTTGCAGCCCTGAAAGCTGATCAGATCCTGTGCTGCATCAAAAGAAGTGTGGCCAGCAGGTCAAGGGAGGTGATTTGCCCCCTCCAGCCCACCTGGAGTACTGTGTTCTGTTCTGGGGACCCAGCATCAGAAGAATGTGGACCTGCTGGAACGAGTCCAGAGGAGGCCACATTGTTCTGATGTTCTGAGGGCTGAAGCCCCTCTGCTCTGGAGCCAGGCTGGGAGAGCTGGGGGTGCTCACCTGGAGAAGAGAAGGCTCCAGGGAGAGCTCAGAGCCCCTTGCAGGGCCGAAAGGGGCTCCAAGAGACAGAGTGGGACTTTATACAAGGCAGACAGTGGTTGGACAAGGGCAAATGGCTTCATACTGACATAGGGGCAACATTAGATGGGATATTGGAAAAAAATTCTTCTGTGTGAGGGTGGTGAGGCACTGAATCATAGAATCACGAAATATCTGGAGCTGGAATGGACCCACAAAGACCATCAAGTCAACTCCTGGCCAGGCACAGACACCCCAAAATCCCACCCTATGCCTGAGAGTCTTGTCCAAACTCTCCTCGAGCTCTGGCAGCTTTGGGACTGTGACCATTCCCTGGAGAGCCTGTTCAGTGCCCCACCACCCCCTGGGGGAAGAACATAATATCCAACCACTGGTTGCCTTGAGAGAAGCTGTGGCTGCCCCATCTGCATGGAGGTGTTCAAGGGCAGGCCAAATCAGGCTTGGAGCCAGCCTGGTCTAATGGAACGTGTCCCTGCCCATGGGAGGAGTGAAACAAGATGAGATGTAAGGTCTCTTCCAACCCAGCCAATTCTGTGATTCTATATATTTTACAACATATACAATACATACATGTATGTACTGTTTGTACCTTGAATGCAACTCACGGATGTAAATTTTTTTCTTTTGAACCAAGTTCATAACTAGGTTCATAAAGCAGTTCAAACACCATTTATATGATGTAAGGAACAGCTTAACTTTTAGTTTAAAGATGTTTGTATCAGGAGTAGGGACATATTTTAAAATCTAGAATTAAAATATTGTTGTAAAAATAGCCATTCTCATATCATTCTGTAGCATATATGGTTCTATCCTATATGCTGTGTAATGGCTTCCAATGTTTGTGTTTTCATCTTCAGCTGTTTGACAAAACTTTTGACTGCTGAAGGGAGGGGATAAGTAGAGGAAGTATGGATGGGAACTTATTAATTTACTGGTAAGGTGCACAACACTTCTGCTTGGGTAGACCACCACCCTCCCACGAGACTGTTGAACCAGATCTGGTGAAATGAATAAGGTCCATTCATTGATAACAGGGGTAACTCTGATGGCACAGTTAAGGAAAGTCTCCTGTCCTGGTGTTCATGAAATGTCTATTCGTATCTTTACCAGCATCACTTTTTCCCAGGTCAAGCCAGGTCTGAAGGTCAGTATCTGTCAGGTGCCATCATTCTGCCTGTTTAGCAGTCTTCTGCTGGAGCTGCATGCTTCCAGCTCTGAGAGGGGTGAATGTCATGCTGTGGNCTTCTAATGACAAAGAACAGCTAGCCAAAACATGTGTGGTGCAGTTGATGCACAGGAGGGAGGGAATGCCACCTAGAGAGATCAGGACAGGCTGGAGAAGTGGGCCTGTGTGAACTTTATGAAGTTCAACAAGGCCAAGTGTAAGGTCCTGCATATGCGTTGGGTCATTCCCATCACAGCCACAGGCTGGGCGGAGAATGGACCAAGAGCAGCCCTGAGNGTCAAGGGAGGTGATTTGTCCCCTCCAGCCCACCTGGAGTACTGTGTTCTGTTCTGGGGACCCAGCATCAGAAGAATGTGGACCTGCTGGAACGAGTCCAGAGGAGGCCACATTGTTCTGATGTTCTGAGGGCTGAAGCCCCTCTGCTCCCCCCTCCAGCCCACCTGGAGTACTGTGTTCTGTTCTGGGGACCCAGCATCAGAAGAATGTGGACCTGCTGGAACGAGTCCAGAGGAGGCCACATTGTTCTGATGTTCTGAGGGCTGAAGCCCCTCTGCTCTGGAGCCAGGCTGGGAGAGCTGGGGGTGCTCACCTGGAGAAGAGAAGGCTCCAGGGAGAGCTCAGAGCCCCTTGCAGGGCC
>VZTH01019046.1:13226-68598 GCA_013397815.1 Aleadryas rufinucha
GAAGTAAGGCCCTCTCAGAGCCCTTCTGTGCAGGATTCCTACCCCTGCTTACGCTCCTTGCCTTCCTTTACAAAAGCCAAATTGACTCTGAATTTTCAAATTCTTTTATATTTATGCATATACCCACTACTTTTCTTCACTGATGCCTTTGTCTAATTTTACCTGTGCAATTATCAGAGAAGGATGTTGTGGGGGGACTTTATCAAAGGCCTTACAGAAGTCCAGACAGACAATATTCATAGCCCTTCCAGGATGAAGTGACTCCCATCAGTGGACAAGGGAAGGCCGCTAGGTTGGTCAAGCAGAACTTGGAGAAGCTGTACTGGATGTCTTGAATCACTTCCCTGTGCTCCATGTACCTTAGCAGAGCTTCTAGGAGGATCTGCTCCATGATGTTCCCAGGTACAGAGGTGTGGCTGACAGGTCAGTAACTCCTAGAGTCCTCCTTCCCACCCTTTTGAAAAACGGGTGCAATGTTTCCTTTTCCTGTTACCTGGGCCTTCATCTGACTGCCATGACTTTTCAAATGCCATGGAGAGTGGCTTGGCAGCTACATCAGCCAATTCTTCAGGACTCTGGGGTGCATCTTGTCAGGTCCCATAGACTTGGGTATGTTCAGATTTCTCAGGTCATCACAAACCTGACCTTCTCTTACAGTGTGAGCTATTTTGCCTTCCCAGTTCCTGTTTTGTGGTCCATCTACTCAAGAGATTGCCATTGAAAGGTGAGGCAAAATAGTTGTTGAGGCCATTAAGCTTCTTCTCGTCTGTTATTGCCACTTTGCCAGTCTTGTTCATCAAAGAAGTACACTTGCTTTGACCTTCCTTTTCTGACTAATATACCTGTGGAAGCTCTTCTTGTTATTCTTGGTGTCCCTTGCCAAGTTCAACTTCAACTGCACCTTGGCCTTACTGACCCTATCCCTGCACAACCAGGCAGTGTCTCCATACTATTGCCAGGATACTAGTCCATACTAATACTGCCTCTGCATTATCCTCTTGCTTTTTAGTTTGACCTACTGGTCTCAACTCATCCATGCTGGTCTCTTGCCTTCCAGTCCTGAGGCTCAAGAGCTCTTGTGCTCTAGAAAATTTCCTAGAACATCTTCTCCCTTGTCCCTGAGAGCAGTTCCCCAGGGGATGCTATTGACTAACTCCTTGAACAGTAGGCAGTTTACTTTCCTAAAATTCATTCTTCATTACTCTTCACTTGACCCATGTCTCTCAGGACTGCAAACTCCTGGACTTCATGATCACTGCAGCCCAGGCTGCCTCCTGTCCTGACATCACCGATTGGCTCACCTTGTATTGGTGACAATCAGGTCCAGTGTCTCATCCCATCTGGTAGAGCCATTTATTACCTGGCTTGACAAGCTATTCTCAGTGCTTTCCAACAGCCTCCTGGATTGCCTACAGCTTGCCCTACTACTTTTCCAGCAGATGCTGGGATGGTTGAGGTCCTACAGCAGGATGAGTCTATGAGTGCAATGCCTCCTGTAGCTGGAAGAAAAAGGCTCTGCTTGATCAGTCAGCCAGGAGTAGACACCAACCACAAGGGTTCCCGTTGTTGCCTTGGTCTCTGATTCTTACCAACAGGCTTTCAAAATGCTCATGGCTGTTCTTCAGAGACAGCCCTTCACATTCAATCCACTTCTTGGAGAGGGCAACCCCTCCACCCCTTCTTCCTCACCTGTCCCTTTTTGACGGCTTGTAGCTGTTGATAATTGAAATCCAGTCATGAGATTCATCCCACCAAGTTTCAGTGGCAACTGGGTCACAGCTTTCCAGCAGCACAGTGGCTTCCAGCTCCTCCTGTTTGTTGCCCACCCTTCATGCATTAGTGTAGAGATACAGCTGGGCTGTCGGCTGTGTCATCTTCTTAGATGAATGCCCCTTAATTTCTTGGAGGTATTTCACATGTGTTTCCCTGTTGGCTCCTATTATCTCAGGAGCCACCTATTATCTCAGCTCATCATCTCTGTAAGACTTCCAGAGTACCCACTGGAAAGTGAACATGAGACTGGGGGGTGAGGGGGGCAAGGGGCAGGAAGCACATCCTTCTAATGACAAAGAACAGCTAGCCAAAACATGTGTGGTGCAGTTGATGCACAGGAGGGAGGGAATGCCACCTAGAGAGATCAGGACAGGCTGGAGAAGTGGGCCTGTGTGAACTTTATGAAGTTCAACAAGGCCAAGTGTAAGGTCCTGCATATGCGTTGGGTCATTCCCATCACAGACACAGGCTGGGGGGAGAATGGACCAAGAGCAGCCCTGAGAAGAACTAATCGATGGATGAAGAACTGAATTTGAGCTAACAATGTGCACTTGCAGCCCTGAAAGCTGATCAGATCCTGTGCTGCATCAAAAGAAGTGTGGCCAGCAGGTCAAGGGAGGTGATTTGCCCCCTCCAGCCCACCTGGAGTACTGTGTTCTGTTCTGGGGACCCAGCATCAGAAGAATGTGGACCTGCTGGAACGAGTCCAGAGGAGGCCACATTGTTCTGATGTTCTGAGGGCTGAAGCCCCTCTGCTCTGGAGCCAGGCTGGGAGAGCTGGGGGTGCTCACCTGGAGAAGAGAAGGCTCCAGGGAGAGCTCAGAGCCCCTTGCAGGGCCGAAAGGGGCTCCAAGAGACAGAGTGGGACTTTATACAAGGCAGACAGTGGTTGGACAAGGGCAAATGGCTTCATACTGACATAGGGGCAACATTAGATGGGATATTGGAAAAAAATTCTTCTGTGTGAGGGTGGTGAGGCACTGAATCATAGAATCACGAAATATCTGGAGCTGGAATGGACCCACAAAGACCATCAAGTCAACTCCTGGCCAGGCACAGACACCCCAAAATGCCACCCTATGCCTGAGAGTCTTGTCCAAACTCTCCTCGAGCTCTGGCAGCTTTGGGACTGTGACCATTCCCTGGAGAGCCTGTTCAGTGCCCCACCACCCCCTGGGGGAAGAACATAATATCCAACCACTGGTTGCCTTGAGAGAAGCTGTGGCTGCCCCATCTGCATGGAGGTGTTCAAGGGCAGGCCAAATCAGGCTTGGAGCCAGCCTGGTCTAATGGAACGTGTCCCTGCCCATGGGAGGAGTGAAACAAGATGAGATGTAAGGTCTCTTCCAACCCAGCCAATTCTGTGATTCTATATATTTTACAACATATACAATACATACATGTATGTACTGTTTGTACCTTGAATGCAACTCACGGATGTAAATTTTTTTCTTTTGAACCAAGTTCATAACTAGGTTCATAAAGCAGTTCAAACACCATTTATATGATGTAAGGAACAGCTTAACTTTTAGTTTAAAGATGTTTGTATCAGGAGTAGGGACATATTTTAAAATCTAGAATTAAAATATTGTTGTAAAAATAGCCATTCTCATATCATTCTGTAGCATATATGGTTCTATCCTATATGCTGTGTAATGGCTTCCAATGTTTGTGTTTTCATCTTCAGCTGTTTGACAAAACTTTTGACTGCTGAAGGGAGGGGATAAGTAGAGGAAGTATGGATGGGAACTTATTAATTTACTGGTAAGGTGCACAACACTTCTGCTTGGGTAGACCACCACCCTCCCACGAGACTGTTGAACCAGATCTGGTGAAATGAATAAGGTCCATTCATTGATAACAGGGGTAACTCTGATGGCACAGTTAAGGAAAGTCTCCTGTCCTGGTGTTCATGAAATGTCTATTCGTATCTTTACCAGCATCACTTTTTCCCAGGTCAAGCCAGGTCTGAAGGTCAGTATCTGTCAGGTGCCATCATTCTGCCTGTTTAGCAGTCTTCTGCTGGAGCTGCATGCTTCCAGCTCTGAGAGGGGTGAATGTCATGCTGTGGCTTCCTGTGCCTGCTACTTACCCCATGTGTAGGGACAGGACAACAGGGTGTGGCTTCAGACTGAAAGAGAGTAGGTTTAGATTTGATATTGGGAACAAACTCTTCCCAGTGAGGGTGGTAAAGGCCTGGCACGGGTTGCCCAGAGCAGTTGTGGCCGCCCCATCCCTGGAAGTGTTCAAGGCCAGGTTGGACAGGGCTTGGAGCATGATGGGGGTGGAATGAGTTGTGCTTTAAGGTCCCTTCCAACCCAAAAAATCCTGTGATTCTGTGGTCACTGAAACATTTCCCTTGAGAAAACTTGGCTCTTTCTGGAAAAAAAGAACTCTCGAGAGCTACCCTAATGTGGTGTTCCTNGGAGGTGATTTGCCCCCTCCAGCCCACCTGGAGTACTGTGTTCTGTTCTGGGGACCCAGCATCAGAAGAATGTGGACCTGCTGGAACGAGTCCAGAGGAGGCCACATTGTTCTGATGTTCTGAGGGCTGAAGCCCCTCTGCTCTGGAGCCAGGCTGGGAGAGCTGGGGGTGCTCACCTGGAGAAGAGAAGGCTCCAGGGAGAGCTCAGAGCCCCTTGCAGGGCCGAAAGGGGCTCCAAGAGACAGAGTGGGACTTTATACAAGGCAGACAGTGGTTGGACAAGGGCAAATGGCTTCATACTGACATAGGGGCAACATTAGATGGGATATTGGAAAAAAATTCTTCTGTGTGAGGGTGGTGAGGCACTGAATCATAGAATCACGAAATATCTGGAGCTGGAATGGACCCACAAAGACCATCAAGTCAACTCCTGGCCAGGCACAGACACCCCAAAATCCCACCCTATGCCTGAGAGTCTTGTCCAAACTCTCCTCGAGCTCTGGCAGCTTTGGGACTGTGACCATTCCCTGGAGAGCCTGTTCAGTGCCCCACCACCCCCTGGGGGAAGAACATAATATCCAACCACTGGTTGCCTTGAGAGAAGCTGTGGCTGCCCCATCTGCATGGAGGTGTTCAAGGGCAGGCCAAATCAGGCTTGGAGCCAGCCTGGTCTAATGGAACGTGTCCCTGCCCATGGGAGGAGTGAAACAAGATGAGATGTAAGGTCTCTTCCAACCCAGCCAATTCTGTGATTCTATATATTTTACAACATATACAATACATACATGTATGTACTGTTTGTACCTTGAATGCAACTCACGGATGTAAATTTTTTTCTTTTGAACCAAGTTCATAACTAGGTTCATAAAGCAGTTCAAACACCATTTATATGATGTAAGGAACAGCTTAACTTTTAGTTTAAAGATGTTTGTATCAGGAGTAGGGACATATTTTAAAATCTAGAATTAAAATATTGTTGTAAAAATAGCCATTCTCATATCATTCTGTAGCATATATGGTTCTATCCTATATGCTGTGTAATGGCTTCCAATGTTTGTGTTTTCATCTTCAGCTGTTTGACAAAACTTTTGACTGCTGAAGGGAGGGGATAAGTAGAGGAAGTATGGATGGGAACTTATTAATTTACTGGTAAGGTGCACAACACTTCTGCTTGGGTAGACCACCACCCTCCCACGAGACTGTTGAACCAGATCTGGTGAAATGAATAAGGTCCATTCATTGATAACAGGGGTAACTCTGATGGCACAGTTAAGGAAAGTCTCCTGTCCTGGTGTTCATGAAATGTCTATTCGTATCTTTACCAGCATCACTTTTTCCCAGGTCAAGCCAGGTCTGAAGGTCAGTATCTGTCAGGTGCCATCATTCTGCCTGTTTAGCAGTCTTCTGCTGGAGCTGCATGCTTCCAGCTCTGAGAGGGGTGAATGTCATGCTGTGGCTTCCTGTGCCTGCTACTTACCCCATGTGTAGGGACAGGACAACAGGGTGTGGCTTCAGACTGAAAGAGAGTAGGTTTAGATTTGATATTGGGAACAAACTCTTCCCAGTGAGGGTGGTAAAGGCCTGGCACGGGTTGCCCAGAGCAGTTGTGGCCGCCCCATCCCTGGAAGTGTTCAAGGCCAGGTTGGACAGGGCTTGGAGCATGATGGGGGTGGAATGAGTTGTGCTTTAAGGTCCCTTCCAACCCAAAAAATCCTGTGATTCTGTGGTCACTGAAACATTTCCCTTGAGAAAACTTGGCTCTTTCTGGAAAAAAAGAACTCTCGAGAGCTACCCTAATGTGGTGTTCCTTGAAGAATTGACACATCTCACTAGATGCATTGACTGCTCTTGGGAACTTTTTAACATCTCAGAGACCCCCAAAAGCAGTTGTACCTTTGTAAAACCTCTGTCACATTTTTGCATGAAGTTAATAAACCAGGCTGAAATTATAAGTGAAAATAAAAATGTGAATGAAAGTGGCTTGCAATGTTGTTAGCGTCCTTGAGGGGGCCGAAGTTACTTATCACTGTCAAGCTGTACCTCAAACACTTCTAGTCATTCCCATCCCTGGAAGCACTCACTTGCTGCCTGGCTTCTGCAGGNGACATAGGGGCAACATTAGATGGGATATTGGAAAAAAATTCTTCTGTGTGAGGGTGGTGAGGCACTGAATCATAGAATCACGAAATATCTGGAGCTGGAATGGACCGACAAAGAACATCAAGTCAACTCCTGGCCAGGCACAGCCACCCCAAAATCCCANCAGGCACAGACACCCCAAAATCCCACCCTATGCCTGAGAGTCTTGTCCAAACTCTCCTCGAGCTCTGGCAGCTTTGGGACTGTGACCATTCCCTGGAGAGCCTGTTCAGTGCCCCACCACCCCCTGGGGGAAGAACATAATATCCAACCACTGGTTGCCTTGAGAGAAGCTGTGGCTGCCCCATCTGCATGGAGGTGTTCAAGGGCAGGCCAAATCAGGCTTGGAGCCAGCCTGGTCTAATGGAACGTGTCCCTGCCCATGGGAGGAGTGAAACAAGATGAGATGTAAGGTCTCTTCCAACCCAGCCAATTCTGTGATTCTATATATTTTACAACATATACAATACATACATGTATGTACTGTTTGTACCTTGAATGCAACTCACGGATGTAAATTTTTTTCTTTTGAACCAAGTTCATAACTAGGTTCATAAAGCAGTTCAAACACCATTTATATGATGTAAGGAACAGCTTAACTTTTAGTTTAAAGATGTTTGTATCAGGAGTAGGGACATATTTTAAAATCTAGAATTAAAATATTGTTGTAAAAATAGCCATTCTCATATCATTCTGTAGCATATATGGTTCTATCCTATATGCTGTGTAATGGCTTCCAATGTTTGTGTTTTCATCTTCAGCTGTTTGACAAAACTTTTGACTGCTGAAGGGAGGGGATAAGTAGAGGAAGTATGGATGGGAACTTATTAATTTACTGGTAAGGTGCACAACACTTCTGCTTGGGTAGACCACCACCCTCCCACGAGACTGTTGAACCAGATCTGGTGAAATGAATAAGGTCCATTCATTGATAACAGGGGTAACTCTGATGGCACAGTTAAGGAAAGTCTCCTGTCCTGGTGTTCATGAAATGTCTATTCGTATCTTTACCAGCATCACTTTTTCCCAGGTCAAGCCAGGTCTGAAGGTCAGTATCTGTCAGGTGCCATCATTCTGCCTGTTTAGCAGTCTTCTGCTGGAGCTGCATGCTTCCAGCTCTGAGAGGGGTGAATGTCATGCTGTGGCTTCCTGTGCCTGCTACTTACCCCATGTGTAGGGACAGGACAACAGGGTGTGGCTTCAGACTGAAAGAGAGTAGGTTTAGATTTGANTGCCCATGGGAGGAGTGAAACAAGATGAGATGTAAGGTCTCTTCCAACCCAGCCAATTCTGTGATTCTATATATTTTACAACATATACAATACATACATGTATGTACTGTTTGTACCTTGAATGCAACTCACGGATGTAAATTTTTTTCTTTTGAACCAAGTTCATAACTAGGTTCATAAAGCAGTTCAAACACCATTTATATGATGTAAGGAACAGCTTAACTTTTAGTTTAAAGATGTTTGTATCAGGAGTAGGGACATATTTTAAAATCTAGAATTAAAATATTGTTGTAAAAATAGCCATTCTCATATCATTCTGTAGCATATATGGTTCTATCCTATATGCTGTGTAATGGCTTCCAATGTTTGTGTTTTCATCTTCAGCTGTTTGACAAAACTTTTGACTGCTGAAGGGAGGGGATAAGTAGAGGAAGTATGGATGGGAACTTATTAATTTACTGGTAAGGTGCACAACACTTCTGCTTGGGTAGACCACCACCCTCCCACGAGACTGTTGAACCAGATCTGGTGAAATGAATAAGGTCCATTCATTGATAACAGGGGTAACTCTGATGGCACAGTTAAGGAAAGTCTCCTGTCCTGGTGTTCATGAAATGTCTATTCGTATCTTTACCAGCATCACTTTTTCCCAGGTCAAGCCAGGTCTGAAGGTCAGTATCTGTCAGGTGCCATCATTCTGCCTGTTTAGCAGTCTTCTGCTGGAGCTGCATGCTTCCAGCTCTGAGAGGGGTGAATGTCATGCTGTGGCTTCCTGTGCCTGCTACTTACCCCATGTGTAGGGACAGGACAACAGGGTGTGGCTTCAGACTGAAAGAGAGTAGGTTTAGATTTGATATTGGGAACAAACTCTTCCCAGTGAGGGTGGTAAAGGCCTGGCACGGGTTGCCCAGAGCAGTTGTGGCCGCCCCATCCCTGGAAGTGTTCAAGGCCAGGTTGGACAGGGCTTGGAGCATGATGGGGGTGGAATGAGTTGTGCTTTAAGGTCCCTTCCAACCCAAAAAATCCTGTGATTCTGTGGTCACTGAAACATTTCCCTTGAGAAAACTTGGCTCTTTCTGGAAAAAAAGAACTCTCGAGAGCTACCCTAATGTGGTGTTCCTTGAAGAATTGACACATCTCACTAGATGCATTGACTGCTCTTGGGAACTTTTTAACATCTCAGAGACCCCCAAAAGCAGTTGTACCTTTGTAAAACCTCTGTCACATTTTTGCATGAAGTTAATAAACCAGGCTGAAATTATAAGTGAAAATAAAAATGTGAATGAAAGTGGCTTGCAATGTTGTTAGCGTCCTTGAGGGGGCCGAAGTTACTTATCACTGTCAAGCTGTACCTCAAACACTTCTAGTCATTCCCATCCCTGGAAGCACTCACTTGCTGCCTGGCTTCTGCAGGTGGGAGGACGCAGGAGGCTGTGTGAGCACATACTGCTGTTCATGCTCAGACTGAAGTGGCATTTGCCCTTTGAGTCCTGCATGGGTAGAAGGCTCCCAGGTCTGACTGGTTGTGACACAGGCACAGTGGCTTGTTTTACAACACAACATGTGTAATACAGCGCTCGTGACCTTCTGATTGCTGCTAAATAAACGTCTTTTAAGTAGAAGCCATGTTTTGTCTATATGTCTCCAGTAAGCTGCTGAGTTTGAAGACACTGCACATATGTTGCAGAATGGAATGCACAACGACAGATTGGACCGATGATAAGAAAAATTGGTTGCAGTTAAATGAAAACAACTTCCAAGATCTACACCATAAAATGCAGAGAGAAAACACGAGCTGAATGCATCACAAAATAAAGATGTTGACTTAGAAAAAGATGCACATCATACTGAATCATGTAAAGAAATATTGTATGTAGGGCACACCAATACCCTATAAAGGAGGATTTTTGTAAAATCATTCTAGCCAATTCAGGCAAATTAGAAATTCAAGAAGACAGCACAAGTAGTGATGAGGAGTTTGGGAACCAATCCTCACGATCTGGGCTGGTCAGCAAGGTTTGTATAATCTAGAGCAGTGGTTTTCAGCTTTTTCTTCTCTTTGCAAACATAATGTTTTCTTTCCATGTTTGGAGTTACAGATTAAATACAGAGCCTACATGTATTAGGAATTCTCTTCAAAGTTATTTCTGTGGGCCCTTAAAAGCAGCTCATGGACCACAGGTGCAAACCACAGATCTATAGATTAGAAGTTTGAGGAAAGGAAAGGAGAAAAATTAAGTCTGAGATGGCTTAAGAGAAAAAAATTTAAAAAAAGTTCCCTCCATCTCGTGTGGTGTGAGACTAGAACAGCGAGCTTAAGCAGCAACAAGGAAGGATTACAGCACATAACAAAAGAGTTTTTTAATAACATAATGATACATGCTGAGAAAAGCTGCAGAAAGTCACTGTGTTAGATGAAAAGACTGATAAATACTTGGTGGGCAGAAGGAGGATTACCTTGATGATATCTGCAAGTAGGGCATAACAGCTCAAATAATGATATTTAAAGCACTTGGATGTGCTTTGCCCATAATGAATACTGCTGAAGAAATACTGATTTATTCCTGAAAGGTGATCACATTTCCATAGTAGATTATTTTATTTTACTACTTTGTATGGGAATACGTAGTGAGGAATAGGCTTGACCACATCAGGTATAAAACCCTGGGGCTGTTCAGACCTCTTTGGCCATTGCCTGTACTTTGCTTCATGGGCTGTACTCCAAAGTAAAAGATATCAGCTGTGTAGCAGCCAGATGAAAAAGTACTGTTTCCACCTTGTGTGTATTACCATCTCTTGGCTGCCAGAGTTGCCTTCTTGTTTTTCCCTTGTCTATCCATGACACGTTTTTTACCATGCCATGCATTTACAGAACATAGTACTGGCTGCACATTTTGGGGGTGTTCCAGGTCAATGATCAGCAGCATTTGCAGATTACTGCAGGAGCCATGTAGTGGTGAGCTGGGCTTGATAAAAGGTGTCTGATAACAAAATACCTGTGGGCTGTAACCAGGACATGCTCAGGATGGGTGTGCACCCACATATAAGTATAATGTACTTTTGTTTTTCCAGCTANCTATATATTTTACAACATATACAATACATACATGTATGTACTGTTTGTACCTTGAATGCAACTCACGGATGTAAATTTTTTTCTTTTGAACCAAGTTCATAACTAGGTTCATAAAGCAGTTCAAACACCATTTATATGATGTAAGGAACAGCTTAACTTTTAGTTTAAAGATGTTTGTATCAGGAGTAGGGACATATTTTAAAATCTAGAATTAAAATATTGTTGTAAAAATAGCCATTCTCATATCATTCTGTAGCATATATGGTTCTATCCTATATGCTGTGTAATGGCTTCCAATGTTTGTGTTTTCATCTTCAGCTGTTTGACAAAACTTTTGACTGCTGAAGGGAGGGGATAAGTAGAGGAAGTATGGATGGGAACTTATTAATTTACTGGTAAGGTGCACAACACTTCTGCTTGGGTAGACCACCACCCTCCCACGAGACTGTTGAACCAGATCTGGTGAAATGAATAAGGTCCATTCATTGATAACAGGGGTAACTCTGATGGCACAGTTAAGGAAAGTCTCCTGTCCTGGTGTTCATGAAATGTCTATTCGTATCTTTACCAGCATCACTTTTTCCCAGGTCAAGCCAGGTCTGAAGGTCAGTATCTGTCAGGTGCCATCATTCTGCCTGTTTAGCAGTCTTCTGCTGGAGCTGCATGCTTCCAGCTCTGAGAGGGGTGAATGTCATGCTGTGGCTTCCTGTGCCTGCTACTTACCCCATGTGTAGGGACAGGACAACAGGGTGTGGCTTCAGACTGAAAGAGAGTAGGTTTAGATTTGATATTGGGAACAAACTCTTCCCAGTGAGGGTGGTAAAGGCCTGGCACGGGTTGCCCAGAGCAGTTGTGGCCGCCCCATCCCTGGAAGTGTTCAAGGCCAGGTTGGACAGGGCTTGGAGCATGATGGGGGTGGAATGAGTTGTGCTTTAAGGTCCCTTCCAACCCAAAAAATCCTGTGATTCTGTGGTCACTGAAACATTTCCCTTGAGAAAACTTGGCTCTTTCTGGAAAAAAAGAACTCTCGAGAGCTACCCTAATGTGGTGTTCCTTGAAGAATTGACACATCTCACTAGATGCATTGACTGCTCTTGGGAACTTTTTAACATCTCAGAGACCCCCAAAAGCAGTTGTACCTTTGTAAAACCTCTGTCACATTTTTGCATGAAGTTAATAAACCAGGCTGAAATTATAAGTGAAAATAAAAATGTGAATGAAAGTGGCTTGCAATGTTGTTAGCGTCCTTGAGGGGGCCGAAGTTACTTATCACTGTCAAGCTGTACCTCAAACACTTCTAGTCATTCCCATCCCTGGAAGCACTCACTTGCTGCCTGGCTTCTGCAGGTGGGAGGACGCAGGAGGCTGTGTGAGCACATACTGCTGTTCATGCTCAGACTGAAGTGGCATTTGCCCTTTGAGTCCTGCATGGGTAGAAGGCTCCCAGGTCTGACTGGTTGTGACACAGGCACAGTGGCTTGTTTTACAACACAACATGTGTAATACAGCGCTCGTGACCTTCTGATTGCTGCTAAATAAACGTCTTTTAAGTAGAAGCCATGTTTTGTCTATATGTCTCCAGTAAGCTGCTGAGTTTGAAGACACTGCACATATGTTGCAGAATGGAATGCACAACGACAGATTGGACCGATGATAAGAAAAATTGGTTGCAGTTAAATGAAAACAACTTCCAAGATCTACACCATAAAATGCAGAGAGAAAACACGAGCTGAATGCATCACAAAATAAAGATGTTGACTTAGAAAAAGATGCACATCATACTGAATCATGTAAAGAAATATTGTATGTAGGGCACACCAATACCCTATAAAGGAGGATTTTTGTAAAATCATTCTAGCCAATTCAGGCAAATTAGAAATTCAAGAAGACAGCACAAGTAGTGATGAGGAGTTTGGGAACCAATCCTCACGATCTGGGCTGGTCAGCAAGGTTTGTATAATCTAGAGCAGTGGTTTTCAGCTTTTTCTTCTCTTTGCAAACATAATGTTTTCTTTCCATGTTTGGAGTTACAGATTAAATACAGAGCCTACATGTATTAGGAATTCTCTTCAAAGTTATTTCTGTGGGCCCTTAAAAGCAGCTCATGGACCACAGGTGCAAACCACAGATCTATAGATTAGAAGTTTGAGGAAAGGAAAGGAGAAAAATTAAGTCTGAGATGGCTTAAGAGAAAAAAATTTAAAAAAAGTTCCCTCCATCTCGTGTGGTGTGAGACTAGAACAGCGAGCTTAAGCAGCAACAAGGAAGGATTACAGCACATAACAAAAGAGTTTTTTAATAACATAATGATACATGCTGAGAAAAGCTGCAGAAAGTCACTGTGTTAGATGAAAAGACTGATAAATACTTGGTGGGCAGAAGGAGGATTACCTTGATGATATCTGCAAGTAGGGCATAACAGCTCAAATAATGATATTTAAAGCACTTGGATGTGCTTTGCCCATAATGAATACTGCTGAAGAAATACTGATTTATTCCTGAAAGGTGATCACATTTCCATAGTAGATTATTTTATTTTACTACTTTGTATGGGAATACGTAGTGAGGAATAGGCTTGACCACATCAGGTATAAAACCCTGGGGCTGTTCAGACCTCTTTGGCCATTGCCTGTACTTTGCTTCATGGGCTGTACTCCAAAGTAAAAGATATCAGCTGTGTAGCAGCCAGATGAAAAAGTACTGTTTCCACCTTGTGTGTATTACCATCTCTTGGCTGCCAGAGTTGCCTTCTTGTTTTTCCCTTGTCTATCCATGACACGTTTTTTACCATGCCATGCATTTACAGAACATAGTACTGGCTGCACATTTTGGGGGTGTTCCAGGTCAATGATCAGCAGCATTTGCAGATTACTGCAGGAGCCATGTAGTGGTGAGCTGGGCTTGATAAAAGGTGTCTGATAACAAAATACCTGTGGGCTGTAACCAGGACATGCTCAGGATGGGTGTGCACCCACATATAAGTATAATGTACTTTTGTTTTTCCAGCTACAAGAAGAAAGATGCAGATTTGTCTGTGGCTCAGGGTCGCATCAAGGATCTGGAAGTTCTCTTCCACAGAAGTGAAGCAGAACTCAATACTGTCCTGAACGAGAAACGCAGTCTGGAAGCAGAGGTGGCTGATCTGCGTGCCCAGCTTGCTAAGGTATGATAGGGAATGCTCTCTTGCTTCAGCACAAAACAGGTTGTGTAGCGTAAATTCCCTTTTTTCTTTGCAGTTAGTTTATAGTCTGAACATCAATGACCCACCTTGCTTACTGCTGAACCTTTGCCTGCCCCTCTTGGATACAAAACTAAATTTTAAGAAATCTATGTAAAACAACCAAAGCAACACAGTATTTTAGACATTTTACTCGTCAGAAGCTTTTATTTAAAATTTTATGATGTTGAGTTATCAAATGTTGTGCTTTGTAAGGTCCTGCATAATTTTACACTTGTGCTGGAGTACCCAGTGGGACCACGCTAGCAAGAAAAAGAAAGTGCAACATATTGTGCTTGAGGAATTAATAAT
The DNA here is from genome assembly GCA_013397815.1 of Aleadryas rufinucha. Taxonomy (NCBI): domain Eukaryota; kingdom Metazoa; phylum Chordata; class Aves; order Passeriformes; genus Aleadryas; species Aleadryas rufinucha. Next base: position 27,401 of record VZTH01019046.1, read on the forward strand.
CCTCACCTCCTGTATCAGAATGTATTGAACTAATCCTACATTTTAAATAGCTGGTATGCAAACATATAAGCTTGGTTGAAGTATCAATTAACACACACACACACTTGGGTTGTGGTTTTTTTTGGTGGGGCTTTTGTTTATTTATTGTGTTTCTTTCCGGTGGTGGTGGTGTGGGTTGGTTTTCTTTAAATCAGTGGCTTGACATTAGATTTGTTATTATGAATAACTGGTCCAAAGACATCAGATGAAGACCATAAAAGGTTTATGGATGGAAGATAGGAATCCAGACAAAATTGTTTTTCAAATTCTTTACTAGGCTGAAGATGGTCATGCTGTGGCAAAGAAGCAGTTGGAGAAGGAGACACTCATGCGTGTGGACCTGGAAAATCGGTGCCAGAGCTTGCAAGAGGATCTGGATTTCAGGAAGAATGTATTTGAGGAGGTATTATCAACCTAGTAATCTTGCCGCTGTCCAAAGTTAATGTACCTTTAATCAAACTGACTATGAGCAACTACTAACTAGTCCAGGTAGAGAAAATCAGTATTATCCTTCCTATGAATGGGTCGAGTAATAAAATAGTTAAAGGTTTTACACCTTTTCACATGGTAAATCAGTGGTGGAGTCAGTATGAGAGCCAGGTGACAAGAGTATTGTTCCATGGGCAGCTGAACTCATGGAGCCAGCTGACTGCTGTGGGAGAGGGTTGTTCTTGTTCCCTCTCTCTGGACCTGGTTGCATGGCCCTGCTCTTTACTTACACCAGCTTTGGTTGCTGGACCTGATTATAACCTGTTTTTATTGTCAAGAACAGTATGCAACTGCCTTGCTTATTGCAGAGGTAGTTTTCTGCCTGTTAAGTGAATGGTTCTAGTGAAGACCAAAATTTTTGTAGTAGTGGGAATTGGGAAAGGGAAGCACAACCTTCTCTCTGTATGAGATGCAAAGTTATGTCTGTTTATTCCATCTTTGGTGGTTCTGCAAGCTCGGTCAATGAATGGCTGCTGAGCAGTCGCCACATGTTTCTGCCGTTCATCTCACCTACTCTAAGTATGATGCTTGGCTCACCGTGCACCAAACCATTTAAACCAGATTAACTAGGAAGAGATTTAACTTTTTTTGGTTGAGTTTAATATTTGACAGCTTAGTGGCTGGGTTATGTTTTACCACAAATGAGTGTTCAGACTGGTTTAAGGGATGGGACAGGGCTGTGTGGCTGAGGACAAGGGACAGAGGCTGGAGATCACCCTGAGATGTATTGACCATTGTCTCACTTCTGTGCCCCTGGAGTGGTTGGATTGGTACACTGACTGCAGTGACAGACCCTTGTTTGGTTGTAGGACCTTAAAATAACTTTTCTTCTTGGGGAGAATGTGTCACTATGGACTGAAGGTGAAGCTAAATGAGACAGCAGAAGCTAATCCTAAAGCTTGCTGTGCTCAAGGGTGAGTGTTCTTTAGCCATCCCTGAAGCTCTTTGATTCTTGTATGCACCAATTCAACACACGAAGCAATAAAGAAATTGATTTCCTTTACGTTAGTGAATTGATTTGGTTCACTGAAGGGTCCAAATCTCCATTAGAATTGAGACATCGTGACTGGGAGTGTGGCAAGTGAGGTATTTATTCTAGTGGTGTTGAACTGCTGGATCAGCTCAGCCCTTCACCTGATTCTTTGTAGTTCCCCACAACATTCCTGCAGCTTCTGAGCTGTCATTGCATACAGTTACTGAGAGACTGCTGCTTGCTAGTTTTCTTGGTGTAAAAATTAACCACAGAAGGAAAAGCTTCTTCCATATCATTTCAGAGCACATTGCTACCAGTAAAAGGACATGTTTCTGGGGATCTATTTTTAGATGTAGAGCATTTCTGCAAAACAACTAGTAAAGTTGCTTTGAATTTCTGTTAGCCTGTTATGACTCCAGTCTGGCAAAATTGAGCCTTGCTTCACTTGCTGTTGTTCCTCATGGCCCTTCTGCTAACTTCAGGCCTCCTCCCAGTACTCAGAACCACTCCTTGGTTGTTTGTCCTGCCCTGAAGGAAGAAATTGTTTTTCTCATACCACACATTCAGACCTGGCCAGGTCTCTGCATGAATAAGTGCATGAGTAAGCCTTACCTTACTAGTTTGGAACTAGTGTTCTTAGGCACAGAAAACTCATACATTTCTAAAAATGAAAATTTCTTAGTACAAACTCTGATCATAAAAAATTGTTTTCAGGATTGCTTGGGTTGCTGCTTTATTAATACTCTAATCGAAATCTAATGAGAAGGGGTCATCACATATATAGAAAATAGATGAGATCAGCATGTGCTTAAGAGTGAAATTTGAAGATGCAATTTTTCTCTATAATGATCTTTTTAAATATATATAATGTTCACAGAAGATGTTAAATTTCATCTGACTCTTTGTAGACTGCTATTGTAATGTCAGGATGTATATTAAGTAGGACAGAGTTTGTAGTGCAGCATATGGAATCTCTTTGCTATGTAAAAATTGATGGTTTTTTCCACCTTCATTCTCCCCATTTTGACTTTTGTAGCATAAACCAGCTCCTTACTTAGACAGTATATGGCTATTTTTGAAGCTGGTTTTAAGTTGGATCACTTTTAAGAATCACAGCCTGACAAATGAGAACAGTAACTTGAATCTGTTAGTGCATGCAGCAATTCCCAGGCTTAAATGCCTGTAGTATTGTAGCTCCATTATACTAAATAGTTAGTACTGCGGTAGTTAATTGTTGTCTGAATGTAACTGCTTGTATTGTTTACCTTAGTGTGGGAATTTGTCCCTCTTCTTTTGTGTGTGTGCAGGAAATAAGGGAAACGAGAAAACGACATGAACATCGTTTGATCGAGGTGGACACAAGCCGCCAACAGGAGTATGAATCCAAAATGACTCAGGCTCTGGAGGATCTGCGAAATCAACACGATGAACAAGTCAAACTGTATAAGATGGAGCTGGAGCAGACCTATCAGGCTAAGGTAAAACTGCTGTCCACAGCACTGTCAGACTGGAAGCCCAGTTTGTGAGATAAAAACCACTTCTACCAGCTCTACTGCTCTTAAGGTGACCAGTAACTGTAATTTGAGGAAGTTTTGTCCCAGTGTTCAAATGCCTTCCCTGGGACTTGTGTGCTAGTGCATTTCCAGGGAGGGTATAGCCAGAGGTAATAGCAAGCAATAGCTTTAGCTAAGAGAGGTCAGTTAGTGAGAAAACATGTGGAGCTGCTTTTGGTCTCTGCAGAAGACAGTGGGAACAGTGGATGTCATGCAGTAGCTGTTTAGACAATGTCTTCTGCTATAAGGGTTCTTTTCTTATGTCAGTAGATCCAGTTTTTCCTCACAAATGGAGGGGGTAGGGAAGACTTGCAACATGTACAATATGTTGTGCATAAGAAGCTGGAGGGAGGGAGGGATTGGAGAGCTTGGGAATGGGTGTGTTTCAGTATGGGCTTTTGCTTGGATGCAGTGAGCTTGCAAACTAATATAGACACACTGGAAGGGCCTTCTTGTCTAAGGGTGCATTGTCACTTTGCTCTTACTGTGGTCTTTGCAGTGTTCTTAATCACGCCAATACACTTTTAAATATGTCTAAGCCTGGCCACATTTCAGTGATCTAAGTTAGTTCTAGACTGGAAAATTACTAGATGCAGCCGTGATTTCTTTGGTGACAGGGAAACTTCAGGCAAGATATCGACCTTTCTTGACCAGCTTTGGTGATGAAAACCATGGTATATAATTTGGAAATCACAGAATTGTAGAGTGGTTTGGCCTGGAAGGGACCTTTAAGGGCCATCTAGAAGGGACCTTTAAGGGCCCCCTGCCTTGAACAGGACATCTTAAACTAGACCAGGTTGCTCAAAGCCCTAGTCATGGCTGTTGAAAACATTTGTCAATAGTTACAGCCACTTCTTGTTCTCTTGTGCTGGAATAATGATGGTACTGCTAACATTGTTCTCCCCCACCCTTCACTGAGACTCACTTTGAATTCTTCGGGTTGATGATTTGGTTTGAGAAACACTGATCTACAAATATTTAACTATTACTTGCAGCAGCAACACTATAGATAGATACTTAAAATCCCAAAATTAAGTACAGTTGGTAGTGATGGAATTATTCACGGAACTCTGGAAAATGTAATACTTTATACAAGGAGCTATTTGGTTTGACTTTTCACTGTCTGAAGGGGATCCAGAATAGACGATGCTTAGTAGAAAAACATTTTTTTAAAAAGCTGCAATATACAGACTTAGAGAATGAAAAAGTGGCAAGCTTTGAATAGGGGAATGAACAAATTAAGCTGCTTTTTTCCTGCATAAAAGATGATTGTTATGGATGAAGTTGGAATATGAAGGGAAAGGGGTTTAGCTGTGAACTTCATTCTGTGGTTTCTGAGCATGTGTCCCTGTTGGAGAGCCAAAGCTGGGAAGGAATATGATGTCAAAGCAAATCGTTAGGTTTAGCAACTGAGCAGCTCCAGGATGAGACTGTCTTGGGTAAAAGCTCACTTCTTGCACAGGACGGATGTGGAGCTGCTGGAGAAAGTCCAGAGGAGGCCACAAAATAATAGAGGTCTCTGAGGACTGGAGCACCTCTATTATGGAGAGAGCTGAGAGAGATGGGGTGTTCAGCCTGGACAGGAGAACTCTCCAGGGAGACCTTATTGTGACTTTTGAATACTTAAAAAGGGCTTCTAAGAAAGATCATCATGATCTGTGATAATAAGCAGTAGAAATTCTGGGTATTTGGCACTATGCCAGCATGACTATAAGGCAGTGAATGGTTGTCAGACTTCAACTATTTTTAATTTTAAACTTTACAAGAAGTAATGGAGTGTGTAGTTGAAGTTCCTTCAAAATCTGTAGCCTAAAGAAGGCTCTGTGTGTGTCCCGTTCCACTCTAAAAAAAGCGGAGCTGGGAAGGATTCTTTTAATAGATTTTTCTGACGAAAAATCAAGCATGTAACGGCAATATCATATCTGGCTTATTTAATGGGGGAGAGAGGACAGGAAAAAGGAGCAGAGAGAGAGAAGAGAGAGCGAGGGGGCAAGAAACAGAAGACAGGGGACAGTGTTACCACAGGACCCCGGCTATCTCTCGGTTTGGCAGATGGAGCTTTGCGAACTGCAGGGCGTTTGCGTGGCTTTCGTGGCAGGCTGGGCGCGATTTTCCAAGTGGCAGCAGGAGCAGCGTGCCTCTGGCAGGAGTTGCGGCCGGGCGCGGGGAGCTGGGACCACCACTGCAGGCACGGCACAAGCGGCGACTGCTGCAGCAGGGAAACACAGCTGGAATCGCTGGTTCCAGTGTTGTCCGCCCCGGCAGGGAAGGCAGCAGAGCACAAAGTCTTTGTGGCAACGAAGCAGTTCACGGGAACAGCAGAGCAGGGCAAAGCCACAGGCAAAGCTCGGTGCAGGTGGGGAGGCAGGAGCACAGGGAACAGGGTGCAAAAGCAGGAGCAGAGGGGATCAAGCTGTGACCCTTCAAGTGACCCAAAACAAAAAGACCTCGTGGTGTTGCAGCTAACTGTTTTTATGTGTCCTCAAACTCCTCCCCCAGCTCCACTTTGCGTGCCTGTTTCTGGTGGGCATTTTTTTGGTGGGCATCTGGGTACTTGCTCTCTCCAGTAAGCGTTGGGGGAGGGGGAGAGCGCTGCTCACAGTCTAACCATGGAGGTTTTCTCTGCCCTGATCGGCTGCCAGGTGAAGCCTCTCTGGGAACAGGGCAATACAGTTTTTATAGGAATTTTCTTCACCTCATTTGTGACATATGTTGAGGCATATATATATTGGTCCCTCACAGTGTGCTGCTCAGAACCTAGTGAACAGCAGAGCTAATGAAGATTGATTTTATAAAGCTTTGTGCTGTGTGGCTAAAGAACATCTTCTGCCTGTAACTATTCTTAGAATTGGATCGGTTTAGTTTTTGAGTGGATTCCATAGTGTGGCAAAATTGTTGAAGTCCAGCTGCAAGGCATGCCAAGGATGCTTTTTCTAGCCCTCTGCTTTCATGAAACTTACCATGTCACAGTTCTGGTTTTGCTCTCTCTGTTTTGGTTAAAATTAACCACTAGAAATTAAGCTTGTTCTCTAGGTGAATTTAACAAAAATTAAAAACAAATCATATACTGTCAACTATTAGGGAAAGAATAAAACCAAACCTGTTGTTCTGTCTCTGGGACAGGATGTCATCTGGAGTGCCACGAGTAGTTTTATTCCTTCTTGCAAAGGTACTACAGAGTAATACAGAGCAGACTGACAAAGACAATTTAGAGTGGGAAACAAGTCATGCATGAGAAAATTTTAAATAAAACTTCACCTGGAAAAGAGATGTGTTGAGAGTAGTGGAAGATACAGTGGATGTCTGTAAAAGGATAAATGGCATGGGAGAAGATGAATGAGGAGTGATTGTTTATTATTTTTTCAGTTGGAGCAGGGACAGTGAATGTCCAGTGGCAGATTGAGAAGAAACAAAAAGGATTGTTCTTTAATATAGAGCTAAACTCTTTGCCCCGAAAATTCAAAAAGCAGAGACAAATTCCTGCCTGAGAAATCCACTGAGAGATAATAAGCAGCAAAATATTGTCTCTGACTTAGGAAGTCCCTGAGTTGCAAATGGCCAGCAGAGACATAATACTCATGGAATATTTTATTGAGTTAGTCTCTGGGCATCCAGGGAACTGTTGGACCAGGACATGAATTAGGTAGGCAGCCTTTGCTGTCACCCAGTGTGATTTGCCTTAGGACAAACAAGCAGAGCATGTGGTCAGTTTTTTGGAAACTAAGGTTGCTTGTATAATGAAAGGGCTAATAGAGTATTTTTTTAACAGCATAAGCAAATCCTATAGGAACAGATCTGAAATAGATTTTCCTGGTCCTTAGGGCATTCCTTAATGTTATGCAGTTCTTATCCTAAACTTACCAGACCATTTAAAATTTTTAAAATTAAACAGTTACTATTTTTATACCAAAAGGATATTGCAGGATTTCTAACTCAGTACAAATGAGCTGTATAAAATTTTCTTTCCAGCTGGAGAATGCCAAATTGTCCTCTGACCAAAATGACAAAGCTGCTGGTGCAGCTCGAGAGGAGCTGAAGGAGGCTCGCATGAGGATAGAAGCTCTCAGCTACCAGCTTTCTGGTCTTCAGAAACAGGTAAAGGGACTAAATTTGCTTTCATCTCAAACACACAGCTGTTTTGTGTGACTATATTAACATTTCTGACCCTTCATATTTTCTGAATTTTTCATAGAGAAATCTTTGTTATGTTCATTTGGGAGGGAGAAGGGTTTAAACTTTCTGAGTGGACCTGCATGGATGCCAAGTGGGCTTTTTCTTGTGCTGTGTGCCTAGGCCAGTGCAGCAGAAGATCGCATTCGGGAACTGGAGGAAATGATGGCTGGTGAGCGGGAGAAGTTTAGGAAGATGCTGGATGCAAAGGAGAGGGAAATGACAGACATGAGGGACCAGATGCAGCTTCAGCTTACAGAGTACCAAGAACTGCTTGATGTTAAATTAGCACTGGACATGGAGATCAGTGCTTACCGAAAACTCCTGGAAGGAGAAGAGGAAAGGTACATACAGATTCCACTTTCTTTTCTAAGGACTTACGAGTGTTATTTTCATTTCTTGCACTTATTTTTTTACCACTTGAGCAGGAATGCCAAGATTTCCTTTCACTGAAGCTATATTGGCTTCACACCACAATGTGTTGCATGGAACATTTGCATGGAACACTTGTTTTCAACTGAACACCGTCTTTATTTTGGGTTTTTATAATGGTCTTGGAGTACAGCAGAATATATCATTCTGTGCTTGGTCTTCATATCATCTTTTTACTTGAGTGCTTATACTTCTGTAGTTTTAAATCATGGGGCCCGAGAATAGTGTGTTTAGTAGTAGCTGTACTGGAGGGAGGAGTGAAGTGATGTGTGTTGCTCTCAGTAACACTGCTTTCTGTGTCACATGGTCATACTGCCTGAACATTCCTCAGGGATGGGTAGCCCCCTCCTCTTCATGTATGCAGTCCTCTTGACATACAGAGTGAGGCTGCTGTCAGCCTCGGAGCACATTACAGTCTGGTTACTTGAGATATTGTAGCTTTGTCTGTGGTTCTCTGGATGGGTTAATTAAAATGCATTCTTGGTTGTGTTAAGGTTGAAGCTCTCTCCAAGTCCCTCCTCCCGTGTCACAGTCTCTCGGGCTACCTCCAGCAGCAGCAGCAGCAGGGCTTCACTCGTTCGCTCTTCCCGAGGCAAGAGAAAACGTATTGAAGCGGAGGAGCTTTCCGGCAGCGGAACAAGTGGGATTGGCACGGGAAGTATCAGTGGCAGCAGCAGTAGCAGTAGTTTTCAAATGTCCCAGCAAGCTTCTGCTACAGGAAGTATCAGCATAGAAGAGATAGACCTGGAGGGCAAATATGTTCAGCTTAAGAACAACTCGGAGAAGGTGAGCATCGTCAGATCCCATAGAAAACAAAGAGGAGCTAAATTGAGATGGTGCACAGCCCTTTGCAGCATGAGTAGGTACAGCCATGTGGAGAGCAGGAGCAGCATCTCAAGGTGCAGCATCCTCCAGGAATTAATGGAGGCTTTGAAAAGTTGAACATAATGGTGGGCTAACATGAGTGTAATGTTTGCTGCAGGAAGAGAACACAATTTGTGTCCCAAGCGTGTAAATGTGTGCTGGGACTTTGCTCACAGAAACAGCCTGCTGTCTAGCAGAACTTTGTTGTGTGAAATTGATGTCTTTTTAAATTTTGCTGAATGACTTTATGGGATTTGCACTTTAGCCTCTAACTGGATATAGGCAAATACTTTCAAGGTAGAATGCAAATGTCTAACAACTATATAAATAAATTTATATTCCCATTATTTTAATAACAAAGACCTAGACTCTGATACCCGTTTGTTCTGTTTTGTTCACTCTGAATAACTTTCTGACTCTCTCCATTAGGATCAGTCTTTGGGTAACTGGAGACTGAAAAGACAAATTGGAGATGGAGAAGAAATTGCTTACAAATTTACTCCCAAGTATGTCCTCAGAGCTGGGCAGACTGTTACAGTAAGTTGTATTTACAGTATGTCAGCAACATATTCTTCTGTTGATGCTGTGGCAGTTGGAAATCTTGAAGTTTGGTACAGCCTGATTTGGTGTATAACTTTTGGGTTCATGGATCTCACTTTAAAGGAGCAGGATTTCAGTCCTAAAAATGCAGAACAAAAAATGAATTTCTATGTCAGTACTTAAATATTTAAGACTATTTTTTTGGGCACAGAGAAAGTTGAAGAAAAAGGTATTTTGGGGGATTAATCAAGGACTATTTGTTTCCAAACACCTTTGCCCAGGTTTGGAACCCTAATCCTGCTCAACCTCTTAAAGAAATGGGAACATTTCAGAGCATTCATCCAGACTAGTGGACTGTAGCTAAGACTGGACATTCTCAGCATTAACTGTAGTAGAACAGCTGCTTTTCAATAATTTTACATTTTATTTTCAGTCTGCAACATGTTCTTTTAAGAAGAAAGAAATGTTTCTTTTAATCACTTGTAGATATTTCTACTTAAGGATCAATTGTTCAGACACATAGAAAAGATTAAGCTGATACACTACATGCTGCTTTTTGCTTTGGCTCTATACAGTATGGTTATTGAGACAGTGGTAGAAGAAATTTGTTCAGAAAAGAATTGATGACTGCAGTATTAGATTTTTTTAATACCTTACTACAAGTGATACTGTAGTTAAAAGTAGGATAAAACTGCCATTGGAATTCAGAAAAAAAACCTGGTATGTAGAGAGAAGTAGGAGAATTAGGGGGATATGTATATTTACAAGAAAAAAAATGGATAAACAGCTAATTACAGATTGTCGTTCTCACTAGATCTGGGGAGCAGATGCAGGCGTATCTCATAGCCCCCCTTCTGTTCTCGTGTGGAAGAATCAAGGCAGCTGGGGCACTGGTGGAAATATCCGCACTTACCTCGTAAACTCTGAAGGAGAGGTAGGTTGTGTCCATGGGCTCTTTATCTCCCAGACTCTTAATTTGAGGGTGGGGTGACATGACACAATGACAAAATCCTGATTATAAGATCTCCCCTATTGTCTTCTAATATGACAGTTTATAACACTGAAATAATTGAGTCTATACATATCTCTGACATTTTTGGGATATTTTTGAAAACTGTGATCATCGTGATTATGCCCATAGACACTTTTTTCCTATTTTAGAAGAATATACTGCTAGTAGAGAATTTGTTTGGAATTTCAGTATGTACTTTTAGAAGAGACAAAGAAAAGAAGCATTTCTGGCAATTCCATTATATAGTCCCTGTGATGTTCTGAGGTGCAATGTAAATGTAGGAAGATAGTTGTCTTTTCCATGTTAAAAGCATATCGTAAGTTCTCATTGGGCAGATGTTCCTGAGCATTCTGCATTGTCCTACATCTGCCCACCATAAAACCATCCCTGCAGATGGTTTTTGCAAGGGAGAATTGTGCCTTGGCTGTTACTCATAACCATACTATTATCCTAGCAATCTGATAGCAGTGGGGAAAGGAAACAGACCACAGTTGTATCAGTTTTGTGTTGCCTTTCTCGTTGGCAGTTTTCTGGAAGAACTTTGTGTGCAGGATGAGGTAGGAGTGGGGGTAATTTTTACAAATAGAAAGCTAACAGTATTCAAACTGTGTGGTCAAACTAGTATCTGAAAAAATTTCAAATTCATGTCTGTTTTCACTATGGTTACCTTTTGTGTCCCTGCTTCGGAGTGTATGTTAAGGGCAACTTTTTCCCCAACTAGAGATTTTCACCTGTGATTTCCATGGTGCAAGTAAGCAGAAGAATTTCTTACTATTTAGAAGGGTTAAAAATAATTTAGTAATAAAGGAAGTTTCCTGGCATTTTAGAATTATCTTTAGTGCCTGGCTTGTAAGACCATGCTGATAACTAACATATGCAATTGATAATGAATATTTAATAGAAATTGGGAATATTCTTAATGTTGTGTAATCATACTGAGAAAGTTTAGTTTCTCACATTACACTGTGTCTCAGACAGCTCCTACCTGTGTCTGCTGTGACCTTATGTAAAACTGACAACTCATCACCTGAAACGTGTCTGCTTCCTCTTAAATCCCAGGGTAATGAAGGAAAATTCAAGTGGCTGAATTACATTACCATGCCTTTTAGTGCACAGAAGTAGGAATAATGTTGTGGTTTGCAGGATATTACCAGTATTTGCTTGCATAGCTAGTGTTAAATCTAGGTCGAGTTGCTTTAAACTCTCCAAAATTTAATAAGGATATTATATTGATGGTATAGCAAAAACTTAACGGATAGTTAAAGACTCCTGGCCATCTCCTTATCTGTCATTTTGTGTAGGAAGTTGCAGTGAGAAGCGTTACTAAATCAGTAGTCGTGCGAGAGAATGAAGACGAAGAAGATGAAGCAGAATATGGAGAAGAAGACCTTTTCAACCAACAGGTAATCAGATGCAGACAAGATGTTTAACTTTTGCCTCATTAGTTGGATCAATCAGGCATTAGATTTAGGGGGGGGATCCCCTTCACCTTTTGTCAGCTCTGAGCTTCCTGGTCCTTTCTTCCAATGGTTGCTTGCAACATTGCAGTGCACAGAGAGAGGACAGTGTGAGTGGTGCTGCAAGGAATTACTGCTGGGATCCATCCTGGTACAGCTCAGACAGTGGCTGATGCCAGCTCAGGGTATCTGTGCTTCAGATCACACATGTGCAGCATTAGCAGGCAGTATTCCTCCTGTTCAGTATCTGCTGGTCTGTATGACAGAGCTGGGACATTCTTGCTGGAAGCAGAATATTGCCAGATAACCACTGAAAACCAGGAATGGGCATTACTTCTCTTGCTGCAAGCTTCAGCTTATTGGTTTATTTTCTGATACAATATATCTTCTACACCTGAAATAAACTTGGGTTTTTTTAATAATACCCACCTGTATGTTTTGATAACCCTTAGTTTAATAATGTGAAATAAGCAACCAGCAGTTGACAGAGCAAAAAAAGGAGAAAGATATATAGGTGATACCAGAAAATATTTTATATTTGAAACGCAAGTGATTTGTTCCTCTGATCAATGGACATTAGTAGCTCTTTTCACAAAGAACCCATTCTGTGCAGGTTTGCAGGTGAGTTCTCAAAGCTTTTTTGGTTCCAAAGAGATTGAGCAGTGTATTTGTAGTATAAAGCAACTGATTTTTCTTACCCAAAAAAGCAGCTATACAGCAGAGCTGTGTATTCCATCTCTCAAATGGAATCAGCGTTTGAAATAAAGGAACTTGCTGGTCTCGAGCTAATGACATCACAGTTTAATTTGTCATCTGTATCACTGTTGGAAATATGGAGACTGACCAGTCAACCCATTGCAGGACACCACAACCAGAGGAGCAGTGTGTCAATCCTGGCAGCAGACCAGGGCATGTGCTCTACTTCCTCTAGAGTAGTGATGTTCCCTTAATATAACTAAACTACTAAAAAAGTGCTTTTGACAACTGCAATGATAACCAGTCTAGGCTTGCAATCTGAATAGCTGGTAAGAATTGAATTCAACTCTGCCTATCTTATTTTAGGGGGATCCCAGAACAACCTCTAGAGGATGCTCAGTGATGTGAAAAAAGAAGAAAGAAACTATTATTTGCGCTTTTTCCCCTTCATGTATTTCCTTTTATTTTTTGCTATTTTTTCCTTCCAGAGCCACTGAAAACTATTTTTATATGCATCATCTGATTTCTTTGAAGTTTACTCCTTGGTACATTTTTATAAAAAAAAAATCAAAAAAAAATTTTACTGAACAAAACTGCCAGAATTTTTAATAGATTTCTTTATTTTTCCCTCTTTGTTGAAACACTATATTGGAATACAATATTTTTCCCCATACAGAGTTTAAAGTCTTACATAGAAACCTAAAGCAGAAAAGAGATTTTTAGCTAAAATGAGATGAGACTCCTTGAGTGTATGGTAAATTGATAATTACACATATAACCACTGTAATACCCCCAGAAAAGAAGTTTAATGAAGTGTATTCATCTGCAGGGCCCTGGGAGAGATTCACAGAGTGTTTCCTCCACAGTTGTAGAAATGCTAGTATTTTGCCTGGTATCCTCAGCAATTCCCAGCTTAGGAAAATTAGACCCCAGATTCATTCAAAGTGCTGCTCCACAATTGCAATGACACAGGGAAGCTTCATTGTAAGCATTTTTGACTCAGGACCTTGCCGTCGTGTATTTCTCCAAGGTTTGACAACCTAATGGTAAAACATCTGGGTCTGTCACACCTGAGCTCCATGTCATCATTTCAGAAGATGGAGAATGGTGGGTTCTGCTTCCTGAATGTACACAACCATCCTAAGTTGGAAGTGTCAAACCCAGAGTTCTAAGTGTTTGATTTGTAGGGGATTTTGCCATTGTCACAAGTTAAATCGTGGACAGAAATTGTGATATTCAGTATTTATGATTTAATCCTTTCGACGTATTCAGCTTTAAAGATATTTAGTTAAGATTTTAGAAGTAAAACATATTTATACTTTGGACAATGATAAATATTGGGAATTTTAAAGGTTATCCCATGTAAATGTTGACTTTGTTAATCAGAGCTAGATACAGCTTGTTCATACTTCTCTTATGTTCAAAGGGGCATTGTCAGATATCCTAAGGAGCAGTATTTGCAAAATAGAGCAGAAATAGTTTAATGACTTTTAAACTGTTCAAAGGAACTGCCTCTGTTAAGGACATAAGCAATGCAGCGTTCAAGTGCTCGAGGCAAAGTCTAACAAGGAGTGAAGGGAGAATAATGTTTTTTATTAAAAAAAATGTGTTGTATGGGTAGCAGGTGATTTTTATTTTAATAGGATGCATTTTTTATCTGACAGTGTCCATTTAGTTTAAGATTTCTGCTGCTGCATTTCTCTGGAGATAACTCTGAGTCCCATAAGGGTTAGTGTTCATCTTTAAGCACGAGGAAAAATACTTGACTGCTCCAAAGAATGCAAATGTTTTTTCAACTACTAGTTTGGATACAAAATTTGGATACCCTTTGATTCCAGCACAGAATCCTGTTTTTACCTGCACTCTTGAACTCTGATCTTGTCATTCAAATAGTTAAGACTCATCAGACAAGTGACAAGGTTTGGATGTTTTCGGTGGCTTTCGGACATTATGTTCTCTGAACAGTATCGTGACTGACAGATATAACCTAGAAAGTCAGTTTAGTGGCTCTGACTGATGGCTTTGTTATGCAAGCAGGGTGGGAACAAAAGGGGCTTTAAGCTTCAGGATTTATTTTACTATTTAAAAATAAATCAGAGATGCTACTTTTCTCTGTTTGAATGGGATGACTGAGTTGCTGAAGTTAAGTGAGTAGACATTTAGAATTATATTTTAATCCATTATCAGAAGACCCATTACAAAAAAAACAGGATGAAGATTTGGCTGTTTGGGCTGATGGGATAACTGCATTGATATACTTGGCCATCTTTCTAACGTAATTTTCCCATTCTGCTTGAGTAGAAGGTTAAATATGTAGTAAATCATGTCTCTCTCTCTGTAAGATGTATCTAGTGAAATTATGTTTCTCAGACATACTGTTATTAATTACCTTTTCTAAATTCATTGTTATGCAAATGAATGCAATCAATGTAAATTTATTTTTGCAACACACCTTCCAACCACTGGACACCATTTCCCTTTCTGACCCACAGCTTCTATAATATACTGACATAGTGTTTGAGGGCTTTTTGCTTTTTCCCTAAAGATCTATATTTATTTTTTTTACATGGGCCAGTTTTCAGACTGCTTATTCCTTTAAGATTGTCCTGTAAATTTAAGATTATTTTGTGATCTTAAATACTAGAGCAATGAACATGTAGTTAATTTGCATTTTTTCTGTGTGGTTTTTTTTTGTTTGTTTCCTGTAAAGAATGGCCTCAGAAAGGCAGCTCGAATGAAGAAAAACCTCTTGCTACCTGAGCCATAGTTTTAACAGCTACTGTATGGGGAATGTGTCTTCTTGTAGCCTTAAGAACTGGTGCTTGCAGATCTCTTGTGATGAGCACTGTGCCCTTGAGTAACAGTCTGCAGAATTTGTCCTTAGAATTGGAACTGTGTCCTTTAACTTTGGAAACAGTTTATTTGATTCTTCAGGACCATGTTTAGGTATATACAGGTCAAATAAACCTGTGATTGACACTGTGGGAAAAGCCAACAGTCTGAATGTGGATGATTCTGTTACCACAGTGCTTTTTAATAGGCTACTAAAAATATGATAAATAACTCCTGGCTGTAAATTACGAGACACAGAAGAACTACTGTATTCCATGTACTTTCTTTTTTGTGTGTGTCGCTTTCTCCAGCCACCATCCCGGCCTCTTGCTTTTGATGCTGAGCTTCAGTCTAACAGCGCTGTCCCGGCCAGACTGGGAGGCAGTTTTGTGGCTTTACCAGCCCAAAAAGCATTGTTTCTTTTTTTTCCATCTTTCAAGGATTTCTTTCCATTTTCAGGATATTTAAAGCTTTTTGTCCAAATGAAATTCAGTGTTGCCTTTTCCCCCTTTTTCTCTTTGATCCTGTATATGAACCAGTCTTGACAAAATTAGAGCGTGGACAGCAGTTCTGCTCCAGTGCTGATACCTGGCATAAAGCTTGAACGAGAAATAGATTTAACTTGTCTGGAGAAAAATTATTTTAAGGTGTCCCTGATGAGGGAAATGAAGCTTTTATCAGAGTAGTTACTTGATCGTAACTATCCATATGGATGTTCTTATTCCAGAAATATAACCTTATTCTGGAGGAAATAGTAAATAGTTTTTCTTATGTATAGATCATAACAGAATATCATATAAAATACAATAAACACATCCTGCCTCCTCCTAAGCTCATGCCACATGAAAATACTTGTCTCAGAACAAGTCCATCCATCTGCAGACCTGTCAGGAATGTGATGTCTTTTGGAGTGAGGTGTAGCCTCAGAGTCCCTGGCATTTCACGCCACTTTTGTCTCCCTTGCTTCGGCATTTGTTCCTTTAACTGTTGCATTGCAGTGACATACTCCAAGGAGTGGAGTGGCTGGGATTCCCTTGTTCCTGCACATCCATATTTCCTGTGATTCCTTTGCTGCCACACAGCTGTATTTCCAGTTTCCCTCGTTGCTTCACAGCTCTATTTCCCAGCAGGTCTCTTTATGCCTACACGGGGCTGCAGCTTGGCTCTGACAGAACCCATCATTTGCACTGACGTTGCTCACTTGTCTTCAGCTCTGTGTTGCCAGTAGATGGGGAGTTGGCTGCATAGTCTGTGTTTGTAGCAGGAACCAAGAAGTCTCAGGAAGAATATAAATATCTGCTTCCTGTGATGTAAAAGCCAGCTGAGCATGTGTGCAAGCTGGCAGTAGTGTGGTAATTGTACTGCAATGTGAAGCAGTACTGTACTGTGAAAGGAGATCACTACGTGTGGTGTCTGTCCTCGAGCAATGGGACACTTCAGGGATCTTACTGGGTTTTATATACCTTCCTTTTTCTTTTTTAATGCTCATCCTGTATAAAGGCCCTTTAACTGCAACCTGAACAGAGGCTGCAGATTAGAAGAGACCTATAAAAATCCTCTCTGCACCCCAGGACATTGGAGAATCTGTTACTTATATGCACATCAGAAAGGTTATGATGCTGTAGGAAAACATGCATGCTGTATGTTCTAGATCTCTTGTAGCCAATTCTCTCATGTCTTCACCGTTAAACCATTCTATCTCTTCTTTCTGTATCTTCTTTTGAAAGTCTTATCTCTAAACAAAGGCATATCCATATTTGATCCTGCATTTTATTGACACTGTTGGGTCCAAACTCTGTGTGAGCAAAGCCTTGTGAACCAGTGAGCGGAAGGTGAGATAGTGATTGCATTTTTCAAAGCACTGTTTTAGCTGAATGTTGGGACAAATTATATTGGAGAGATTGTTTTCTCATTTAAAATGGCCTGGGAAACAGAATTTTTATTTGCCCTTTAATATGCTTAGCTTTAAACCAGTTTAAAATTATTTAAAGGTGTTTGTTGGTTTTTTTATACAAGACCATATTTACATGCAATTATTATTTGTAAACATAATGCCTTTCTTGAAATGCTAAGGTCTAGAGTGAAAAGGATGCTCAATATTCAAAGCCTCCAATCATAATAGCACAAGCAGTGAATTAACTTGGAGTTCCAGAAAATAAGATGTGGGTTATTGAACTTCCAGATTTTCTAGTTAGCTATTATTGAAGTGACAATTCCATCTTGGTAAGGCAGATGTTACTGTATATTCAGTTACCTAGATCGTTACACTAAAATTACAAGCAATAATCTATTTTGAGCAAGTTTAAGGCAAAATGCTTTCCATTTGGGCACAAAATACAGTTGATCTCTTATTTTCATAGCAGTGATGTCTTGTGACTTGAATTGTGATTTTTCTTTTTAATTTTTTAAACAAAATTTTGATTTACATAGGTCTGGCTTGAGGGCACCACAGTAACCACCTCCAGTCAGCTGCTGCAGACGAGTTTTTGGAAGGTTCAAGTTTTTTAAATAGGGAATTATGAAAAAGGTTATTAACAGAAACACAAAGACAAAATTATAAAAATGTTCACTTGAAACTCAGAAAAACTATATCATGACCTAGACTTTATCATTTCAAAGTGGTTTGTTTTTTTCTTTTTAGAATATGCATGCCAAATGTCTTGTCTTTTTCAATGATTTGTAATATACATTTTATGACTGGAAACTTTTTGTACAACACACTCGAATAAATGTTTTGCATTTTGTTGGTTTCCTTCTGTCTATTAACCAACACATAGGTCATGTGGGCTGTTGGAGATGATTCATCCAAGGAGGCCTTTATTAAGTGTGGAGAGAGGACACAGAGAGCTGTCTGTGCTCCTAAGAGTGATCAGCTGAATCAGAGTGTGCCCCAGGGGGGATCGCGGGCTGTGCCCCAGGGGGGATCGCGGGCTGTGCCCCAGCGGGGATCGCCGGGCGTGCTCTAGCGGGGATCGCGGGCTGTGCCCCAGCGGGGATCGCGGGCTGTGCCCCAGGGGGGATCGCGGGCTGTGCCCCAGCGGGGATCGCCGGGCGTGCTCTAGCGGGGATCGCGGGCTGTGCCCCAGGGGGGATCGCGGGCTGTGCCCCAGCGGGGATCGCCTGGCGTGCTCTAGCGGGGATCGCGGGGCGGGCTCCAGAAGCAAACGAACGCTTTCCTTAAACGTGACGCGTTTGCGCTGGTGGAACGTGCTGTCCTCTCTGATCAGTAACAACAAAAGCAGGAGGAAGAATATCAGGAGCTGGAGCAGATAAACCTTCCCTTGCTTTCTCATCACCGCTGCACTGAAGGGGTTTTTCGATTTAACCTACTTGACGCTAAATAAGAATGAGAGCAGATACCGATCTCCGGCAGGGATGGATTCTTAGGGATGGACAGAAGCATTGCCACGAGCTAACGCATTTGCCAACCCGGCTCAGCTTCCAGCCCACTTTCCAGTCCGTACTCATTTTAAAATTGTACCTTAGGCACCTGCCCCATCGTTAGCACTAGCTGATGATGCTTCTGCGAGGTGGTAGGAATGACTTCTGTTTCAAGTGGGCAGATCCAAAGACGGGATGATATGGTTTGCAATACTCTGAGTGTAGGCTCGAGCTAGTGAAGATGAGCCCAGTTTTGGCTTTAGTTCTGCTGTCATACTCAGTCCCCTCCTCTCATGCCATCTCCTACATGCACATCACATCTCACCCATGAAAAAGAGCTCCGTAGCGTTGTCCTCTCCCATTTGCTTCTACCTCGTCCCACAGCATTCTTACTTAATGGAGGTAAGTGTAATGGAATTGAGGCAGACTCTAAGGGCATGGGCCTCTCACCCGAGTCACGTAAGGCGGAGGGAAGCCTTGAAGAACAGAGAGATGAATTCCAGAGACAACCCACAGGGGAGTTTCTCTCTGAGGGGATCCCAGCAGAGCTGGTGTTTCACCACGGGCTGCAGCTGGGCAGCGTTTGTGTCTCTGGTGATGCCGGTTTAAAGCCCCTTCCCGTTGCCTCAGTTCGTGGGGCTGAGCTGAACCCTGCTACTCGAACGCTGTTCTCTGACCCGGGCCCGGCCCGGCCCCGGGGAGTCCCCTTGGGAGCTCGCTCGGGGCCGCCTCCTCCGCGGCCGGCGGTGACACCAGCGCTCGGGGACACGGGCCACGGGCCACGAGCGGCGGCGGGACGGGCGCCCCCGGGCTGGGGACGGCGTGGACCGGCTCTGCTGAGGCGGCCCCGGCGGANCATGGAGCAGGTGAAGGTGCAGATCGCCGTGGCCAACGCACAGGAGCTCTTGCAGGTCAGAAGGGGCGGCGGGGGCGGGCGGGGGCTGGTTCGGTCGCGGTGCGGATCGCGGGGGACGGCCAGGCCGCCCCGCTCCCCTCGCAGCGGGGGCGGTGGCTGCGGCCGGAGGCCCCGGGCCGCGGTCCCGCTCACGGGCTCTCTCCGCAGCGGATGACGGACAAGTGCTTTCGGAAGTGCATCGGGAAGCCCGGCGGCGCCCTGGACAACTCCGAGCAGGTGAGGACGGGCGGGAGAAGCGGGGACCCGCGGCCCCTCAGCTCGGGGCAGCCGCTGAGGCTCTGTGTCCCGCAGAAGTGCATCGCCATGTGCATGGACCGGTACATGGACTCCTGGAACACAGTTTCCCGAGCCTACAATTCTCGGCTGCAGCGGGAGAGAGCCAACATGTGACGCCTGCCGGCCTCCGGGCCGAGAGGGACCATGTGGGGAAGGGACGAGCGGCCAGTCCAGTTGGTTAGGGGTGGATCCTGCTGCCTTCCCAGCCCCTGCCATGGCAGAGCAATAAAGCCTCGCTGAACCTTTTGCATCCATTGGCTTTTATTAGCACCAGCTCCAGGAGAGAGTGATTTTTTTCCATGAGCTGCTTGGTATACTTCTTGCCCTTTCCAACTGTCCAGACTGGCCCAAGGCATTATATCAATTGATAAATCCCTGCCAAAAGGGCTGCGACAGGCAAGAAACCTTCTGTGGAAAACAGGGGCCAAGCCAAGCCAGCAACACAATGCCCTTGCTCGGGATTCCAGCATGGACCTATCCATCAGGTAGTTACCCAGGTTCTTTTCATGAGTCGAAAAGCTGCCAGAAGATTTTCCACATGCCACCTTGGCACTTTCATTCCTTGTATCTGTATAGCACTATGTGGGGCTATCTTTGTGCTCGTAGGCTTTGACTCAGTTCAAGCACAGTGTTGGGGAGCAGGACAGCCTTGCCAACAGTTGTACAAGCACAGCTAGGGATGAACTGGGTTGGGAAGTACTTAGGTTCATTTCTGTATAGAATAAAGCATGTTGTGTGGCTGTGATACTCTGTAGTTTCTGGTTTTGCTCTGGCACAGACATTCCATCTTGGAGCCTGCATTCTAAGTGTCATTTTTTTGATGGAGGCACATGTCTGCAACAAGGGATGTGGGTCTGCTTTGCGGTGCAACTCTCTTGTTTTCTGCTTACACACCGCTCCTGAAAAGTTGGGTTCATGCTGCATGGTCAGCAGTGGATACAGCAGCTGGAAGAGGAGAGTGCTGGAGATTAACATGGCCATGTCATGAGTTTTTTTCAATTCCCTTCTTTTGAAGCTCTTCTGTATTTTATAAAAGATTTCACAGTTTGCCAGACAGAGACAGATTGGAAGGATGACATCTCTATACCTGCTAGGACATTCAAAGGGATGTGATAGAACGTAAAGTGTTCTCACACAAGGTAAACTATGAGGAGATAATTGGGTATTTGGACTTACTGAAACTGGAGTTTCCTTTCCAGTCTGTCAGAATGACTACTTGAAAATAAAGTGCTTTCAGACATGTTTGCTTAGGGGGCTTTTTACTTTTCTATATGGCTGTATGAATTTTTTGGCACTGGCTGTGCAGCAGTCCCATTTTGTTCAGGGGAGCATCCCACAGGTGTTCCTGCCAGGGATCTGAACCCATCTGGAGCTGAGCCATGCCTGGAAGCCAGGTCTCCCACTAGCTGGTGCTCTGTCTGGGAAAGTTGTGGATCTCGCTGCCAACTGGATTGGGATGGAAGAAACCTGTTGCTATGCCGAAATGCAGACCTTAAAGCACCAAAAATGAGGAAGGGGTTTGGGGTACGAGCAGCTGTTCACTTTTGGTGGCTGAATCCATGGGGACTTGTCTAAGTCTGCTCTGCCCAAGACTCGGTACATGAGCTCTGCAGCAGTTCTTGTTAACAAAGTTGTGTATGTGTCTTACGCTGGCTGGTGGGACCTGACAAGTATACTTGGCACCACAATCTCAACACTTTAAATTTTTCCCACCTAGCTTAGCTAGACCGTGGTCTCTGTGGCCATGCCATAATTTTTGCCAGTTTAATCACCTGTTACCTAATGCAAAAGGAGCTGCGGGGGGTTGTGTGAGAAGCCTGTCCTAATACTCTAGTACAGATGAGGGCCTGTGCAGTCTGAACTCCCAGGTGTTCTAGTCCTGCATTCTCTTGGGATCAAATGGTGAGCCAGGAAGTCATCACTGAACTCTCTAGTACCACGCACTAATTGGAAACAGCATCACACCCTTTGCAAAAGCCACTGCACAGCACAACAGCTCCATCAAGACAGTGAGGTCTGAAGCTTCTGCAAGGGCATAACTGCACTGAGGCGAAGTTCACAAGTCTGTTGGCATGGCTTTGGGATGACAGCTCACAGGCAGAGGTCAGCCAAATTCCATGAATCTTTGGCAGATGTTTCCGGCACCCATCCAATTAGAAAGGTCATGTTTTAATGCACGGTATGTTTGGCCAGGTCTTAAAATGGGACAGGCCTCATTTATTTATAGAAAATGTCTAGAATTTGTACCTTTCTATGCAAAGCAGTTATCAAATGCCTTGGTGTCACAACCAGGGGGTCACACAACACTGGCATTTGCTTAGGCCATCCTCACCCCTTTGCAACATCAGAAAAATGTACAATAGCTGAGGGGTTAGTGCATCCTCTGGCAGTTATTCCTCTCATTCATCGCCTTCCCTGAGTGGTGAAATGCAGTTTCAGAGCTTGAGGTTCTGCACAATCCAGCCCTGGACAGCTGTGACTTTGGTGTAGACACCAGGGAAGTATGGCCTGGCACAGCCATAGCCCCAGCTCGTGATTCCTGCTAGAAACCACTTCCCTGAGGGTTCTTTACATGCCAGGGGCCCACCTGCATCGCCCTGCAGAGAGAGGAAAAGGATTCAGTATCAAGCCACAGGCAGTGCAGCTCCCCCAGCTGTGAAATGTTCTTTCTCTCTGGGGCATGGGCATTTGCCATCCTGTTCCCCACTTCCCCAGGAGCCCCATTCCAAGCTGGAGGACTGCTCAGTGATGTACCTGCATGAACAATCTGAGACTGGGGTTCTGGAACATAGAAGAGTGTGTTTGGAGGTACAGTAGGGTCATGGAACAGGCTCCATGGTATTCCTGTGGTCTCTTGCTTAGCATTACCTCTCTGTGTGTTTCCCTGACCTGTCACAGGTTGACGGGGCAAGCAGCATAAGGTGTATGCAGGATGGGCGTGGATAGAAGCAGCAGACAGTTGATGGATGGACAGACAGCTGAGCTAGGGGAGGCAGGGCAGGGCCCTCCAGGGAGAATATAGCCTAGGGACTTGGCATGAGCTTGCTCTGTCCCAGCCACAGGATTTGCTGCTCTTGCACTCACTGAACAGCTGTCAACGGTGCCCTGTGGGAAACCAGCACACAGCATCCTGCTGCTGATCTGGACAGGGTAGAACTTTTTGCAGGCCTGGTCTCCGATCATATTCACTGCTGCTTTTTGCAGATGCTTTGACATGAGACCTGAGGAGACAAGTATTGCTGTTAGCTGGGTGAAGAGCACATGAGAAACAGCAGCATGTGAAGAAATGGGGTCTCTGCAGCCTTACTTGCTTGCCAGAGGGAGAGACCTGCTCTGGGAAAGTGAATCAGGCCTGGTTCAGCAGAGCGAACACAGGAAGGTCCCTTGGATGTGTGGTTAGTCAGGCAGCTTGGCTGACCAGACACAAATGGTATTGGTATGGTCCTTGTACTGCAGGAGCACAGCTGGAGCAGCTGTTGTGGGAGTGGGGAACACAGTGGCTGGCATGTAGAAAGCTTGCGAAGACTCCAAGAGGGCAGAGGTGTGACCAAATGGAGAAGTAGAGTGCGTGGTAGCTGGGGACGAGATGATGGTGACACCAGGCCTTGCCCAGCTTGGCATCCTCTGCAGCATATGGCCTGGGATGGGAGTGCTTGGGGTAGTGGTGTGGGAACTGTAGATGTTTGGGCTTGCAGTGTTACAGTGTAGGTGGCATTGAGCTTGGCCACCATGGATGTGGGAGGGCCCTCTCAGCCAGTACCTCCTTCCTTTGTGGAGCCCCAGCCTGTGATGAAGCATCTGGCCCCTTCATGGAAGATGTGAGAATTGTCTGGGAGACATATAGGTCTGATGGTGCTGCTGAACGTGACAGGTGTGCTCAGTTCCAGTAGTGCCACATCATAGTCTAGGCTGTAGACGTTGTAAAAAGGGTGTTTGTAGATACGGAATATTTTCTCCATTTTGCCATCGATGCCACTGAGGAAGGGTGTTCCTAGAAAGGCCACCCACATTTTGGGGTCACTGTAACTGCAGAAAGACAGCAAACCTGGCTGTTAGGACCATAGCCTCACAAGGAGGGCCATCCCTCCACTTGTGGGGCTGGCCACACCTTGGGAAGTCAGGACCCCTGTTTCCAGAACAGTGGGCATACTCAGGCTTTGCTCCACTTGTTCCTCTTCACACTTACCTGTAGGGGCATATCTCTGGTAGGGTGTGTGTGCTTCCTGCAGGGCACAACATCCCAGCCAGGGTGCTGGACCACAAGGGAGGGGAAGGGCAGGTGGGCTGATGGGACTGAGGCCAAGAGCCATCTGGCTTAACTAGCTCATCTCAGACTTACATGTCAAAGCAGTGAGCTGCAGAGAGCAGCCACCGGTCAGCAATGAGGACAGCCCCACACTTGTGCTCCTTCCGCCGAAGCCAGAGACTGACTTGCCAGGGCCATTCTCCTCGAGCCGCGCTGCTGCCACCCACGATCTTGCTGAAGGCCAGAGCAGCTGTTAAGCCACAGTCTGGAACAGAGGAAGAAGCACTGTGGTTTTAAGTAACTATAAATGAAAGGAATGACTGCCTGCCTTCCATAACCTGTGCTGTGGGACAGCCTTCTGGGGGACTGCGTAGAGGGCAGTAGGATGTGATGAATTCAGTTCACCCAGCTGAGGCAAGGCTTGACAGACAGGGTATATTTTGCGGACTTGTTATCACAGATCACACCTTCCAGGGATGTGGTATGTGAGGAGTGGATATTTGGATGGACTGGCTGAGCAACTTGACATGGCAAGGAATGTGCAGCCCAAAGAGCAGTCCCAGGGATGACAAGACACTTTCTGGGTTGCCATGTTGTGCAGAGCTGTCTTGCCACCTTGTGCTACCAGACTGACTGCCAGAAGGCCAGTGTGCTGGGAAATGTTCTAATGTCTGTAGCAGAGTAGAAGAGGCCACACTTTCTGACAGTAAATTTGGATCCGGCTCATCCAGCTTTATCTTGTTTTAGGCTCTGGCAGAGCAAGTATGATCTGGACCACAGTGGGCTGGCCCAGGCCCCCAATGTCTGGGCCCAAGACAGCCGGTGTGAATATGGTGAGTGCCACTGTGGAGTTTGGGTCATGTAGAGCACAGCTGGCAGCAGCCAGGGGCTACAGGGGAGAACTCACCGCAGTTGCGCTCATCGAAGCCATTGCTGCAGTCCACAACACCATCACATTCGGGATTTTCTTTTCCGATACACACCTTGCTGGAACACTTGAAAGTGAGGCTAGTACAAGGCACCACTGGAAGGCAATAACCCATGGCCTGCTCAGTACCCTCTGTGCTGGAGGCGTCCTACCAACATGTCAATGCATCAGTTACCAGTTTTACCTGGGGTTTGGGTGGGCTTGGCAGTCTCAGTCGTTCTCAGAGCTGTGGAGGTTTCGCTCACGGTTGTGCTCATCTTTGTCCCCAGGGTGGTTCTGCTGGCTGGACTCGCAGCCGTTGTGCTGGGCTGGATAAAAATGGCTGTGGTAGAAGTTCTAGGGATGGCTGAACTGGAAGGGATGCTTGTGCCACCATTGGGCAACTGGGAGATGGTGTCCAGGATCCAGTCCGTGAATTTCGTAATTCTGGAGTACACACCAGGTCTCATAGCCTGGGCACAACCAAATCCCCAGCTCACGATGCCAGCAAGGTAAAACACTCCCGGGGTCACCTCACAGGCCAAGGGCCCACCTGAATCTCCCTGCAGAAGAAGCAAGGCAATGGCTGCTCAGTCCAATCAGGTGTGCCCCTCAGGCACACCAGAAGGACTTAACTACCCCCAGCTCTTCTTTCTCCAGCCTTGTGGGTCCATCTGCTGTCATGCAGTGTGTATGCAGGGCATGAGTGTGCAGAGGTTGAAGCTAGGGTCAGTGGCTCAACCTGCCTCCTGTCAGCACTTTTCCACAGCTGCCACCAACTGCCACTGACTCATCGCCACCGGAGGAGACCTGCTTCATCCAGGATTTGTCTGGCCAGACAGAGTGGTGGGATGTTGGTTTAAGTCATTCTCAACTTGGTGGAGCTTTATTTACTTTTCTAAATCTCCAAAGTAGTGGGCTGGGGCTTTTTGTGCTCAGGTACATGGGAATTACACAGCTGGGCTACAGCAGCTCAGTAAATAATTCACAAGGATCTGCTGAAGGCAGAGCTAGCCCAGCTTTCTAGAACAATCGACAGAGTAGAGAAATACCACACTTTTACCTGGCATGAGTCTACCATCCCCTCCATGAAGCCAGCACAGATCATTTGGTCAGTGAGGGAGAAGTTGTAGAGGAAGTTGCAGGTGTTCTGTTCTATGATGCCCACAGATGCTTTCTGCAGGATCTCGGGCTTGGTGTCTGCATAAAAACCACGGAATTAGTGAGTGCAGCAGAGGGAAGGAACTAGTGGCTCTTTGACTCAACACCTACTTTGGGAAAACAGCCTCTAATCCATCGTGAGAATTGAGTCCTATATAACCTGTTTTGTCAGCAGCCCTGAAGCTTGTGGCTCACCTCAGGGTGCAGTTTTGTGTCTGTGCTAAGGATTTTGGACAGTTTGTGTCCCATGGTCCTGAGAGCTTGTGGGCTTCTTGTCAGCTGGACTTCTTTGGTAGCACATGTGCCACTCTCAGGCCTTCTCCCTATAGCGGGATCTTTGCTTATGCTAATTGCTTGGAACACCTCTGTGACTGAGAGTGGCTGCTGTGGCTGACATACCATCCTGCCAGAGCTGCAGCAGGCTCTGAGGCAAGCACCTGACACTTGCTTAGCATGGTAGAGCTACTGAGGGCAGTCCAGGAGGTTTCTCCTGGTTCCCACCAAGCTGCTCTCTCCATTCTCTTGCTTGCTGGTGACTCCTAGGTAACTGTGATTTAAGGTAGTGCTCTGTGTGCCTTTATTCTTGCTTATTCTTGTGTTTCTGTCTGTTCCTGACTGTCTCTGTTACTGACCCCTGTCCTATACATTGCCAGGACTGTGGGTCACAGTGGCATGGACTTTGCTGCTCAGGGTATCACTGCTCCAAGGCAAATCAGCAGGTAATGCATTACTGCTTACCGTTCCCTTCCTGGAGGTCACCCCATCCAGAAATGAGGCATTTCTTGCCAACAGGAAACTTCTGCACGGCAGGTGGGAGGCACACGGGCTGTATGTATTTGTTGAAGGCAAGAGGTCTTGCCAGTTCAAGTACAGCCACATCAAAGTCCAGAATCATGGGGTTGAAGAGGGGATGCGGGATCACTCTTGTTACAGTGACTTTCACTGCATTCTCGTCTGTTCCATTTAGTGATGTTGTTCCCACATAGGCTTCGATCTCTTCTGGAATTGTCCTGCAAATACATAAACCTAAATGTGCATACTCACACATTTATGCCTGGCATGAATTCTGACACTGAAATTGCAGACAGGTCTACATGGTCAGCACACAGCAGAGCAGCCCAGCTAAGTCAGGCCCAAAAAGCTGTTTCCAGCACTGGCACCTCTTGGGTATTACCTGAAAAGCAAGTAAACATGTGATAATAATTCTCTCTTCATCTCCAGAAATTTGTGATTTCAGGAGTGTTGTGGCACACAGGTGGTGTCTCTGTGTTCAGTAGGTGTTGCTGGATTTTTTGATTTTATTTGGAATTTTCTGAAGTTGTGTTTTATTCTTTTTTTTTTAACCCCAGGTGAATTTTTAATATTCAGTTTAATGACATTTATTAAAAACTGCTTCCTTTTGATTGTTTTCCACCTGCTCTTGGTGGTTATTTGTTATCTTAAAAAGACAGTCAAAAGGCATTCCCTAAACACTTTGTACCCTTCATTATTGTACAGTCCCATCAAACACTGCCTCCCACCAGTTGTTTTTTTCCCCAGGTCTAGTCTGATCTACTTTGTTGTGCTTGTTATGATGCTGCTCCACACTCAGCTCATCCCTGAGCCTTGTGTACACATTCACACAGTGTTACTCTTGCCCTCCCTGTGATGTTGGAGCAGTCAGTGTGCTGTGCATTACTAGCAACATCCTGCTCATCTTCCTTGCTTTTTACTGCATTCCTGTGCTCGTTAACTGCCCCCGCCACAGGACTGCTGCTCTCAGGGCAATATCCACATGTTCCTGACCTCTTGTTTTGAATTGCAACAGCTGATGGAGACTCATCCTCATTCACAGACAGTACTGCTGGTTTTGGTGTGTGCCTCATTTCACACTTGTCTACCTTGCATTTCACTTGCTGCTTTATTGCCCATCTGTTTAATGCATGAGGTTGTCTTAAAATCCTTCAGAGTTAGTCACCCACCTTTTCTGCCTTCAGGAATTTATTCTTGACAAGCATTATATTCTTGCTATTTCATTTATCAAAGAAATTATCATTTCTTTATCTAGGCTACTTACAAATCTGGGCTTGGGCTCTTGCAGTTTAACAGAAATATGCAGGATTGAACTGACCATTTTCCCTTTACCAGCTGACCACGTGTCTCTATTTCATATATTACAGACGATTTTTAAGGTTAAATTTATTAAAGAAACTCTCTCGTGACACCTTTTTCCACTTCTCTTAGATGTGTTGTCCTTGCTCCCTGCTCAGGCTGTTTTAACCTTTCTCTGCCTCATCCCAACCTCCCCACAAACTCCTTTTTACAGTGAATGTCTAGTTATAGCAAAAATTAATGTCCAATATGTGTTCTTGATTTCCATTTCTTGACTCCAGTGCCACACAGTGCATTTGGCTGCGCAGCTCTGTGCCGGTGGGCAGGTGAGCTGGAGCAGGGGCAGGGATGGGCTCTTACTCATTGAAGCAGTGAGCTGCTGACAGCAGCCAGCGGTCCCCAAGGATGGTGGCTCCACAGAAGTGTCTTGAGTCTTCTTTCAGGCTGACTTGCCAAGGGATCTCTCCTCTGGAAGCATCTGTTCCTCCCACAATCTTGCTGGGTTTAGAGAACCCAGGTCGTCCTCCACACTCTGAACAAAAGTCAAAGCATGACTTGTGAGTATTCCTAGCAGAAGACAAGCAAGGAGAGACTGTGCTCTCTCTAACCAGTAAGCCTTAGCAGGGACAGGTCAGGGCTGAGGTGTGAGACATCTACCCAAGCCCTGCCACTGATAGTGGCAGTGCCTGGTGCTGGCCATGTACAGCTGGGCTTTCACACAAACTGCTGTTCTGCATCTTGCTCTTGGCAAGTCGTCAATCCTGGGCCCTTCTTGAAGGCAGAGTAATCAGCAGCTCTGTGCCTCTTAGCCTTGCCATTCCAGATAAAAAGTTAATTCTAGATTTAGAAAAATACCCTTCATCTGCATCTCCCTCCAAAGCTGCTGGGAGGGCTCCTTGGAGTGGACAGGTCATCCTGCAGACACCTGCCCTTCTTCTCTTCAGGGAGAGTTGCATGGCTGCTCTGAAGGGGCAGCCATCAGTTTTGGACTGCTGGGAGTTTCTCAGGTGGCAAGCAAAAGTAAGTGACCAACAGGTTAAATACTGTCAGATGCTGCTGTGCCTTAGTGACCTGTTCTGGGCCTGCCAGAGCAGACCAGTTACACAGGCAAGATTACACAGACAGTCACATAAGCAAAGGAGTGCATGGAACTGCAGAGGTACTGAGTGACTTTGCCAGGCTGCTCTGGACTGAGCCAGGGCAGCCACATCGTGTCACTTGTGCCTTAGCACTTAGGCAAAGTTGTGTGGCTCACCCTACAGAAGGTCAGCTTAGGTCAGCGGAGGAACAAACCTGATGTTTGGACCTCTGCCTGTCAAGGTGCACCGGCTGTGGGTCCTCATACCTTGTGGTCTTGCTGCAGTCACTGGCCTGCTGGCAGCTGGGGCTCGTGAGGTGGTAGGGGTTGCTCCAGTGGTGGTGTTGACCTCTTCAGTGCTGACCATGTTACTGTTAGTACTGAAGTGTGCTGGAGGGACAGTACGGGCTATGGAGGTAGGGAAGGCAGAAATAGCATCCAAGATCCAGTCTCTGAGTTTGGTAACACGTGTGTAAACCCCAGGCCGCCTGGCTTCAGCACATCCAATACCCCAACTCACAATTCCTGCCAGGAAAAACCTGCCAGATGGTTCTTGGCAAACCAGGGGCCCACCAGAGTCACCCTGAAAGAGAAGCCAGATGGTGAGCTCTCCCTGGGGATGCACTGAACTTGCCCTGGCCACCCTCAGCATGCCTCTACCAGCTGGGGTCTCTCTGTCCCTGTGTATCCTAACTCACTTCGTATTTGCTCCAACCTAGTGATGAGTGGAGCATCTCTGTGCTGGCCTTTGGGTGTTCCTCCAAGTGGGTACACTGTCCTGCTATTATGCAGTAGCCTTGTGCCCTTTATATGCCAGAAGAACAAAGGACACCATCTGTACAATCTAGGATTTAGCATTTCTACTGCTTTAATGATTTCTTAAACCTCATAAAGGTTAATCCTAGCAGCCCATACACAGCCAGATGATGGGTGTTTATTGCCTGATACACAACCCAGGGACACCATGTTAGTGTTTGCATCAGGTTTTCTTGATTTGGTCTGTGGTTCCCTGGTCAGTTCTTGGTTATCGTAGGGCCCTGTTACTATCACTGATGGACATGTGGTGTCTGTGAAGCTGGTAGTGCCTTCTGGGGATAAGATTGCTCTAGACCAGTAATGAATAACCAGATGGGTCATGTTCATCACCCAACCTTGAATCTTCCATTCTTGGCCCCTTCTCTGGTGTTTGTGCTGTATTTGGTGCAGAAATATGAAGCACTACCACCAGAAAAGTGCAGTTTTATTTAGCTGGTTTCTGTTGGTTTGAACGGTCCTGCCAAACCACAGAGACAGACCCAGAAATCACAGTCCTCCTCCCACATCACAGTTCTCCTCTCTCTGTACTATGAAAGGCAGGCCTGTCTCCAGCTGACCACTTGCAGTTCCAGGCTGGATAAAGGCTAGCTAAAAAATCACTCTGTTGTTCACCAAAACTGTTGTGTATGTTTTAGTTTCCATTGCTGCCCTTTGCCCATCTGGATTTTGATCTGAAGACCTGTGTGGAACATTGGTAGGGCCAGCCCTGATGACAGCTCAGGAAGAAAAGTAGTTAATTAGCTGAAAGAGCCCCTTAAACGACAGTGTCCTGCTCTAAGCAGTAGAGAACATATCCTCATTTGTGTCTTCTGCAGTCACTGATCTGTGCTTGTGTCCAATGGAGGGCCTCAAACATCAAGGGGAAACAGTGACCATCGTGTCAGTTCTGCTTCTTGAAGTGTCACTTGGTGCATACAGGGAGGGAAAAGCCTTATGCGGGCAGGTGTGCCATCTTCTCTGGGCAAAGCTTACCTGGCAGGAGTCGACTTTCCCCTCCAGGTAGCCAGCACACATCATCCTGTCTGTGAGAACATGGCTGTAGAGACTGGAACATAGGTTCTGGTCCAGGAGCTCCACTGTTGCTTTCTGCAGGAACTCAGGTTTCACCACTGAACGAGAAAGACACGATTGTGAGCTCAGTGCAGGGAGCCCTGCACAGGATCAGCAGCTCAGGGTACAGCCCACCCCAGCTGGCCAGAACAAGGTCCAAGTGCCCTTCCCCAATGCCTCCTGCCCTGTTCACACCCCACCATGTCTCCTCTGCTGGCTGCCATGCTTTGCTTACAGAAATCCTCCTTGAGGTAGCCCCAGCCAGAGATAAGGCACTTCTTGCTGGTGGGGAAGTGATGGCCAGCATCTGGCAGGCACACAGGCTGGATGTATTTAGTGAAGGTCACAGGTCTCTTCAGCTCCAGCACGGCCACATCATAGTCAGCTGTATCAGCGTTGTAAGAGGGGTGTGGGATGATCTGTGAAATGTCCATTTTCACTGCACTGCTGTCAGAGCCTCTGAGGGAGGTGGTCCCTGTGTAAGCTGCCCACATGGCTGGGTCCTGAAACCTGGAGGAGAGACAGTGGGGGCCATGTGAGCCTACAGCCACAACACTGTCCTGCAAACCCAAGCTGCCTCCTGCCCATCCTGCCATCCACTCCAGGAGTGATGGAAACTCCTCATTCTCCCCGTGATGGGGCAGAGTGGTGCAGTGGGAGCTTGAGTAGATATGGCAGCTTTTGGAATGGGGATGGAGGGTGGAAGGTGGTGTGACTAAAACTTACTCAGTAAAGCAGTGAGCGGCAGACACCAGCCACTTCTCTGTGAGGATTGCAGCACCACAAAAGTGCTCATTGTTCTCTCGCAGGCTGACTTGCCATGGGAACTCTCCTCTGGATGCCTCTGAACCTCCGACTATCCTGCTGGCAGTCTGCATGGCAGGGCGACTCCCACAGTCTGAAAGGGAGGAGAAAGCCAGTGCATCAGGATCCTGCCACTGCACCCCAACAACTCATTCTTGGGGGCGAGTGGGAAAAGCTGCTTCAGCTTCATGCTGCTGCATATGCTCAAGCAGCAGGATGGTACCTGGGATGTCACGGGGCAGCTTTTAACCTGCAGGCTTGGAAAGAGCAGTGCAAAGCACTGGCCCATCACAGCATCCTCCCTGAAACTCTTCTAGAGCAAGAAACTGTAGAGCACCATCCTGACTAGTATGATGAGCTCAGCTACTGCCTCATGATCAGCTTCCAGCAGCTCATGGGCATGTGGCTCTTGTCCATTGTGCCAGCTCACCAGGAAGGTGGATCTTGTCACAATCCATCACAGCTTGTGGGACCGAGGTGTTCCCAGGGCACAGTTTCCCTTATCCTGATGCAGCCATTTACTATTGGCTTGAAAAGTCATGCCATATCCTTGGCTCTCTTCAGTGCCTGAGAGCCAGTGGTGTCCCACCTGTCAAGGTCTGCAGTAACAGTGGGTTGTGGCTGGCCCCCACGTTCAGGAGACCTGCTTCGAGAGATTCAGCACAGCCCCTTCCATCAGAGGTATCAGGAGTGTTTGGCTGTCACATTCAGGACTTTCTTTTCACATACTGGATGTTGGGAGCAAGTGACTGCCCTCAAGGGCAGCTCCCTGGGGACAGCGAGGCTTTAGTCACTCATGTCTTCTGCAGTCCACACAGCAACTCTCCCCTGGCTTCCCCAAGGGCAACCACCACCGTATCCTTGTCATTCTGCTCCCTGGCTGGGCCAGAGTCCCTGCAGGATGGCACTGGGAGCAGAGCTGCAGCTTGTTTTGAGCTTGCAGGGCCCTGGGCCACCAGGCTATGAACAAGATGGGGCCCAAGCACCTTTTGTATCTGTATCCAGGCTGCTGGTGAGGAAGAGGAGGAGGAGGCTGCAGAGTGCAGGTGGCTCTTCCTGCTGCCTGGCTCTTACCTGATTTCAGTCCAGATCTGTGGGGAGAAACCTTGTTGGGACCTGGGACAAAGAGGAAGGAATCAGGATCAGCAAGGGCAGCCCAGCCTCGGGACCTGGAGCTGTGTTCCTGGGCTGGGGCTGCCACAGGCTTTGCTGCATCTTCCTCTCCTGCCTGGCAACCTCTGCCCGCCCATGGCCAGTGTGAGGTGGGGCCCAGGTCCCTGCTGGGGACCCCTGCTCTGCCACAGGGGAGGGGCGGAGCAGCCCCCTACAGCCCTGCAGGCTTTGGGGTGACTCCATGCGCAGAGGGAAATTCCCAAAAGCTGTGGCAGTGAGCTGCCTCTCAGGAGCAGGCTCGGGCTGAAGCTATGCAAGGCTGTTTGCCTAATGCCAAGGGCACTCTCGGCACCTTCCATTTGGGCAGCACAAGGCTCCCAAAGATCCAGGGATCCTGCCCATTGTGGCAGAGGGTGCGGAGGGAGCTGCAGAGGAGCCTACACCTTCTTGTTTCCCAGGCACATGGGTTTTTTTAAATTGGCTGGACCTGGAGTCCTATGGTCACACGCAACTTCACAGTCACAGAAGGAAAGGAGAATTTCTTGTCAGGTGGTTTCAGAAAGTAATTCAAGTATGAGAAACAGCAACCTGAGCTGTAGTTATTGCTACAACTCTGAGGTCTGCCTAAGGGCTGCTATGCACAGGTATGTACAGACTACCCAGCAATTAACCTCCTGGAGCTTCATCCTCTGTCCCTCAGACTGGTTCCAGGTGCTGCAAGAAAAGCCAAAGCAGATGCAATTTATGCTCTAGGTTCTGTCGTTGCTGTGGTCCCCTCAAGCTGCTCTTGCAGGGCAGAGCAGCAGGACAGCATTAGTGTTGGAAGGGTATTTGGGGACCCCACAAATATCTGTTAAGCAGCAGCCAAGACCTAGGATGGTTTCTACTGCTGTCTGGTGAAGCTGGAGCAGCTGGGAGCCAGGCAGACCATTTTATTGGTTTGCTGGGTGCCCAGCAGCAGTCCAATTTCTAACACTGCTGCTGGGCATGAAGCCTTGACTGGCCATCCAGAGCTGAAGCCCTGCAGCAGTTTGGCTGAGACATGTGGTGGCTTAGCTGTGTGACCTTGGGTGCCAGCAGCCCCAGCACAGGGCACCCTGCTCTGCCTGCCTGGCAGTGGCAGGAGGGCCGTACCTGTGAGAGAAGCCGAGGAGATGGTTCCGTAGGCATCCAGGGAGAGACCCTGCTCGTGCAGGGCAGCTGCCAGCCCATGCCTGAGAGCTTCCTCCTCCAAGGTAGAGCTCAGGGGCTGGGAATCCCGGGGGATGAAGAGGAGGCGGAAATGGACGATCACACTGGAGTTTCCGTTCCTACTGGGAGTCAGAGAGTTAATGGAGACCGTGGCTTCATGATCAGTACAAGGGACAGGTTCCTGTGCTAGCTGTCTACTGGGAACTCAAAGGAAACAAACCCTATTCTTAATAACTTGATTCTTAATAATTTAAGGTTTCTCCAGAGTTGTGCTCTGGGTTGGTCATTTGAATTCTTTTTTCCTTTGGCCCAAAGCTGTGGTTGAACAAAATTGTTTTCCTCTGCCTTTCTGACTGCATTTCCAAATGAAAGAATCCAGAACATTGTTGCAATCCCAGATGAAAATCCAGCCTTGACCCAAAACCATTTTCTCTTTGTACTAGCTTTGAACAAGAGCACAGGTGTCAGTTCACCTTCCTGATGAGGCTTGTCAGAATGCCCTGAAACATGAGCTGCAGGGTCTGCAGAGATAGCTGCCTACACTCACCTGTAGCCCAGGATGGTGCAACCAGTGCAACTCCAGTCCAGCTGGGAGTCCTGGAGACTGGACAGAAACTGCAAAGCAAAGGGTGATGGTCACACACTTACTGGACCCCAAGGAGGTGGGAATAGATGATGCCTGGGATTTTGCTGGAATCTGGAGCTGTTGTTGCATTGTCTCTTGCCTCTGCAGGCAGCAGAAGCACCCATGTCCAGCTCATGTGTAACCTTTCTCCCATCCTAGCTTTAGGGCATGAGGTAGTACATCCATTTTTTTATGCCTTCTTACCTCATTTGCAAGGAATAGGCCTGAACACACATTTCCCACTTCACAAGTGTCTCTCAAGGCCCTGACAGGGCCTCTTGAAGTGCAGTTCAGCCCCACAGTGTACCCTGCTGATGTTTAAGAAGTCCTAGTTTTCCTCCTGCCCTTGGCATACAGATTCTGCTGGTGCTACCACCACAGTATTTCACAAGTATTTTTCAGAAGGCCCAGATCAACTCACCAGCCTCTCAAGAGCAGGTGTCAGCACCCTATAGTAGTCCGAGTTCTCCATCTGTAAGCTGCTGTTGAATGTGATTCCTTGCAGCTCCACTGTGTGCTCAAAGCTGGCCTCTCCCGCAGAATGGCAGGCTGCCAGAGAGGGAAGGTGTCTGTCAGAGGCAGCTTTCCTCACTGCTTTGCAACATGGATATCATTGTGTCCTTTAAACCCCCTGTTTTTAGCAACTTGACTGTCCCTGACCATCCCAGCTGCCTCGGGTGTGCCCCGTAACTGGGCTGGGATACCCTGCACATGTGCAGTAATAGCATTTTGCACTGAATTTGTTTGAACTTGAAAACAGTGGATTTTTGTCAAGCCTGAGACAGAAATTCATGAACAGATGGGTACAGCCTGGCAATCTGAGATTGGCCCTATCCTTGCAGGAGCAGCCTCAGGAAAGTTCTGCTGGGTACTGAAGCCAGCTCAGAAACTGTGACTGTACAGGTGGGATCTGTCAGTCATGTCATTCTGGGGTCCTCACCAAGGTGCTGGCTTGAGGTGGCATCTGGCTATGGGGCAGCAGAAGCAGCAGGAGGGAGATGGGAGAGGGAAGGAGATGGCAGTCATGCTCTGGAGTGGGACAGTCAAACAGGCAGTGATCAGTGGCTGCAAGTGGTTGTGAGGCAGAGGCAGCAAGGTCCAGTGACAAGAAATTTCAAAGTCACAGAGAGATCAGAGGATAGAATCATGGAATCATGGAACTGTTTAGGTTGGAAAAGACCTCTGAGATCATCATGTCCAATCATTCCACCAGCACTGCCAAGGCCACGGCTAAACCATGTCCCGTAGTGCCACATCTATATGTTTCTTATATCGCTACAGGGATGGGGATTCCACCACTGCTCTGGGCAACCTGTGCCAGGGCTGGACAGCCCTTTCAGTGAAGATATTTTCCTAATATCCAATCTTAAACTCCCCTGGCAGAACTTCAGGCTGTTTTCTCCTGTCCTGTCCCTTGTTCCCTGGGAGCAGAGCCTGACCCCCACCTGGCTGCACCCTCCAGTCAGGGAGTTGTAGAGAGCAACAAGGTCTCCTCTGGGCCTCCTTTTCTCCAGGCTGAGCTCCCCCAGGCTCCCTCAGATGTTCCTCATCAGACTTGTGCTCTAGCTGCTCCACAAGCTCTGTTCCCTTCTCTAGACATGCTCCAGCCCCTCAGTGTCTTTCTTGTCATGAGGGGCCTAAAGTTGAACCCAGGATTTGAGGTGGGGCCTCACCAGTGCCCAGCACAGGGGGATGGTCACTGCCCTGGTCCTGATGGCCACACTGTTGCTTCAGCAGATCAACATCCCACCCAGTTTGGGGTTGTCTGTGAACTGACTGAGGGTGCCCTTGATCCCCTCATCCAGACCATTGATAAAGGTATTAAACAGGGCTGGCCCCAAAGTGGTCCTGAGGAACATAACTGGTCACCACTCTCCAGGTGGATGTGACTCCTTTCACCACCACTCTCTGGGCCTGGTCATTCAGCCAGTTTTTACCCATTGAAGAGCACACCCATCCAAGCCATAAGCAGCCAGTTTCTTCAAGAAAATATTTATGGGAAATGGTGTCAAAGGCTTTACTGAAGTTGAGGTAGACCAGATTCAGAGCCTTTCCCTCATCCACTAGGCAGGTCATCTTGTCATAGAATGACATCAGATTGGTCAAGAAAGAAAGGCCTAGAGCATATGTATCATGAGACACTGAAGATAAAGTGCTCCAAAGTCACATATTGAGAACATGAGCTGACTACAGCCCTTGCAGTTTTTGTGCATACATGCAGAAAGGTGTCTGCATTTTGTCCTCAGGAGGAGGATTTTGAGGATTTTTGCTATAAGCAGTGCAGACCACTTCTCTTTTGGAGCTGATAAACTGAAAGAATGTACCTGGCTGCACACTCACCCAGCAGGATCCCCAGGCAGAGGGCTGTTGTGCTGCCTGCCACGGCAGCAGCAGCAGTTACCTTCCAGCAGCAGGACCCCAGTCTCCTTCTCTGGGTGCCTTGCCCTGGCTTTATCTGGTCCATGCTTTCTGGGCAGCTCTACAGATGGGCTCTGTGATTAAAAAGAAGAGGAGGAAAATGACAAAACTGGGATGAAATCTGTCATACCAGCTAAGGTTACCCCAGGAGCTCCAATCAGTGCATTGCTACAAGAAGGGAAAGGATAGATACACATTGTGTCCCCTGAATGTGCCTCAGGCTGCAGTCAGGAGATTCAAGTTGTAGGACCTGAACACTTCAACCATAGTGGCTCCTCCCTGCCTGGTTCCCCTTCTCTGTCTTCCTAGGAGGCCACCACTGAGTGGTGGTGTCCAATGTGTTTGTGCTCACAATGACCATCGCCGGTGTGAGCATAAGCCAGCCTGATGCCTCCATCTCCATGTTCTGCACAGGCTCTGGATGAATGCTGAGCCAGTGTCCCAGCAGCACCCTGTACCTGCTCTTCAGCAGGCAGTAACCCAGGCTGGATTAACAGCAGGGTTTCAAGGTCCTACTGCCCACAGTGCCAGGGTGAACAGGTACCTCAGCTCTTAGCAAGGGCCAAGTAGCAAAGGGCTTGACATCTTGGCTTGCTCCTTCTGCCTTAGACATCACCCCTCATGAAGATCCTAAACCCAAGGGGTTTTCACTAGGGGATGCTTTGGTGCTGCTCAGGAGTCACGGAGCTGAAGTAACAGGCAGAACAGTTGAGCTATAAAGTTCAACATTTATCTCAGAGTAATCTTAGAGGTCTGCAAACATGACTAGACTGCAGTCACATCCTTAAACATGAAACCGCAGTCTGAACAGACAGCTGTGGAGAGAGACCTGCCTGGGAATCTAGCTTGTGAATGGACCAGAGCTAATTGGCATTGAATACGTCAGGAATCATTGTCTGTTCCTGCTGGACCGTTCTGACCTGGCTATGGAAGTCTTGGCATTAGGCTACTTATATCCCCAAGGTACATGTTATATGGATTAAAACTCTCTAAATAATAAACCTCACCCTGTAGTTGTTTATGAGGCAGATTCCAGGATGAGGTTTCATAAAGCCCAATGCAGTTCCACATTTTTTGCAGGAATTCTGGAGGAATTATAAAATCACAGTGGGTGGCAAAGCCCACTACAGCATTTAGCTGAGAGCTCCCAATGCCTAGTAATGCGGAGCAATTAATATGTTCTTTAATTACAGCTATGCTGCTACCCTGATGAGCAGATTCTCCTTCCCTGTGGCCAGCACTGGCACTGGTGCTTCCAGTATTTTACCTCAAGTGGTTCTGCACAAGAAGCAAAGCCCCTTCAAATCACCTTTCCTGCCTTCGCCTTTTCCTGGCCTTTGCTGGACAGGTTTCAGTATGTCAGTGTTTTTCCATGCACTGAAGATGCCCAGATGGGATATGGTGCTCCAAGTGTGAATTCAAAAATGCCAAAAATAGAAAGAACATCTATCTTGGGGTTTTTTGGTCTGCAGTCTTGCTAGTACAAGCCAGACTATATTTGGCCTTGATTTGCATATCATCAACAATTGGGTATCACTATGAATGAAACCAGCCTGGAATATCCATCGTTTTTCCATCATTCAGACAGGTTAGTATCTGCAACTGTTAGTATCTTGATGAGACAAGGAAGGACACTGATTTCTTGTGGTCCTAAAATGTATTAAATTACTGGATTAATATTTCTCCCTCACAGACAGGAAGAAGACACACAATCCTTCTGTTCCAACTGGCAGGCTGAAGTTGTCTCAGACAATTTGTTGGTCAGAGTGGAAATCCACAGAAGTCCAACCTTCTTTGCCAAGGGTCCAGAGCTCCTCAGCGTCAGAGTGAATTTTTTGAGGACTCAGCCTCTAACTGTTGGGAAATTCAGATTTACAGGAGACACCAGAAAAACCTTGGCAAGACACAATCACCTCTCAAATTTACTGTCTTGATATCGACAGCATCAAGAGTATAAAACCCTCAACTTCCTTCCTCAGTTCCAAAGTCTGTCCTGCTGAGGAGCATCTCACTTGGTCACTTCCTGTCCACTCAGACAGTGCTGTGAGAGGTTGGGCTGCCACAGCAGCGATTCACTACTGCTGTAAATCAGACTGTGATTTCAGAGAAGCGGCAGAGGAACAGCCTTTTCTCATGTAAATGCATCCAGCAATGAAAGGAAGAGGGGAGGAAAGGGACACAGGGAGAAGCAGCTCCCTGTTTCAGAAGAGCTTTTCAGTGTTTTCCAAGAGGCGTCAGCAGCTCTTTAAACTGAAGCTTCTAGATAAGAGATTTTAAAAGGTCACTTCTTTGTGAGGCAACAGAGAGAAAGGGGAGAGGAAGGGAGAGTCTGTCCAAGATGCCTCTTTTTTTTCCAGCAGACATCCAAATATTCTTTTTCAGCTGTAACTGAGCTTGGCACAGATTGGCACTGTGGCCCCTGGGTTCTGCTAACAATATCTCTGACAATTCAGCTCTGGCTAAGGGGAGACAAGTGGGGAACTTTTTTCCCAGTGGTCCTTGTGACCTGAATACATACAGATGAGGGATCCCTCCTTCCCTCTTTCGGTAGGTTTTGGAGTCACTGTCTCTCTTGCAGTGTGCTGAATGTGGGCAGTCAGAAATCTAGTCCAGGTGTGCTGACCAGTGCAACAGGACTTCAATGGACCTCAAAGGTAGGACAAATGCATCTGAGAAAAAAATAAACATTGCAGACAAAATTGGCTCTGGCTGGTTGTTTTTTTTACAATACAATCTTAGTTTCATGTAAAAGTCATACTACAATGAAAGGTACTTGGAACCTTAGAAAGAAGTTGTGTTAGTGATTGCAGAGGCATTTTAACTGAAAAAAAATAGAGTATTTAGAGAAACTTTCTACTTCCCAAAACAATCAAAACTTGTCTTTGCTCTCCCTTTTAGCATAAGGAAAGTTTATTTTCTTTTGATGTCAGTGGTGTGAATTAAAAAAGAATTAAAAGGATGTGTAAATGGAAAGCCCATTTTGCAAGAGATTGTAATTTTTTTTTGCTGAAAGATAATAAAGATTATCTATAAATGCATAGTGGAGATCTGTAGCAAGAAGCTATACACAGTGAAAAATATTGTGGCATAAAATCAAATGAGCAAAAAGTTAATTTTTGCTAGTGGGGCAGAAATTAAGAGAGTATTAATAGTCATGAGTTTCCAGTAGTAATATTGAGAAGTAAAAGCACATTTATGGTTTTTTGTCAGCTTATAAATTGTGAGTGGTTATAAAATATGATGCCCCTGAGAGCAGGGTGTGGGGAACTCTGACATAAGAGAGTCCTCTCAGTCCTGTCTCAGTGGGGTGTCTTTTCACTGTTACGTTTTAGCAGAGAAGGCAGGTCTGATGTGCAGCAGTGAGTCAGCAAGCGCTGTCCTGCGGGCTGCCACCATCTCTAGTTGTCCTGGAGGATCTGCTGTGGTGCTGGGAGGTGGCCACCACTGCTGCTCTGCTGCTGCTTGGCAGCCCCGGTTTTATTTTCTCCACAGAAGTCTGAATTTTTCTCTAGGGCAGCCTTGAGTCATTCCATAGGATTTCCTTAGAAGATGGATTTTATTTCTCAGCTGGTTCAAGTAGGGAAATTGTAAAATATAAAGTGATATGGTAAAAATATTCCTTTACCCAATTAACCAAACTGTCACTAACACCCGCTCTTATAGTGAAAGAAGACAAGTAGCACGTGAGTGTGTGATCTCACACTGTGTGTGTGATCTCACATTGTGTGTGTGATCTCATGTGTATGTGTGTGATCTCACATTGTGTGTGATCTCACACTGTGTGTGTGTGATATATTGTGTGTGTGATCTCATATTGTGTGTGTGAACTCACATTGTGTGTGATCTCACATTGTGTGTGTGTGTGATCTCACATTGTGTGTGATCTCATATTGTGTGTGTGTGTGATCTCACATTGTGTGTGTGAACTCACATTGTGTGTGTGTGATCTCACATTGTGTGTGTGAACTCACATTGTGTGTGATCTCACACTGTGTGTGTGAACTCACATTGTGTGTGTGATCTCATATTGTGTGTGATCTCATATTGTGTGTGATCTCACACTGTGTG